>BPTQ01000005.1:167590547-167843540 GCA_019973895.1 Chrysanthemum seticuspe | reverse complement strand
GGTAGTATCAGGTTTAATGTGGCGGTTTTTTCACAAACTAAGGCCCAAAATAACCGGGTGATAGATATTCCTACGGGTGCTTAAACAGTTTCGGACACTGCGAACAGTTGCAGTACCTTTATAGAGAGTTTCTTTACTTTACGGTGTTTTACGGTAAGTTCAAACACTCTAGAAACTGTAGACCCCTAACTGAAATACCCCGGTAAAGGTAGTAGAGCTCCTTTGTTTATGTATGAACACCGACAACTGATAAACAGTTTTACCCAACTTCGCTTTCGAAATGGATGGTTACTACGGGCTCAACAACATTTTAAGAATTTTAGAGAAAAACGATCCAAACCTTGAGGTGCTCGATATTAGTCACTAGCACCATGTGTAAAGACGTTACTGGTTAAACTAGCACAGTACGTTTTCATACCACATTGGGTGGCAGAGAGATGACGTATGGTGGGTGTTTGTTCACCCGTTCACCTTCAAAGGTTGGTACCATAATTTTCTTAAGATCTTTCCTGTCATCCGCTTTTAGCACGTAGGACCAGCCTATTTGACCTACTGTGTGAGACGTCATTGCAGAAATGTGTACCACGATCACTGATTATAGCTCGTGGAGTTCCAAACCTAGCAAAAAGAGATTTTAAGAATTTTACAACAACTCGGGCATCATTGGTAGGTAAAGCTTTCGCTTCAACCCATTTTGACAAATAGTCAACAGCCACAAGTATGTATTTGTTTCCTCGAGATGATGGAAATGGCCCCATAAAGTCAATCCCCAGATGTCAAAGATCTCACAAACTTGAATGGCATTTTGTGGCATTTCATTTCTTTGAGAGATATTTCCATGACGTTGACAAGCGTCACAGGCTTTGACAAATTCGTGGGCATCCTTATAGATAGTGGGCCAATAAAACCCGGAATCAAACACTTTTTTGGCGGTGTAATTTGGACTATGATGGCCCTCGGTGGGTCCAGCATGGCAAGCTTTGAGAATGTCCATAGCTTCCTGTCCATAAACACACCGTCGGATGACTTGATCCGCACAGATTTTGAATAAGTAGGGGTCGTCCCAGAAGTAATGTTTAACATCTTTGAAGAATTTGTTCTTCTGTTGGGTCGACATCCCTTTCACTATGAAGTTACCCGCATGGTAATTTGCGAAGTCAGCAAACCATGGGGTGGTAGAGTTTCCACGAAAAGAAACCGCATTGAGTGTCTCAAGAGGAAATGTTTCATTTATTTCCTTTTTCTCGAAAACATCTTGGTGAGGGTTTTCTAGACGGGACAGATGATCAGCAGCCCGGTTCTCAGCTCCTTTTTTATCACGTATAATGATATCAAATTCCTGGAGGAGGAGAACCCAACGGAGCAATCTCGGCTTTGCATCTTGTTTTGCAAAGAGATATTTGAGAGCCGAGTGATCCGTATACACCACGCATTTGGTCAAGATTAAGTACGGCCGAAACTTCTCAAACGCATACACCACGGCTAATAGCTCTTCCTCTGTGGTGGTGTAATGGGTTTGAGCTTCAATCATAGTCTTACTTGCGTAGTGGATAGGCTGAAAATGCTTGCTTCTCGTTGCCCTAAGACTGCACCGATAGCAAAATCACTTGCATCGCACATGAGCTCAAAAGGCAAATCCCAGTCGGGAGCAACGAGAATGGGTGCTTCAGTAAGCTTTTTCTTTAATGTTTCAAAAGCTTCGATGCACTCGGGTGAGAAGATAAAAGGAGCATCTTTTTCAAGAAGATGGGTCATAGGCCGGGCGATTTTAGAAAAATCTTGTATGAATCTGCGATAAAAACCGGCATGACCTAAAAAACTCCTAATACCTTTGACGGTAGTAGGATGAGGTAATTTAGCAATAACATCAACTTTTGCTCTATCTACCTCAATCCCATTTTTTGAAATCTTATGGCCAAGGACTATGCCTTCTTTGACCATAAAGTGGCTCTTCTCCCAATTTAGACAAAGATTGGTGTCTTCACACCGTTTGAGCATTTTATCTAAATGGGAGAGACATGTTTGAAACGAGTCCCCAATGACCGAGAAGTCATCCATAAACACCTCCATTGTTTCCCCGATCATGTCGTGGAAAATGGCCATCATACATCGTTGGAACGTGCCAGGAGCATTGCATAAGCCAAAAGGCATAGGTCTGTAGGCAAAAGTTCCGTATGGGCAGGTGAATGTAGTCTTCTCTTGATCATGTGGATCAATGGGAATCTGAAAGTAACCCGAGAAACCATCAAGGAAACAATAGTATTCATTCCCTGTTAATCTCTCAAGCATTTGGTCCATGAAGGGTAGAGGAAAATGGTCTTTTCGGGTAGCGTCATTCAACTTACGATAGTCAATGCAAACACGCCATCCCGTAACCAGCCGAGTTGGAATTAACTCGTTATCTTCATTTGTGACAACAGTTATGCCACCCTTTTTAGGAACACAGTGAATTGGGCTAACCCAAGGACTATCAGAGATCGGGTAAATTAATCCTGCATCAAGAAGTTTGATAACCTCATGTTTGATAACATCATGGATTTTTGGATTTACTCTTCTCTGATGTTGAACTGCTGGTTTGAAGTCATCCTCCATCAAGATTTTGTGAGTACAAAATTCAGGGTTGATACCCTTAATGTCGGAGAGTTTCCAAGCAATTGCTTGCTTGTGTGACTTCAAGACCTTTATGAGAGCAGTCTTTTCATCTTTACTCAAATCTCGAGCAATAATGACTGGTAATTTATCATCACCTTCAAGAAATGCATACTCGAGATGAGGTGGTAAGTCCTTAAGTTCGACTTCAGGAAATTCTTCAGTTTTCTCAACTGACTTGACTTCCTTATTATGAAGTTCGACGGGAGGGAGCGATGATGGATCATCATTAAGCAACTTCTCAATGAGAAGTATATCCCCCTCGATGTCGATGGGAGCGTGATCAATTTCCCATGGAACAGAATCACTAGACAAGTATGCTTCAATCTCTTCCAAGATGAAGTCACTTTCCTCAAACGGAGTGAGAGAAGGAGTAGAATTGGCAATGATGGGTTGAGATGAATGAGTGAGATTATCACTCGAAGAATTATGATCATAACCAAGAATTTCTTGAGAGTACTCTTCAGAAGCAACATCAATGATATCTATTCGGTTAACTGACTCAGAATCATAGTTTGCGGAGTACCTCGAAGTTTGATCAAGGTTAAAGGTGACAGCTTCATTACCTACACGTAATGTGATTTCTTGCTCAAATACATCAATGAGAGCACGGCCCGTTCTCAGGAATCCTCGTCCAACAATGAGAGGAACCCGATGATCGGCATCGAAATCAACAATCACAAAGTCAGCTGGAAAATGGAACTTTCCTACTTTCACAAATACGTCCTCGGCAATGCCAAGTGGACGGGATATTGTACGATCTGCAAGCTCGAGAGTCATGCATGTAGGAGTAAGTTCCGGAAGAGAAAGTTTCTTCCATACTGAATAAGGCATCAGGTTTATGCTTGCACCAAGATCGGCTAAGGCAAAGCATTCAACCATTCCTGGAAATACACAAGGTAAGAGAAATTTTCCAGGATCTCCAAGCTTTTCTGGAAGCTTCTTCAAGATAACTGCAGAGCAGTTCTCGTTCAGAGGAGTTTTTGCCATTTCAAACAGCTTTTCCTTGTTGCTTAACATGTGTTTGAGAGTTGATGCAAACTTGGGCATCAGCATGATAGCATCCGCAAAGCTTATGTCAAAATGTAGTTCTTGGAAAATTTGAAAAAATTTGTCCATTTGATGACTGGCTTTTTCGCGGAGCTTTTGCTCATTCAAACGTGATGGGTAAGGAATAGAAGATTTGGATTTGGGGTTTTCAACAGGAGCTACTGGAGGTTCAAAAACAACTCCTGGATTGGATTTGGGTTTCAGGACAACTTGAGGTTGGACATTGTTGGTACCTCCGTTATTAGTAGGAAGTTCCTTGTCCTTTGTTGCCTCAGGTTCACTTTCCACTACCTTTGGAAGAGAAGAAGAAGAGGTAGTAGGAATAGCTGGTCCATTGTATGAAACACCACTTCTGGTTGTGATCGCCTTTGCATCGCCCCTCGGGTTAGCGATCGTGTTGCTCGGAAGTTTTCCTGAGCCCGAGGGTTGATCATTTAAAGACTTCTTTAGATCAGCGCTCTGACTGACCAACAACCTGTTCATTTCATCTTGGGATTTCATGAATTGCTTCAATAACTCATCAGATGATGGTACTGGAGGAACTGGAGGGAAATTTTGAGGTCGGATGTTTTGATTATGACCTTGTTGTTGAAAATTCCCTTGGTTAGGATTCACATTTCCCTGAAATTGATTCCCTCGACTGAAATTGTTTTGATTAAGGTTTCCTTGATGTTGGAAACCTTGATTTGGTCCGGGATAGAAATTACCTTGGTTTTGATAACCTTGGTTCATTCTAGGTTGGTTCTGATTCCGGTTTTGTATGTTAGGATTCTGGTTAAAACCGGGTGGTGCCTGATAAGTGTTAGCACGGTAGTTTGGTTCATTTTGAGGATGGTATTGATTACCTCCCTGATGTGAAGTACCGGCTATAGCATTGGCTTCAAACGGACTACCATCAGTGGCAGTACAGTTGTAGTATGCATGAGGGCCACCACAAGTAACACAAACTTCAACTTTCTTCACTTCACCATGTGATGGTGTCTGTGTGAAAGTGACTTTCTTTTGGTTAGCAAGAACCAAAGCCTGAACAATATCCGTGAGTTTGTCAATCTTAGCATCGGTGCTAGATGTACTCACGAGAGATGAAGTAGAAGGTCCAACATTAGACTGAGTCTGATATGTCTTTGTTCGGAAAGGGCGGACCTGGGACTTGTTTTCAATGATTTGCAAGGCTTCTTTTGTGGTCTTGCTCAGGAAATTACCTCCCGCGGAGGCATTTAAAGAGTCTTGGTCAGCTTGTCTCAGACCATTGTAGAAAGTATCCATTTGCATTAACTCGGTAAAACCATGATGTAGACACTTGCGGAGCAATTCTTTGTAACGATCCCATGCTTCCCCGAATGATTCATCAAATCTTTGAGAAAATTTCATTATCTCATTCTTAAGACTTGTAGTTCGGGATGGAGGATAGAATTCATTAACAAACTTAGTGACTAAATCCTCCCATGTCTCAATGGAACTAGGGGGTTGTTTCTCAAGCCAATTCCGGGCTAGTCCCTCTAGAGAGAATGGGAACAGAAGAAGCTTAATTGCTTCATGTGGGACATTCTTGTATTTGATGGTAGATGCAATCTTGTTAAACCATCGAATATGTGCATGAGGATCATCCCGCTCAAAACCATAAAATTGGCTTTGGGTTACAAGATTAAGCAACCCGGTTTTGAGCTCAAAGGTATCAGCCACGATGGCTGGGACAATAATGGCATCTCCGTAACCCTCGATGGGTGCTTGGAGAAGCTCATTCATCGGTTCGTCTTCTGCCATTACGACAGGGGGTGGTTGTGCTAGACGTTCCTCAGTCACGGCTGAAGGAGCAGAACGTCCTCTACGTCTACGAGGAATATTTGCAAGCTCAGAAAGTGGACTTGTAGAGCTGGAAGAACGAGTGCGCATGCACTAAGTATAAAAATCAGTTTTCAAAACAAATGCGAGGCAAAACGACAAGTGAACTTAAACCAATAATCACAAATGAAATGGCTTCTTTGAAAAAGGTACACCAAATCACAAGGACACAAAGGCAAGTTTTAAATCTTTTGTTCGGTAACTTATTAATGTTCACACCCCCAGTTGGTAGGTGTACTGCCTTGATTTGCGGTGGTTGTTTTTTATGTATTTATTAAGTACCACTGAAAAGACGTAGGTATGGATTTGTGCAAAGGGTTTAAAAACTTTTGGACAATATTTTTGGTATCGTCTCGTTTAACCAAATCGTATCTCTTTAAGAATCACCTTAAAGGAAACACAAGCTAGAAAACGTTACGATTTTTTTGTTGTTTTATATTTTGTTTGGTGTTGTTAACACTTTAGGAAAAGTGTTAATGAACTTTTTGATTTTGATTAACTTTACAAAAAACTGTTTACAAAAGGTAGGTACATGTGCAAGTATGGATCTGAAAATGCTTAGGACACACTTACAGCCTCCCCGGCAGCGGCGCCAAAATTTGATTCGCTCCCAAACGGTCAGGTTTTATCACACAAGCTAACCACTTGTGAATGGTCAACCGTAACAAAAGCCAAACAGTCTAGAACCAAATGCAATTAAGATCTGGAGAGTATAGTGTTTCCACAGGTCGTTAAGTCCCACGGAGGATGAATGGTGTTTGAACAAATTCAGAAGTCGAATAATCACTAAGGATAGTGATCAGTAAGGATTTTGGAGTATTTATACCTAAAGAAAAAGTTTTGTAAATACAGGGGCTTAAATGCAAATTAAAGAAAATTAAAAAGCTAAAATATATTAAATAAATACTATCACTATTTTTAAAATGATGTTTTTCTAGATTTATAAAACAAAATATCTTAAATAAACTATTTTAATTAAAACGTAAACTTAAATTATCTAAAAACGTGACTTAAAATGAAAACGTGCGTTATGTATAAAAATTACGCGAGTGCGCAAGACAAAACGTAAAATTTGTGAAATAAAAGTCCTACGAGTGTAAAAACAATTTTCTTACTTACTATATGACAAAAGAAAATTTTAGAAAAAAGATTTATATTTTTTTTACTTTTATATTTTTTATTATGAATTAAATACTATTTTAGACTAATTAAATGATTAAAAATACTAAAACTATTAAGAAAAATCTGAAACTTTTTTGTAAAATACTTTATACTAATACAAAGTTAAGAAAAATATAAAAGGTATGACAACTTATTTAAATAAGCTAGAAATAAGCTAAAAAGCTCGTATAAGCTAAAAATGGAAAATAAGGGTTATATATTAAATTGTGCAAAGGAATACCAATCAAAGACCCAAGGGCAGTTGGTATGGTGTGTGTGTGGTGAGCTGGGTGGCCAGTGTTCGAATCCCAGCAATGGCTTTTTGCAAACTTTTTATTTTTGGACTTTTCTTTTTGAAACTGCTTAAGCAATTAGAGATAAGCAAATTATAAAACTAAAACTTTTTATAAAAACCAATAATAAGCTCAGTTTGAGCTTATTATCTCAACAAGGAGCTAGAAATGGAAATAAGACCAAAGTTTAAGCCAAAATGGCTTATAAGCTAAAAATAAGCAAGAGTGAATATGAAAATAAGCTAAGAAACTTGTAATAAGCTAATTTAACAACTGAAAAAGCAAAATGAATTAGAAATAAGCACTAAACAAACTACAAATAAGCACTTAGATAAACTGTTAAACAGGACACTTTTTAGTTTTCTAGGCACTTTTAAGCTAACTTTTAAGCACTGCAATAAGCTAGAAAATGAAAATAAACACTGGGACTAACAATTTAACCAACTCAGCTTTCCAAAAAGCTAAAGCTCTCACTGTGGTGATGACTAATGAGCTTATGGTGAGCTTGAGAAAAACTGGTAAACCACTGAGTAATGACTCAGTGTATACTGAGTCTATTGGGACAAACAAAAAGCTATGTGCAGCCCTATTAAACAAGCTGCAAAATGGAAAATTAAGCTTGGGACCTTAAGATAGCTAGGTGAGCTTCTCAAAAAGCTAAGATGCACAAGCTAAAGCTAACTAATAAGCTCTGTGAGAGCTTGTGAAATAGCTTGTAAAACTGATGCACAGGGCATATTTTGACTTTTTTAATTAATGAGCTAAGTTGACTTAAGTGAATTTAGGATTGATTCTAGTGGACTGAATATGATGTATTAAGCTATATTAAGATGAGTTTAAGCTAAAGTACTAAGTTATAAGCAACTTTGATGAGATTTGTAATCTAAAATCTTAACAGTGAACTAGCAATTTAAGATTAGAAGCTATTTTGACTTTAAAACAAATAAGGACTATGTTTTATACTTTGACTGAGCTATTTAGAACTAATGTAACATGAAACAACAACAAACAATATCAAGCATAAGCTAGAATACTTATCTATCAGCAAATCCAAACAGTCCTTTAAAACTGTGAACTTGTGATTTTCAAAGCAACCTGATTATTTAGATCTCAATACTGATTTAAGACTCTATATTAGCTTTTAATAAGACCAAATGAACATTAAACAACAGTGGTACAAGCCATAAACTTAAGAACAAATAATATGCTATTGAAATTGTGAAAATGAGATTTTAAAGCAACTACTAATTCTAAATAACAAGTAACCTGTTTTAATATAAAAATTTACTTAACTACAACTTAGAAACATGAAAAAATAGAGTTTGAAGCTAAAAGCTACTTACATAGTAAAATGCAAAAAACACTTATAAAGGCTTACAACTGTTTTCCAGCCAAAGACCATGAACTAGGAATTAATACCACACCTAATAGCTTTCCACAAAGCTTCTAAACCAAGGCCATCCACAATCAACCCTGCTCCAGCTTCTTGATGATCTTCTTCATTGATTTTTGATTTTTGACTAATTTTTTTGTATTTTTTTGGTATTTTTACTTTTTGTATCTAGAACTGATTTTAAGGTTTCTAATAGCTTTTAGAAGCTATCTAGGAGCTTATATGGGCTTATTCAGTCCTTAACAACAACTAACAACAACATTTGATTAACATGAGATTTTGAACTTGAAAATGCATAAACTTGAAAATGAAGCTTAATACTGAAATTGAAACTGAAAAAGGTTTTAGATTACACTGATAACTTGAAATACAAAGCTTGAAAGCTGTAACATACACTTAAAATTGAAATTTAATTAAAACGACATAAGCATAAACTAAAGTACTCTAGATATATCACTCCTCTGCATCTCCTCTCTCTTTATAGACTTTTTGGACTCTCCACATGCTTCTGATCATTTCCCATCAACAATCTTGGCCATTGATTCAGTCAAACTCATCTCAACCATTTAAATGAAATTTGGCGCCAAAAGTAGTACTAGGTTGCTTGAGACAGTTTTAGAGCAATTAAAGAACTTTGGTATATTGTGGAGGTGTAGGGGACAAGTTGGGAAGTAGATATGGAGCTAGGAATGATTTGACAGAAAAAACAAGGGTTGAGGTTGGTTGGAGTGTTTGATGGTGGGGAAGCATTAAATGCTTGTGGGTAGGTATAGGAGGAGGGGGTGAGCTGGGAGAGTAGTATAAGTGAGGTGGAGGGAACAGGTGGTGGAGAAAACCACCTGGTTTTGTGGTTGCAGGCATGGGAGAGACAAGTGAACAATGACACTGGTATTTTGGCGGGTTTGACTATTTTTGACCAGATATTAATATGAAGGGGGTCATAATGGGGGGGGTCAAAGGGTTATATGGCAGGGGTTCTTTTGGGTTGGCTGGGGATCAAAATACACAAAGGGTCCAATTGGTATTAGTTAAGCACAAGGACCATTGTTGTAATTCTGCCAAATTGAGGGACCAAACCTGCCACTATTCCAAAGTTCTCACAAGGACCATTCCTGCCAAATATTAATAGTACAAGGATAATATTTGATAATTTTCACTTTTTTAAATATCCAAGGACTATTTTTGACATTTTTCAAACTTGAGGGACCAAAGTTGTAATTTTGCAATTTTTAAACTTTGAATGGTTTGTTTTAAAAACTTTTGAATCCCATAGACCTTTAATGATATTTTACTTTATTTTGATTTACCAAGGACTAAATTTGACAACTTTTGAAACTTGGGGGACTAAAATTGCCAATTATGCAAACTTGATACGTTTTTCATCTGATTTAATATTTTTGCATTTAAAACACATAAAACACTAGTTTGTGATATTTTTATCATTTTGATGCATTTCTGAGTGTTTTCAGATGTTTTTGGCATTCTAAACGGTACAAAAATGATGAGTATTTAGACACTCATCAATCCCCCACACTAAGATATTGCTAGTCCCTAGCAATGTTTTGAGAAAACTTAATGGATTTCATCTCTTTACCAAAAGCCATTACTTCTGGAGTAGCCAATTGTTTTAGTTCAAGTAAGAACCTTGGTACAATGATAACCAATTGATTTTGAGCAAATCACCAGCTGTAAACGGTTTTGATTTGTCTTTATCAGAAGCCGTTTGCTTCTGGACTAGCCAACTCTTAGATAAATTATCAATATTATCTTTGGTGAGCTGATTACCAATTATGGATTTCCAACTGCCTTTACCACAAGCCATAAACTTGCGGGCTAGCCAACTTTTCACTAGTTAAAGATATGGCGAGCTGAACACCATACAATTTTGGGCAAATTGCAAGCCATAAACGGATTTGAGATATCTTTACCAAGAGCCGTTTGCTCCTGGATTAGCCAATCCTTATGTGGGTTAGACATGGCGGACTGATTACCATTTGCTGAGTAAGTGAAAAACACTTACTCCAAAAAAAAATTTGGCCAAAAACGGGAGAATTGGGTGGAATAATTACATGATAAAATTCGTGAGAATTCCCCCCCACACTTAGAAATGAATATTGCCCTCAATATTCAAAGTACCGGCGGTTATTCCGAAACATAGAACATAAAAGGGAAATATTACAGCCATTATTTTATTTTTGATATATACACATTTTTTTTTTTTTTTTTTTTTTTTTAATATGAAAACTTATATACAACAGCGGGGGGCAACTCCCCCACACTAGGGTGATACTCACGGGTGAATACCCATGTGGTGTGCTACTGTTTTTGATTACCGAGTCGCTAGCTTGACTCGATCCCCGCATTCATTGGTTCATGGGGAAAGTTTGTAGATCTGGGACAACCACAGATGGAATGTCCTCTCCAAAATAGTGCTTTAATCGATGACCATTTACTTTAAAATTTGGACCATCAGGTTGAGATAACTCAATGGTACCATAAGGATAAACCTTAGCAATAGTAAATGGACCAGACCAACGGGACTTGAGCTTTCCCGAGAATATCTTCAATCTTGAATTAAAAAGAAGGACTCGATCACCAACGTTGAAAACGCGGTTCTTGATTTTAGAGTCATGAATCTTCTTTGTCTTTTTTTTGTAGATCAAAGAGTTCTCGTATGCTTGATCACGGAGTTTATTTAATTCATTTATTTGAACTTTTCTGTGATCACCAGCTGTCTGAATATCGAAGTTTGCATATTTCAAGGCCCAGTATGCCATGTGCTCGAGCTCAATCGGAAGATGACATGCCTTTCCGTACACTAGCTTGTATGGAGTACACCCGATGGGTGTTTTGTAAGCTGTACGGAAAGCCCAGAGTGTGTCATCCAGTTTATCCGACCAGGATGCACGATTTTCGCCTACTCTCCTTTCTAGAATTCTTTTAATACCACGGTTGGAAACTTCCACTTGCCCACTTGTTTGTGGGTGGTATGCAGTAGAGAGACGGTGGGTTACACCATACTTTTGCATGACATGATCAAATTGGTCATTGCAGAAATGTGTACCACGATCACTGATTATAGCTCGTGAAGTTCCAAACCTAGCAAAAAGAGATTTTAAGAATTTTACAACAACTCGGGCATCATTGGTAGGTAAAGCTTTCGCTTCAACCCATTTTGACAAATAGTCAACAGCCACAAGTATGTATTTGTTTCCTCGAGATGATGGAAATGGCCCCATAAAGTCAATGCCCCAGATGTCAAAGATCTCACAAACTTGAATGGCATTTGGTGGCATTTCATTTCTTTGAGAGATATTTCCATGACGTTGACAAGCGTCACAGGCTTTGACAAATTCGTGGGCATCCTTATAGATAGTGGGCCAATAAAACCCGGAATCAAACACTTTTTTGGCTGTGTAATTTGGACTATGATGGCCCCCGGTGGGTCCAGCATGGCAAGCTTTGAGAATGTCCATAGCTTCCTGTCCATAAACACACCGTCGGATGACTTGATCCGCACAGATTTTGAATAAGTAGGGGTCATCCCAGAAGTAATGTTTAACATCTTTGAAGAATTTGTTCTTCTGTTGGGTCGACATCCCTTTCACTATGAAGTTACCCGCATGGTAATTTGCGAAGTCAGCAAACCATGGGGTGGTAGAGTTTCCACGAAAAGAAACCGCATTGAGTGTCTCGAGAGGAAATGTTTCATTTATTTCCTTTTTCTCGAAAACATCTTGGTGAGGGTTTTCTAGACGGGACAGAGGATCAGCTGCAAGGTTCTCAGCTCCTTTTTTATCACGTATAATGATATCAAATTCCTGGAGGAGGAGAACCCAACGGAGCAATCTCGGCTTTGCATCTTGTTTTGCAAAGAGATATTTGAGAGCCGAGTGATCCGTATACACCACGCATTTGGTCAAGATTAAGTACGGCCGAAACTTCTCAAACGCATACACCACGGTTAATAGCTCTTTTTCTGTGGTGGTGTAATGGGTTTGAGCTTCAGTCATAGTCTTACTTGCGTAGTGGATAGGCTGAAAATGCTTGCTTCTACGTTGCCCTAAGACTGCACCGATAGCAAAATCACTTGCATCGCACATGAGCTCAAAAGGCAAATCCCTGTCGGGAGCAACGAGAATGGGTGCTTCAGTAAGCTTTTTCTTTAATGTTTCAAAAGCTTCGATGCACTCGGGTGAGAAGATAAAAGGAGCATCTTTTTCAAGAAGATGGGCCATAGGCCGGGCGATTTTAGAAAAATCTTGTATGAATCTGCGATAAAAACTGGCATGGCCTAAAAAACTCCTAATACCTTTGACGGTAGTAGG
Source organism: Chrysanthemum seticuspe (assembly GCA_019973895.1). Lineage (NCBI taxonomy): Eukaryota > Viridiplantae > Streptophyta > Magnoliopsida > Asterales > Asteraceae > Chrysanthemum > Chrysanthemum seticuspe. The sequence goes on along the minus strand of BPTQ01000005.1, from coordinate 167,830,824 downwards.
ATGAGGTAATTTAGCAATAACATCAACTTTTGCTCTATCTACCTCAATCCCATTTTTTGAAATCTTATGGCCAAGGACTATGCCTTCTTTGACCATAAAGTGGCTCTTCTCCCAATTTAGACAAAGATTGGTGTCTTCACACCGTTTGAGCATTTTATCTAAATGGGAGAGACATGTTTGAAACGAGTCCCCAATGACCGAGAAGTAATCCATAAACACCTCCATTGTTTCCCCGATCATGTCGTGGAAAATGGCCATCATACATCGTTGGAACGTGTCAGGAGCATTGCATAAGCCAAAAGGCATACGTCTGTAGGCAAAAGTTCCGTATGGGCAGGTGAATGTAGTCTTATCTTGATCCTGTGGATCAATGGGAATCTGAAAGTAACCCGAGAAACCATCAAGGAAACAATAGTATTCATTCCCTGATAATCTCTCAAGCATTTGGTCCATGAAGGGTAGAGGAAAATGGTCTTTTCGGGTGGCGTCATTCAACTTACGATAGTCAATGCAAACACGCCATCCCGTAACTAGCCGAGTTGGAATTAACTCGTTATCTTCATTTGTGACAACAGTTATGCTACCCTTTTTAGGAACACAGTGAATTGGGCTAACCCAAGGACTATCAGAGATCGGGTAAATTAATCCTGCATCAAGAAGTTTGATAACCTCCTGTTTGATAACATCATGGATTTTTGGAGTTACTCTTCTCTGATGTGGAACTGCTGGTTTGAAGTCATCCTCCATCAAGATTTTGTGAGTACAAAATTCAGGGTTGATACCCTTAATGTCGGAGAGTTTCCAAGCAATTGCTTGCTTGTGTGACTTCAAGACCTTTATGAGAGCAGTCTTTTCATCTTTACTCAAATCTCGAGCAATAATGACTGGTAATTTATCATCACCTTCAAGAAATGCATACTCGAGATGAGGTGGTAAGTCCTTAAGTTCGACTTCAGGAAATTCTTCAGTTTTCTCAACTGACTTGACTTCCTTGTTATGAAGTTCGACGGGAGGGAGCGATGATGGATCATCATTAAGCAACTTCTCAATGAGAAGTATATCCCCCTCGATGTCGATGGGAGCGTGATCAATTTCCCATGGAACAGAATCACTAGACAAGTATGCTTCAATCTCTTCCAAGATGAAGTCACTTTCCTCAAACGGAGTGAGAGAAGGAGTAGAATTGGCAATGATGGGTTGAGATGAATGAGTGAGATTATCACTCGAAGAATTATGATCATAACCAAGAATTTCTTGAGAGTACTCTTCAGAAGCAACATCAATGATATCTATTCGGTTAACTGACTCAGAATCATAGTTTGCGGAGTACCTCGAAGTTTGATCAAGGTTAAAGGTGACAGCTTCATTACCTACACGTAATGTGATTTCTTGCTCAAATACATCAATGAGAGCACGGCCCGTTCTCAGGAATCCTCGTCCAACAATGAGAGGAACCCGATGATCGGCATCGAAATCAACAATCACAAAGTCAGCTGGAAAATGGAACTTTCCTACTTTCACAAATACGTCCTCGGCAATGCCAAGTGGACGGGATATTGTACGATCTGCAAGCTCGAGAGTCATGCATGTAGGAGTAAGTTCCGGAAGAGAAAGTTTCTTCCATACTGAATAAGGCATCAGGTTTATGCTTGCACCAAGATCGGCTAAGGCAAAGCATTCAACCATTCCTGGAAATACACAAGGTAAGAGAAATTTTCCAGGATCTCCAAGCTTTTCTGGAAGCTTCTTCAAGATAACTGCAGAGCAGTTCTCGTTCAGAGGAGTTTTTGCCATTTCAAACAGCTTTTCCTTGTTGCTTAACATGTGTTTGAGAGTTGATGCAAACTTGGGCATTAGCATGATAGCATCCGTAAAGCTTATGTCAAAATGTAGTTCTTGGAAAATTTGAAAAAATTTGTCCATTTGATGACTGGCTTTTTCGCGGAGCTTTTGCTCATTCAAACGTGATGGGTAAGGAATAGAAGATTTGGATTTGGGGTTTTCAACAGGAGCTACTGGAGGTTCAAAAACAACTCCTGGATTGGATTTGGGTTTCAGGACAACTTGAGGTTGGACATTGTTGGTACCTCCGTTATTAGTAGGAAGTTCCTTGTCCTTTGTTGCCTCAAGTTCACTTTCCACTACCTTTGGGAGAGAACAAGAAGAGGTAGTAGGAATAGCTGGTCCATTGTATGAAACACCACTTCTGGTTGTGATCGCCTTTGCATCGCCCCTCGGGTTAGCGATTGTGTTGCTCGGAAGTTTTCCTGAGCCCGAGGGTTGATCATTTAAAGACTTCTTTAGATCAGCACTCTGACTGACCAACAACCTGTTCATTTCATCTTGGGATTTCATGAATTGCTTCAATAACTCATCAGATGATGGTACTGGAGGAACTGGAGGGAAATTTTGAGGTCGGATGTTTTGATTATGACCTTGTTGTTGAAAATTCCCTTGGTTAGGATTCACATTTCCCTAAAATTGATTCCCTCGACTGAAATTGTTTTGATTAAGGTTTCCTTGATGTTGGAAACCTTGATTTGGTCCGGGATAGAAATTACCTTGGTTTTGATAACCTTGGTTCATTCTAGGTTGGTTCTGATTCCGGTTTTGTATGTTAGGATTCTAGTTAAAACCGGGTGGTGCCTGATAAGTGTTAGCACGGTAGTTTGGTTCATTTTGAGGATGGTATTGATTACCTCCCTGATGTGAAGTACCGGCTATAGCATTGGCTTCAAACGGACTACCATCAGTGGCAGTACAGTTGTAGTATGCATGAGGGCCACCACAAGTAACACAAACTTCAACTTTCTTCACTTCACCATGTGATGGTGTCTGTGTGAAAGTGACTTTCTTTTGGTTAGCAAGAACCAAAGCCTGAACAATATCCGTGAGTTTGTCAATCTTAGCATCGGTGCTAGATGTACTCACGGGAGATGAAGTAGAAGGTCCAACATTAGACTGAGTCTGATATGTCTTTGTTCGGAAAGGGCGGACCTGGGACTTGTTTTCAATGATTTGCAAGGCTTCTTTTGTGGTCTTGCTCAAGAAATTACCTCCCGCGGAGGCATTTAAAGAGTCTTGGTCAGCTTGTCTCAGACCATTGTAGAAAGTATCCATTTGCATTAACTCGGTAAAACCATGATGTGGACACTTGCGGAGCAATTCTTTGTAACGATCCCATGCTTCCCCGAATGATTCATCAAATCTTTGAGAAAATTTCATTATCTCATTCTTAAGACTTGTAGTTCGGGATGGAGGATAGAATTCATTAACAAACTTAGTGACTAAATCCTCCCATGTCTCAATGGAACGAGGGGGTTGTTTCTCAAGCCAATTCCGGGCTTGTCCCTCTAGAGAGAATGGGAATAGAAGAAGCTTAATTGCTTCATGTGGGACATTCTTGTATTTGATGGTAGATGCAATCTTGTTAAACCATCGAATATGTGCATGAGGATCATCCCGCTCAAAACCATAAAATTGGCTTTGGGTTACAAGATTAAGCAACCCGGTTTTGAGCTCAAAGGTATCAGCCACGATGGCTGGGACAATAATGGCATCTCCGTAACCCTCGATGGGTGCTTGGAGAAGCTCATTCATCGGTTTATCTTCTGCCATTACGACAGGGGGTGGTTGTGCTAGACGTTCCTCAGTCACGGCTGAAGGAGCAGAACGTCCTCTACGTCTACGAGGAATATTTGCAAGCTCAGAAAGTGGACTTGTAGAGCTGGAAGAACGAGTGCGCATGCACTAAGTATAAAAATCAGTTTTCAAAACAAATGCGAGGCAAAACGACAAGTGAACTTAAACCAATAATCACAAATGAAATGGCTTCTTTGAAAAAGGTACACCAAATCACAAGGACACAAAGGCAAGTTTTAAATCTTTTGTTCGGGAACTTATTAATGTTCACACCCCCAGTTGGTAGGTGTACTGCCTTGATTTGCGGTGGTTGTTTTTTATGTATTTATTAAGTACCACTGAAAAGACGTAGGTATGGATTTGTGCAAAGGGTTTAAAAACTTTTGGACAATATTTTTGGTATCGTCTCGTTTAACCAAATCGTATCTCTTTAAGAATCACCTTAAAGGAAACACAAGCTAGAAAACGTTACGATTGTTTTGTTGTTTTATATTTTGTTTGGTGTTGTTAACACTTTAGGAAAAGTGTTAATGAACTTTTTGATTTTGATTAACTTTACAAAAAACTGTTTACAAAAGGTGGTATATGTGCAAGTATGGATCTGAAAATGCTTAGGACACACATACAGCCTCCCCGGAAGCGGCGCCAAAATTTGATTCGCTCCCAAACGGTCAGGTTTTATCACACAAGCTAACCACTTGTGAATGGTCAACCGTAACAAAAGCCAAACAGTCTAGAACCAAATGCAATTAAGATCTGGAGAGTATAGTGTTTCCACAGGTCGTTAAGTCCCACGGAGGATGAATGGTGTTTGAACAAATTCAGAAGTCGAATAATCACTAAGGATAGTGATCAGTAAGGATTTTGGAATATTTATACCTAAAGAAAAAGTTTTGTAAATACAGGGGCTTAAATGCAAATTAAAGAAAATTAAAAAGCTAAAATATATTAAATAAATGCTATCACTATTTTTAAAATGATGTTTTTCTAGATTTATAAAACAAAATATCTTAAATAAACTATTTTAATTAAAACGTAAACTTAAATTATCTAAAAACGTGACTTAAAATGAAAACGTGCGTTATGTATAAAAATTACGCGAGTGCGCAAGACAAAACGTAAAATTTGTGAAATAAAAGTCCTACGAGTGTAAAAACAATTTTCTTACTTACTATATGACAAAAGAAAATTTTAGAAAAAAGATTTATATTTTTTTGACTTTTATATTTTTTATTATGAATTAAATACTATTTTAGACTAATTAAATGATTAAAAATACTAAAACTATTAAGAAAAATCTGAAACTTTTTTGTAAAATACTTTATACTAATACAAAGTTAAGAAAAATATAAAATGTATGACAACTTATTTAAATAAGCTAGAAATAAGCTAAAAAGCTCGTATAAGCTAAAAATGGAAAAGAAGGGTTATATATTAAATTGTGCAAAGGAATACCAATCAAAGACCCAAGGGCAGTTGGTATGGTGTGTGTGTGGTGAGCTGGGTGGCCAGTGTTCGAATCCCAGCAATGGCTTTTTGCAAACTTTTATTTTGGACTTTTCTTTTTGAAACTGCTTAAGCAATTAGAGATAAGCAAATTATAAAACTAAAACTTTTTATAAAAACCAATAATAAGCTCAGTTTGAGCTTATTATCTCAACAGTGAGCTAGAAATGGAAATAAGACCAAAGTTTAAGCCAAAATGGCTTATAAGCTAAAAATAAGCAAGAGTGAATATGAAAATAAGCTAAGAAACTTGTAATAAGCTAATTTAACAACTGAAAAAGCAAAATGAATTAGAAATAAGCACTAAACAAACTACAAATAAGCACTTAGATAAACTGTTAAACAGGACACTTTTTAGTTTTCTAGGCACTTTTAAGCTAACTTTTAAGCACTGCAATAAGCTAGAAAATGAAAATAAACACTGGGACTAACAATTTAACCAACTCAGCTTTCCAAAAAGCTAAAGCTCTCACTGTGGTGATGACTAATGAGCTTATGGTGAGCTTGAGAAAAACTGGTAAACCACTGAGTAATGACTCAGTGTATACTGAGTCTATTGGGACAAACAAAAAGCTATGTGCAGCCCTATTAAACAAGCTGCAAAATGGAAAATTAAGCTTGGGACCTTAAGATAGCTAGGTGAGCTTCTCAAAAAGCTAAGATGCACAAGCTAAAGCTAACTAATAAGCTCTGTGAGAGCTTGTGAAATAGCTTGTAAAACTGATGCACAGGGCATATTTTGACTTTTTTAATTAATGAGCTAAGTTGACTTAAGTGAATTTAGGATTGATTCTATGGACTGAATATGATGTATTAAGCTATATTAAGATGAGTTTAAGCTAAAGTACTAAGTTATAAGCAACTTTGATGAGATTTGTAATCTAAAATCTTAACAGTGAACTAGCAATTTAAGATTAGAAGCTATTTTAACTTTTAAACAAATAAGGACTATGTTTTATACTTTGACTGAGCTATTTAGAACTAATGTAACATGAAACAACAACAAACAATATCAAGCATAAGCTAGAATACTTATCTATCAGCAAATCCAAACAGTCATTTAAAACTGTGAACTTGTGATTTTCAAAGCAACCTGATTATTTAGATCTCAATACTGATTTAAGACTCTATATTAGCTTTTAATAAGACCAAATGAACATTAAACAACAGTGGTACAAGCCATAAACTTAAGAACAAATAATATGCTATTGAAATTGTGAAAATGAGATTTTAAAGCAACTACTAATTCTAAATAACAAGTAACCTGTTTTAATATAAAAATTTACTTAACTACAACTTAGAAACATGAAAACACAGAGTTTGAAGCTAAAAGCTACTTACATAGTAAAATGCAAAAAACACTTATAAAGGCTTACAAATGTTTTCCAGCCAAAGACCATGAACTAGGATTTAATACCACACCTAATAGCTTTCCACAAAGCTTCTAAACCAAGGCCATCCACAATCAACCCTGCTCCAGCTTCTTGATGATCTTCTTCATTGATTTTTGATTTTTGACTAATTTTTTTGGTATTTTTGCTTTTTGTATCTAGAACTGATTTTAAGGTTTCTAATAGCTTTTAGAAGCTATCTAGGAGCTTATATGGGCTTATTCAGTCCTTAACAACAACTAACAACAACATTTGATTAACATGAGATTTTGAACTTGAAAATGCATAAACTTGAAAATGAAGCTTAATACTGAAATTGAAACTGAAAAAGGTTTTAGATTACACTGATAACTTGAAATACAAAGCTTGAAAGCTGTAACATACACTTAAAATTGAAATTTAATTAAAACGACATAAGCATAAACTAAAGTACTCTAGATATATCACTCCTCTGCATCTCCTCTCTCTTTATAGACTTTTTGGACTCTCCACATGCTTTTGATCATTTCCCATCAACAATCTTGGCCATTGATTCAGTCAAACTCATCTCAACCATTTAAATGAAATTTGGCGCCAAAAGTAGTACTAGGTTGCTTGAGACAGTTTTAGAGCAATTAAAGAACTTTGGTATATTGTGGAGGTGTAGGGGACAAGTTGGGATGTAGATATGGAGCTAGGAATGATTTGACAGAAAAAACAGGGGTTGAGGTTGGTTGGAGTGTTTGATGGTGGGGAAGCATTAAATGCTTGTGGGTTGGTATAGGAGGAGGGGGGTGAGCTGGGAGAGTAGTATAAGTGAGGTGGAGGGAATAGGTGGTGGAGAAAACCACCTGGTTTTGTGGTTGCAGGCGTGGGAGAGACAAGTGAACAGTGACACTGGTATTTTGGTGGGTTTGACTATTTTTGACAAGATATTAATATGAAGGGGGTCATAATGGGGGGGTCAAAGGGTTATATGGCAGGGGTTCTTTTGGGTTGGCTGGGGATCAAAATACACAAAGGGTCCAATTGGTATTAGTTAAGCACAAGGACCATTGTTGTAATTCTGCCAAATTGAGGGACCAAACCTGCCACTATTCCAAAGTTCTCACAAGGACCATTCCTGCCAAATATTAATAGTACAAGGATAATATTTGATGATTTTCACTTTTTTAAATATCCAAGGACTATTTTTGACATTTTTCAAACTTGAGGGACCAAAGTTGTAATTTTGCAATTTTTAAACTTTGAAGGGTTTTTTTTAACAACTTTTGAATCCCATGGACCTTAAATGATATTTTACTTTATTTTGATTTACCAGGGACTAAATTTGACAACTTTTGAAACTTGGGGGACTAAAACTGCCAATTATGCAAACTTGATACGTTTTTCATCTGATTTTGATATTTTTGCATTTAAAACACATAAAACACTTGTTTGTGATATTTTTATCATTTTGATGCATTTATGAGTGTTTTCAGATGTTTTTTGCATTCTAAACGGTACAAAAATGATGAGTATTTAGACACTCATCAATTGTACTGTCTTGGAAAGGAAAATGGGGTCAACATTCTCAAATCGATTGATGAAGGACCTTATCAGATTGAGACTACAAGAGACTTAATTGATACAGCTGCAGATGGAACAATGATCTATGGAATATACAGACCAAAGACATATGATGAGCTCGATGATAAGGAGAAAAAGAGATTTGATGCTGATATCAGGGCTTCTAACATCATACTTCAAGGTCTTCCAAAAGATATCTACAAGCTGATCAATCACAACACCGAAGCCAAGACAGTGTGGGATAATGTCAAGATGCTTCTCTTAGGTTCTGAACTTACTATGGAAGACAGAGAATCACAACTCTATGATGAATTTGAGCACTTCAAGATGAAACCAGATGAGAGTGTCTATGAGTATTACGTGAGATTCCACAAGCTTGTGAATGATATGAGAAACATCAGAATGACTATGCCAAACATTCAGCTGAACTCAAAGTTTGTGAACAACATGAATCCCGAATGGCACAAGTTTGTCACCTCTGTGAAGCTAACCAAAGGATTGAAAAATACAAACTATGAGCAACTATATGCCTTCCTTCTTCAGAATGAGAGACATGCTATGTTTGAAAAAAGGATTCTTAATCAGTTCAAAACCAACCAGGGAGAGATAAGCTCATCAAATGATTCAACTGCCTTCTACTCAAACGTTGGAATTACCACCAAAGCATCTCAAGTTATACCCATGGGTAATGGTAATCACAAACTCATTACCGATCCAATGTTCAAACAAGCTGATGCTGAGGCACACGTGGGAAACTTCATTAATCAACTGGCTCTCATGATCAGTCAAAACATGAACTCTCTCCAACACACCAACAACAACCTCAGAACAACATCTAATTCACACAATCAGGCCACTGTCAGAGACGAGAAGGTTATGGTACAACCAGTTCAAGAAAGGCAGTATGAACAAGGAAGAGGTAGAGTTGATAGAGGGTATGTGGCAAATCAGAATAGGGGAAGGAATGGAAATCAAGGACAAGTAAAGCCGATCAAGTGTTACAACTGTGGTGGTGAGGGACATATTGCAAGGAACTGCACATCACCAAAACGCCCTCGGAATGCCGAGTACTTCAGGGATAAGATGTTGCTAGTGCAAGCTCATGACAATGGAGCAGCTTTGGATGAAGAGGAGTTACTGTTTCTTGCTGAAGGGAATGCCAAGACATATGATGCTGATGTTGATGAACAGCCAATTCAGGAGATAGGTCATAATCATCAGAATGCCTTTCAAGTAGCTGAGTGTGATGCATTTGACTCTGATGTAGATGAAGAACCTACTGCTCAAACAATCTTCATGGCTAGCATCTCACCTATGGTTTCTCCAATGGTCTCTCCTCCACAACAAACTGGTCCATCCAAAGGCAAAATCATTTCAGAGGTATTAAAACTATATGATAATGTTGATGAGCGAAAGATGCATAATGAAGTACAATCTCTTGCAACTTATGAATCAGATATTGATGATGAGGGTAATAGCAATATTGTCCCATATGATCAATATGTGAAGCAAAGTGAAAGTAAGGTTGTACCAAGTAATGCATCCTCTGCAGTCAATGATGACTATGTTTTTGATGAATTCACTGCATGTGCCCCTGATGATTATGTTGTCTCTGAACTGAATGCCTATAAAGAACGTGTTGCTATTTATGAACAACGTGCTAAATTTGAGTTGACCACCCGTGAGCAGGAAATGGATGACCAAATGCATACAATTATTAGAAAAAGTAATTTTAGAGAAGAAATATTAAAACAAAAGTTAAACTCCTTACAAGAAAAGCTTTCTAAAACTGCTAATCAAAAACAAGAACTTCAAGAAAATGTGAAAATGCTTAAGCAAGAATTCAATGCTAAGGAATCAAACTTTTGAATGATTTTTCTAATCTGAAAACTTTGAAAAACAAGCTTGAAAATAAATTGTACGTACAAGGGAACACCATTCAGACTGCTCACATGATCACTAAGCATAGAGTCTTAAGTGATAAGCATAGCATTCCCCTTGTTGAGGAACCAAATCTAGAGGTCATTAAAAAGGCTAGAAGTGCTCATAAGGTAATTTATGACGGCAATGAAATCCTTAAGCCTAGACAGAAACCTAGTTGCGCTGAGTGCACTGAGGAAGATAAGAAATCCGATGAAGTCACTAGGGAGAAGATGAACAAGAAACTAGATGATCCTAAATGTAAAGAGAAGAAAATATCTATCATACCCCATGATTACAAAAAGGAGAATTGGATTTCCTTGAACATGTTTAAGCCTCAAACGTTGTCAGCTCCCGAACAAGTGTTCTGGAAAAAGGATTTAGATAAGCAAAAAGCAGAGAATCTTGTAGTTACAAACCCTCCCCTTAGGAAAATGCCTTCAGCGACTGTGTATCCTCCAAATACACCAATGCATCTAGTTCCTAGAACTATTGCCACTAAAAGCAAGACCTTAATCAGTCAATATGTCATATTTCAATTATTTGTTGATTTTGAGAAAACTTGTAAGAAAAGGATCACACCCACTGGGATAACTGAAGGGGAAAGGGGTTTTGAGCAAACTAAAGAATGCTATTTAACTGAGGTCATGCCTTTCTTTAAACAATTAAAAGGTCAATTTGAGAGTCTTAAAAAGGGGATGGACTTAGATATTAAAGAAATGGAAAAGGAATATGATGCGATGATTTTTGAGGTTAGTGACTATGAGCGAGAACTAAAATATAATGAGATTGAGAGGAAGAACTTGCATACCTTGAATGAGAATCTTATTTCTGAATGTATTGCTCAAGATATGTTTTACACTGCTACAAATTGTTCCATTAATGCTTCTCAATTTCATGAATTATCTGTTGCTCTGAAAGTCTCCCATGATCGTGTCATTGAGCTTGAAAAAAGTAACTCTAAACTGCATAATAAGGTTGAACAGGATGATCATGATAACCTGGTAAAACAGTTTTCTAAATTGGAAGTTGAGCATCTTGCTTTGCAATTAAAATATCAAAATCTGAAAGAAAATGTTAAAACCTCAAATATCAAGACATCCTTGGATGTTCCTGAATTTGATGCAGTTTTTGAAATTAGCAAACGTGATGAACAGATTCGAGCTCATTGTAACACGATCAGAAAGTTGAAAGCTCAAATTTCTCAATTAAAGGGTGAAATGAATAATGTGACTGGCTCCCAAATGCCTCCTCCTTTAGATTCTCGGAATTCTCAAAATTTTCATCTTCAAAACTTGGTTAATGCTTTACAAAAGGAAAATGAGAGTTTTCTAGAAGAAAATGAAAAGGTTAAACGTCATTTCAATGAGTTATTTGAGTCAATAAAAGTCACTCGTAATAAAAATAATGAACAAATAACTTCGTTGCAAAAGGAAATTGAGAATCTAAAGAGTCAGGTAAAAGGGAAAATGCCAATGACCAATAGGGAGAATGGTGCATCAAAGGTGCATGGTTGTAATAAATATGCTTTGTCTGTGAAATATGTTCCTCCTCATCTTAGGAATAACAAACTTGCCATTCAAACATATTTCTCATACCTTAAGGATAGTCTAGATTGTCTTCGTGAGATTGTAGAAGAGGATAAGTTAGAGAAACCACTTGATAATGCAATTGGCCATGCATGCTTATATGCCAAACGATCTCAAGAACTTCTAGAATGCTTAATTACAATATGCCCTAAATCCCTAGGTGAGCAAGTCAATCCCTTGATACCCTGTTCTATGCCTAATGCCAAGTATACAAGTCATTCAATGCCCAATGTTATGAATGTGAACTTTAGTAGGCCTTCAAATAGTTCAGATCCCAGCACCTCCAGTGTTAAGAAAGTGAACCTCAGTGTGCCTTCGAATAGTTCACATCCCAGCACATCAAAACAGGAAATGCAAAAAGTAGCAAAACCAACTAATGTTCCCGTTCCCTCTACAGGAGTAATCAGTGATATTAAAGCGAGCAGGTCAAAATCTCAAGGCAATACAAGTAATGATAGGACCTCGCAAGCTAAGAATGTGCATTGGAAGAAAGTAGAAGATCACCGTAGCGAGAATTTGAATAAAACGAATCGTGTTGATTCTAGTGTTAGCTCTAAGCATACTGTAATTAATGCGAATTCTACTACTTTTGGCAAAATATGTAATGATGATTGCCTGGTTTCTATGAATGATTTTTCTAAAGCTGTCAAATGCTTAGTTAAAACTGTTAACGTTAAAAATCAAGCTAAGAAGGCTAAAAGGCAAAAGCGAAAGAAAGTTAGAAAACAGTGAAAACCAATAGGAAGAACATTTAGTAAGATAGGTTATCAATGGATACCTTTTGGCCATAAGGTTAATCAGGCAATGCCCACTAGAAAATGGATGCCTACTGGTAGAATCATTCCCTTAAGAAGTGAACATACTTTGAATAGGTCAAATACGGATACTAGCACTGCATCTATTTCTAATGTTTCCATTGCTTCTATTTCTAATATGGGTGTTTCTATTTCTGATGTGGGAGTTCCAATCACTGTTACTAACCAAATGGAACCCATTCTTGCATGGGGATCCCAATTATCCAGTTATCCATTTTTGTCTGTGTTCAACTGCAGATCGTTCAAATCGTTCTATGGTACCTGGACTCAGGCTGTTCCAAGCATATGACTGGAGACCGGTCGCGGCTCATGAACTTCGTGAGTAAATTCATCGGGACTGTTAGATTCGGGAACGACCATTTTGGAGCTATTATGGGTTATGGAGATTATGTGGTTGGTAAAAGTGTAATTTCCATGGTATATTATGTGGAAGGTCTTGGTCATAATTTGTTCTCTGTTGGTCAATTCTGTGATTCCGATCTAGAAGTGGCTTTTAGAAAACATACTTGTTTCGTTAGAGAACTTGAAGGTGTTGAATTATTAAGAGGTACTCGAGGTTCAAACCTATACACCATCTCTATCGATGACATGATGAAGTCTTCTCCAATCTGCTTGCTGTCAAAGGCTTCTAAAACAAAGTCTTGGTTATGGCATCGTCGTCTCAATCACTTGAACTTCGGCACCATAAACAATCTTTCCAGAAAGGATCTTGTCAGAGGCTTACCCAGATTAAAATATGAAAAAGATCATCTTTGTTCAGCTTGCCAACTGGGAAAAAGCACGAAATATGCCCACAAACCACAACCCACAAACTCAGTAATGGAAGTTCTTCATACCCTTCATATGGATCTGTGCGGACCAATGAGAGTGCAAATGATAAATAGGAAGAAATACATTCTAGTAGTTGTTGATGACTACTCTCGATTTGCTTGGGTAAAGTTTTTGAGGACAAAGGATGAAACTCCATATGTCATCATCAAACTAATCAAACAGCTTCAGGTTTGACTCAACAATACAGTCATAATTGTTCGAACAGACAATGGCACAAAGTTTGTTAACAAAGACTTAATTCAGTTTTATGAAAGTGTTGGAATCAGTCATCAAAGAAGTATTCCACGAACTCCTCAACAGAACGGTGTAGTTGAAAGACGAAATCGAACTCTTGTAGAAACCGCAAGAACAATGCTAATTTATTCAAAGGTTCCAATGTTTCTATGGGCTGAAGCCATTGCCACTGCTTGCTACACCCAAAATTGTTCCCTTATACACACCTCTCATGGAAAAACTCCATATGAACTTGTTCATAAACGAAAGCCTGGTCTCTCCTACCTTCGTGTGTTTGGTGCCTTGTGCTATCCAATGAATGACGGTCAAGACTTAGGTAAATTAAGAGCAAAGGCAGATATTGGAGTTTTTGTTGGTTATGCACCAAACAAGAAGGGTTACAGAATCTACAACAAGAGAACCCGAAATATCATGGAAACAATTCACGTTACGTTCGATGAGCTGACCGATCAAATGGCTCCTGGAAAATCCAGTTCTGGACCCGTACTTCAAAACAGTCCCATTGGTTCATCCCTTGTACCAAATTCCTCTCCAGCAACTCCATATGTACCTCCAACTGAAGATGATTTGAAGAAATTGTTTGATGCGATGTTTGATGAACACTATGAGCCAAGTGCTAATGAACTGTCAATTCCTACAACAGAGGCTGCTCATATCCCTATGAATGAAGTCAATCCTTCAGTCTCAATATCACTAAGTAAAGAAGCGCCTGCTGCTGATACTCTGTCTCATCATAAAATCATCAATCTTCAAATGTACATCATAGAGATGTTTCTGGCATCAATGATGAAGTTAATCCCTTTGCTACTCCTGAAGATTCTCCATTTGAAAACATATTTGCTCCTGAATCATCATCAGAACCATCTTCTTCAGGAGACATCGACTCTGCTACTTCAGTCCCTCAACAATAGCCACATGAACACCTCAGAAAATGGACTCACGATCATCCATTAGACAACATCATTGGAAATCCCTCTCATCCAGTATCCACAAGGAAACAACTGGCAACCGATGCCTTATGGTGCTTCTTCAACTCCGTACTCTCTAAGATCGAACCAAAAGATGTTAAAACCGCCATGAATGAAGACAGCTGGTTCAATGCTATGCAAGAAGAAATTTATGAGTTTGATCGACTTGATGTATGGGAATTAGTGCCTGCTCCAGATTGTGCTATGATCATTGCTATAAAATGGATCTTCAAAGTGAAACTTGATGAGCATGGTGATGTGTTAAAGAACAAGGCTCGATTGGTTGCAAAAGGATACCGTCAAGAGGAGGGTATTGACTTTGAAGAATCATTTGCTCCTGTTGCTCGTATCGAGGCAATCAGAATATTCTTGGCTAATGCTGCAAGTAAGAACATGATAGTCTATCAAATGGATGTAAAGACGGAATTTCTTAATGGAGATCTTAAAGAAGTCGTCTACGTCAGCCAACCTGAAGGCTTTGTGAATCCAGAGCATCCTACTCACGTTTATCGTTTGAAGAAGGTTGTTTACGGTTTAAAGCAAGCTCCAAGGGCATGGTATGATACGCTATCAAAGTTTCTTCTATCTACTGGATTCAGCAAAGGAGCAGTTGATCCTACATTGTTCACCAGAAAGTCAGGAAAACATTTAATTCACGTTCAAATTTATGTTGATGATATCATCTTTACCTCGACTGACCCCAATGAGTTTGACCATTTTTCAAAAGAAATGGGTTCTAAATTTCAAATGTCAATGATGGGACAAATGTCATTTTTCTTGGGATTACTAATTTCACAAAGTCCCGGAGGCATTTTTATAAATCAATCTAAATATGCAAATGAGATTTTAAAGAAATTTGGATTTGATTCTAGTGACCCTGTTGACACTCCCATGATTGAACGTACTAAACTAGATGAGGACCACTCAGGGATCATGGTAGAACAAACAAAATATCGTAGTATGATTGGATCCCTGATGTACCTCACAGCTAGTAGACTAGGCATCTTGTTCGCTATTTTCATATGTGCTAGATACCAGGCTAAACCTACTAAAAAGAACCTTGAAGCGGTTAAACGGGTCTTTCGGTAGCTCCAAGGAACCATCAATATGGGACTTTGGTACCCGAAGGACACCGGTATGTCACTATCAGCCTAAGCAGATGCTGATCACGCAGGATGTCAAGATACTTGTCGAAATACGTCTGGAGGTGCTCAGTTTTTGGGTGATAAGCTTGTAAGCTGGTCTTCAAAGAAGCAAATGAGTACTTCTATTTCCATTACAGAGGCTGAATACATAGCCATGTCATCTTGTTGTGATCAAATCCTATGGATGAGATCCCAATTATCTGACTATGGCTTTGAATTCAACAAAATCCCTCTGTACTGTGATAATAAAAGTGCTATTGCTCTCTCATGCAACAACGTACAACACTCAAGAGCAAAGCACATCAACATTCGACATCATTTCATCAGGGAGCAAGTTGAAAACGGTGTGGTGGAACTATACTTTGTGAGGACTGAATACCAGTTAGCAGATATCTTCACCAAAGCTCTTCCTAGAGAACGTTTTGAGTTTATTCTTCCACGACTTGGTCTTAAAAGCCTTCAACCAGAAACACTCAAACGTCTTCAAGAGGAAGAAGAGGAGTAAAAGGTCTTTCTTCATCTATCTCTTGTAAATATTTTTTCGAAAACCAAAATACAAAATTATAAAACCTTCAAAAATCAAATAGAAAAATATAAAACTTTCAAAATCCATAAAAATTTAAAAAATTCAAAAAATCTTCAAAAAATATTGTCAGTTTGTCATGTTTTTCTCGATTTGATAAATATCTATGGTCTTGATGCTGTCATTCCAAGAATGACACGGGACTTTAGATGTTGTTCGAATTTTTTTTTATTAAAAAAATAAAATAAAAATGGGAGAAAGAAAAACAATGGTTTATTGTCATTTCAGGCAGTAACCCGCTTTTCAAAGAAAGAACAGAGCCATGCTTTATCTTGGTTTTCAAATCTAATGCTCTGATTCTTTAAACAAATCCTTACTATCTAATGAAAACTAATTGCTTTGAAAAATAACTCGGACTCTATTTTTTTGGAAATCATTAGGACTTAAAGTGTGTCAAAATATCTATCTCTCAATCAACAACTTAGGTCATTGACTGAGGGAGAGAATGATTTCAATTAAATTAAAAAGTTATGTGTCATTCAATTGTTTTCAAAAGATAATCATGCATGTTTAATCAATGGAGTCCAAAGTCTCAAAATCTGATCCTTATCAGTTAAAACGCTTTCATAATCAAGTCACAATTCTCCTTAAAAGCTTTCCAAATCAATTTAAATCTACAGAGATCACAAATCTCAAATGATTTGATAATTGTGATCGGGGGAGAACTTGTGATTTAAATTGGATTTAATCTGATAATTCGGTAAATGGTTTTATAAGGATGTACAAGCTCTCCTTCCCACATGTGCCAAAGTATTTCAAATTTTCCATGCACAGGTTGAGGGGGAGCATCTATCTTAAACCACAAAGATCTGAAACGTGATCAATTTGTTTCAATGTGCAGTCTGTTCCGTCTTGTATGTGCAAAACTCTTTCAAACCTCAAGGCACATATTGAGGGGGAGCAAGCTTATGAAAACCTCATCCTCCCTTATATGCTTTATCTACTTGTTTTGATCAGGGAAGTGATGTTGATATATTTTAGAAAATGATAATCAAAGAAGTTAATTCTTTCTCTTGCCTCCGTGTGCAAAACGATTTCAATAATTGATGCACATGTTGAGGGGGAGCTCTTGTTCTAAAAATATAAAAAACAATTCAGGTACAAAATGCTTTGATAATATATCATAAGTATCTGGATTGATTTTCAAATGGTTTTAAATTGGTTCCAATGGCAGATGAACAATACCAAATAGACCGAACAACTTTACTTTATGTATGGTGATATAAGGATGATAAGGTTAGGTATTTGTTCCCATGATCCGCCAGAACCGGAGGGATCTACCCAGGGACAATCCACTAGATAGTGTAGAAGTCCTTAGGTATATTGGAAAAAAGGAGAAAAATGAGATGTGGGAAGAGTGCGGACTAAGACTGAACTAGTACTGGAATAAACCCAACAAGGTTCTAGTTATGAAGTCTCGGTAAGCACTGAAGGGGTTGAAGAATGCAAAAGAATTGAATGAGAAAAAGGGTGAAAATAAATAGCCCTCCATTTATTCAACCTTAGGGCAGAAACCGGGTTCAATTCATATGCTACTGGTGGTTACCAAGGTAACATCGCTATTGAAGACAAGACGTCATGGACCTAGTGACGCACTGCACTTCAACTTCCCTAACCACTCAAGTTCCTCTTAAAAGGACTTGTTTCATTCTCACGGGGAACCAACATTATCTATAGACTTTCTCTTAGATTTGGTTGATATTGAAAAAGGAGACCCTCTCCCTAGTCTCCGATATAGGAACCAAATATGCACAGATTGAGTCTAGAGCCACGAGATCATCAACAAATCTTAGGACACTTTCAATGAAGACTCTCTGTTTCACACAATGTGGAAAGAGAGATTATATCTTGAGTCCTACGCATTATCCTTGTGGTATTGCCAGAACATCTGAGTGATATGCAAACATATCCACAATGAAGATGGAAAGCCTTCTGGAGCCAACATCAAACAAGCTCCTGGTGGGTGGCATGTGAGATCTATCCAATAGATCAACCATGTGACAACTGAACAGAAACAATGGGGCGATTCAATCTTTTGAATCAATCCTGGTTCAGGTTATGGATTGACGGATACCTTTGAAAAAATGGTCGTTGTGCTTAAAAACTCTTTTCTTTAGCACATCGACTGTGTACGAATTTTTCAAATCAAAAGGTGTTTATGATTGATAATTGATTTTCATTAAAACCTTCGTTGTATTGCAAAAACAATTTCTATTGAGCGATACACGATTTTTTATCAAATATCTTTTCATCAATCAGTGAATCTCAATTCGCTGGTTCACTCACTCCGTGTTGTCTTCTTTGAGATGTTCCGGTTTGAGAACAGCTAGAGCAGCTGCGAAACCCTGTCAAGGAAATTCTTCGGAATTATACCTGATCACAGGCAGTACTTGTACTGATCAATGGGGAACCGTGGGCCGTGTACCTCAATTCAACGAAAGTGATCAAAGACACTTTCGTGCACTTTATTGCTAACTGTTGTATGCAGGTACACCCGATGTTTGCAGCTGATCAGAATGAAGCAGTCAATCCATAGCCGCATGCTCACACAATATGTTCATTCCAATGAAATCATAATTAGTGCATCAATGACTCTGATATTTTCACTCCATGCTTCTGCTACGCTGCTGCCAATATCATGAATCAACGAAAGCTTCCGCTACTCTGATGAGAAGATATCATGATCCAGAATGTGAGCATGTCGGTCCGAAAGTCACAACATCACATTATACCAACACCACAATGGATGAGTCAGAGATTGATGTTTGCTGATGATCTCAAAACTTGCTCAAAAACTCATTATCACGTGGATCTGTAAAAAGACCTCCACTTGGATTAACCAAACATGCAATGAGAAGAATCAATGACTACGAGCTTCGGAGCAAAGTACTACATCAAGAATGCAAGAACAATTTTTAATGTAATATCTGTTTGTATTCAATGTAATTTTAGTATATGTTTGAGGTGACCTCCCTTAGGGGGAGATTGTTAGGATTTAGTAAATCCAAGTATTAAAGAGTCGGTCACCTCAAGAATATGTAATCGTTAGTAAGCTCGTAGTCGTAGATTAATATAAGTTAAGTAGTATTTAGTTTAAGTAACACCGTGGAGGACGGACGGGTCTTTACCCACTGTATGCCTGATCCACAGCCCGATAGGTGGCGATTTATGTAAAGACTATAAATACTCTCTACCTCCCAAGGTAGAGAGTTGGAGCTCATAATAAGATTTTTCTTTCTCTCACTAAAGTTCCCAAGTCTCTAACTTTCTCTCTCTAAAACTCATCTTTTGTACGCCAATATGTTACAGAAGTCCCTCTCTGCTGCAGTCAATCTTTGGATAAGGGGGTTAGTAATTCGACAAAGAGTAGGTGATTTTCAACTCGGAATGGAAAGCTACCAGACTCAGGTCAATCTTACTAGACCTCAATGGGAAGCCACAGGGCATGAATTCAGACGTGACTACTCAGTGATTGACTCTCCTAGAGTGGTTATCTTTACCGATAAATACGGTTCAAGAATGCTACTGAGGCTGTGTGAGCTATACAAGTTAAGTGATGGTACGCTCAAGATGGTTGAAGAAGAATTGAATTCAAGGGTAAAGGAGTTCAAGCTAAATTTGAAGCCGGGGAACAACACGAGGTTCTGGACAGAACAAGATGTGAAGAGGTGTGAAGATTTCATTGCTGCTATCGGACGAAGACTTAAGACAAGAAAGATTTTCCACAGCCTTGAAAGTTTTCTGGGTGGGAGAGTACGTGATGGAAACTGCAAGCTACTCCAAAGAACAGAATGAAGATATCTTTTTGTAGTAGCTATTTTTGTTTTACTATATATAGTAGTGATAGGTTATGGCTTGTAGTTTCCTTCTTGTTCTGCAGAGGGAACTTAGGAGTGTTTCGTTTTAGATCAAATAAAACCAGACACATTTTTCTCCAACAAAGTTTTTTTACATATTTAAATCACTTGAGATCCAAAATCTCAACGGATTTGAAATTTTTTATCAGGGAAGAAAATGTGATATAAATTTGCAATCTGATAAAATGTGATCTTCAAGGCTCAATAAAATGGCATCTCTCCCCATATGTGCTAAACCTTTTCGTATATCGAAGCACACATTGAGGGGGGGGGGCATTTCGAAATGGTTACAAAACTATCAAGGTACTAAAATTTAAATGTTTGTTTTCACAAGAGTTCCTTGATTGTAACTTTAAATGATTTATGTGGCTACTATGATCTTGAAGCTTGCTTCATTTTCCCCCGTAAGCTCTAAAATGTATTAGTAATTCTTCTCATCAATGGGGAGCAATATTTTGAAAACCACATCTATTCCCAAAAAAATCTTCAACAAAGTATCTAACATACTAACTTTGATCGGGAAAGTGATGTTAATAATTTTGGAAAATATTGATCAAAGAATTGAATCCTTCATTCCTAATCTATGATTTCCAAGTCCTCTTGCCTTCATGTGCCAAAACAATTTCAAATATTTGATGCACATGTTGAGGTGGAGCTTTTCCTAAAAATATCAAAAATGATTCAGGTACAAAATGCTTTGATCTTTTATCACAAGTACCTGGATTGATTTTCAAATGGTTTTCAATTGGTTTCATTGGCAGAAGAACAATACCAAAAGGACAGACCAAATTTATTTATGCATGGAGATATAAGGATGGTTAGGTTAGGTATTCGTTCCCACGTTCCTGCCAGAGCCGGAGCGATCTTCCCAGGGACAATCCACTAGATAGTGTAGAAGTCCTTAGGTATAATAGAAAAAGGAGAAAAGTGAGAAATGGGAAGAGTGCGGACTGTGATAGAGCTAGAACTGAAATAAACCCAACAAGGTTCTAGTTATGAAATCTCGGTAAACACTGAAGGGGCTGAAGAATGAAAAAGAATTGAATGAGAAAAGGATGAAAAGAAATAGCCCTCTATTTATTCAACCTTAGGGCAGAAACCGGGTTCAATTCATATGCTACTGGAGGTTACCAAGGTAACACCGGTATTGAAGACAAGACGTCATGGACCCAGTGATGCATTGCACTACATCTTCCCAAGCTACTCAAGTTCCTCTTAAAAGAACTTGTTTCATTCTCACGAGGAACCTACATAATCTATCGACTTTCTCTTAGAGATGGTTGATATTGAAGAAGGAGACTCTCTCCCTAGTCTCCGGCATAGGAAACCAAAAGTGCACTATTGAGTCTAGAGCCAAGAGATCATTAATAAATCTCATTAGGACACAATCCATGAAGACTCACTGTTTCACACAATGTGGAAAGTGAGAATATATCTTAAGAGTCCTACACATTATCCTTGTGGTATTGCTAGAACATCCGAGTGATATGTAAAATATTCACGATGAAGATGGAAATCCTTTTAGAGCCAACATCAAACAAGCTCTTGGTGGGTGACACGTGAGATCTATCCAATGGATCAAACTTGTGACAACTGGATTGAAACGATAGGGCGATTCAATATTGAATCAACCTTGGTCCAGGAAATGGATTGATGGATACCTTTGAAAAACCGGTCGTTGTGCTTAAAATTCTTTTCTCTAGCACATCGACTGTGTATAAATATTTCAAAATAAAAGGTGTTTATGATTGATAATTGATTTTCCTTAAAACCTTCATTGTATTGCAAAACACTTTATATTAAGCAATACAGGATTGTTTTTCAAATCACTTTTAATCAATCAGTGAATCTCAATTCGCTGGTTCACTCACTCCGTGTTGTCTTCTTTGAGACGTTCCTGTTTTAGAACAACTAGAGCAGCTGCGAAACCCTGTCAAGGAGATTCTTCATAATTTTACCTGATCACAGGCAGTACTTGTACTGATTAATGGGGAACCATGGGCCGTGTACCTCAATTCAACGAAAGTGATCAAAGACACTTTCGTGCACTTTTATTGCTAACTGTTGTTTGTAGGAACACCAGACGGTTGCAGCTGATCAGAACTGAGGCGTCAATTCATAGACGCATGCTCACACATCACTTACATCTCAAAGAAATCATGATAAGTGCATATCTTCATCAAGTGACTCTGATATTTCCACTACATGCTTCTGCTACGCTGCTGCGAATATCATGAATCAACAAAACGCTTCCGTAACTCTGATGAGAAGAAATCATGATCCAAAATGTGAGCATGTTGGTCCAAAAGTCACTACTTCACATGTTGGCAATCCTACATCGGATAATTTAGAGATTATATGGTGCTGATGATCTCAAAGAAAGCTCCTGATCATATATCAAAGAATCACTCCATGTCAAAGAATTACTACTATTAGACGATGTTAAAGTTTTTGCTGCTACAAAGTCTACGAGCTAGAGCATCAAAGATTATAGATTAATTGCTAGGACTTTTTCATTGTAATTATTGGGGTGACCTCCCTTAGGGGGAGATTGTTAGGATTTAGAAAATCCGTGCTGAAGTGTCGGTCACCCCAACGTGTGTTTAGCATATTATAGCTCGTAGACGTAACAGTATATTAGTTAGATTATTAGTAGTATAAGTAACACCATGGAAGAAGGACGGTTCTTTACCCAGTGTATGCCTGATCCACAGCTCGAAGTAGGACGTAGTCACTTGTATAAATAGCCCTCTCCCTACAAGGGAGAGGGTTGGATGTGCATTTGGTAATCTAACATTTCCTTTGTTTTATCTCTCTAGAACATCTCACTTTCTCTCTCTAGAACTCTAAATCATACGCCCATATTGTGCTTATTTGTGTGATTGTGAAAACCAATATCTAACAAAATTTGATAATGGCCTTTTTAGGGGTCAAATATATGAAATAGTAGTATATAATAATATAAAATATAATAAACACCCGAATTGCCGAGTCAACCCTTTAGGAAAAAGGTCGACACGCAAAACCTGCAAATACGATATATGATACCGAGCAAGTGATACCCGGGTCGTTTCCCAACGAGGAGTGAATTGACGGTTACATTTGAGGTTTGTTATTAAAGTGCTTGAAATTAGGAGTTTTCCGTTTTTTGGGTGTTTTCTAAGTTCAAATTAATATACAAGAAAGCATTTAAGGTAAGATATGAAAGGAAGTACTAAATTAACAATCAATAAGCACATAAAATAAGAAAACGATGCTCAATTAATTCCTAATGCACTAAAAAGTAAAAGCGAGCAAAACCGGGAACGAAACGAGCCCGGAAAAACCAAATTTTGAAAATTAGAGCCTACGGGTGCAAATCTATTTTTCCTAAGTCCTAAATGACCAAAAATAATTTTAGAAAAAAGCTGGGTATTTTTTTGACTTTTTTTTATGAATTAAAAACTATTTTACACTAATTAAATTATAAAAATAGTAATTGGAAAAATATGAAAAAATTAGAAAAAGTACATAACGATAAGAGGATTCTAGGAAAAATAAAAACAGTGAACAAGCTTTTCTGTTATTTAGCTAAGAAGGAAATAAGATTTAAAGGGAAAATCGTGGTTAAGGAATTAATATTGCATCCCACTACCAGGACAAGTCCCAAGCGCAGTTGGTTGTGGGTGTGTGTTGTGAGGTGTTTAAAGGGAGAGGTTAGGGGTTCGAGCCTAGCTTACCCCTGAAATCCCCTTTTGCATTTTTTTTTTCATTTTTCCTTTTAAAACTTTTTATAAAACTGAAAATAATAACTTTTTGAAAAAGCAATATTTTTAAAAGACACTAAATAAGCTGGGAAAAGAGCTTTTTAAAACTGACAGTTTCTATTTAAGCTAAACCAAACACACTTCAATTAATATAAAAGCTATAAGCTGCTGCAACAATAAGCTACCAAAGGATTAAGTTGAAAAGGCCTAAAGGGAAAACAAATAAGCTCACCTAATCTATAATTAACCTAGAAAATAAGCTGAAAAGCAGTTAAGCAATTGTGGATCCCTAAACTAAGCTAAAATGAAACTTAAGCCTGCTAAAGGGAAAATAAGCTATAAGGTAAGCATCTAAAAGCTAAAACTGAAAAAACCTACTCTATATTATCTAATAAGCACTAAAGTAACCTAAATTAAGCAAAGGAAATAAGCTAAAAGCCCTAAACTAAACCCTAAGCTGTTGTTG
Organism: Chrysanthemum seticuspe; assembly: GCA_019973895.1. Classification (NCBI taxonomy): domain Eukaryota; kingdom Viridiplantae; phylum Streptophyta; class Magnoliopsida; order Asterales; family Asteraceae; genus Chrysanthemum; species Chrysanthemum seticuspe. The sequence goes on along the minus strand of BPTQ01000005.1, from coordinate 167,806,583 downwards.
CAGTTGCAGTCCTAAAACAGGTTGTGGGGTGACTTCTGACCTTAAAAATAAGGCAGCTAATGAGCTCTAAGATCCTAACAAAGTAAAAACAGATTAAACTCATACTACAAGGAACTCATAAACTTAATATGAGCTCTTATGGGGCTGAATTAGAGCTTATGGTGAGCTTGTTAAGTAGCTGGGTTGGACAGATCATGTTTTGACCCTTTAGAAAGAAAAAAAACTGTCTAAACAGCTTACTTTGGGCTTAACTTTAAGCTAGAAAATAAATTCCAAAATGCAAGTAAGATGAAAACATATTAAGTTAAGCAAACAAGGAACTTAAAAATTAATCTCTTTACCTATTTTAATTATGAATAAGCTAAAAAAGATGTTAAACAGCTAGACAGAAACCCTTTTTTTTTGTTTTTGACTTTTTAAAATCTATGAAACTGCAAGTTGATTTTAAAACACTAACTCAAATGACTCAAACTTGTTTTAAAACTGATTTTAACACCATTTAAGACACCCTAATAGGACTAATAAATTGGTTAACCTAATAAGCTGTTAACACTTATTAAAAAATGAAATTTGCAATAATGATGAAAAATGCTTTATTACTTAATTAGTTTACTAATGAAAGCTTAAAAACTTGGAACTAGTGACCAATAACCATCACAACGGCTTTGGAGCTGTTGTGCCAAACACCCCATTAAAACTAGAAATCCAAATTTAAAGTTGTTTTACTCCAAAAACCCTATAGATTATTGTTAAAAAAAGTTTTCATGACTAAATAAAGATATCAAAATAGATTTGAACTAACTTAAAGCACTATTAATGATGAACATGAAAGCTTAAAAATTTCATTAACTTGTAAAAAAAAGATACATGACCGATAAGAAAATTGAAATTAAACTTGAATGTAAATTAAGACATTAAAATAAACTTAAAAACATAAAATAAAATTTGGACTCGACAAAAAAAATCTAGACAACCCTAAAAGGGTTTTACAAATTCTATTTATACTAAGGACTAGCTTGTGTTTGATTGTGTAAGTGAAAACAAAACACCATCTCAGCCATCCATTAATCTTGGTGACCACTCCTTCATATCCTAGTTGTTCCTTCTTTGTCTTCATCCCTCAACCAATGAGGCATCATGAGATTGGAGAACATGTGATTTTTCTTTGGATGTTTCCTGGGTTTGAGAGTAACAGGGAAGGTCTACAGGACTTTGGTGCCTTTTTGTTGGAAACACTCCTAAACCATAATCAAGTGTTAGTAATTAATATGTAATAGTTAGCTTAATTATGGCCTTTATGTTTGTTATTAGCCTTAAGCTAATGTAGAAGGCCCATGAGCTTAGGCCCATGTCCATTAAGGAAAGGATGGGAACTAGGAGTGTCGCCCTAGCTTCCCTCCTATAAATACATTGTAATAACCCTCACTTGAGGGTTGGTTGTTCAATTTATTCCTTTCACTCACTCTCTACGCATAACCGTTTCATATATATCGTGTGTGTGTGTGTTTGGTTATTGTTCAATCGCCTTTATCTCTTTCTATTAAGCTTGTGTTGTAAAACTAGTGACCTAACAGTGGTATCAATCGCCTAACTAGTTGGGTGAATCGTTATTTCTTGAAGTGGGTTTTTGGTCCTATGCGTAGAATAACGTGATACTTTGGTTCGCTTAAAAACTCATTTTTTACACTTTTTAATCCAAGATTCTTGTACTTTCAACGTTTTAAGGTGTTAAAATACTTGTTTTTGGCAAAAAGTTTCAACCTTTACGCGTGGATCTACGTTTTTAAGCTTGTTTTTGAACGAGGGTGTAAACCTATGCGTAACCGTTTTGAGAGCTTTGGATCATCAAGTTTCACACTTTTGTGTCATTTTGGTGTTATTGAAGCTATTTCATCACACAAAAACTGGTTTAGAAACATCTTTGGACATAATCAATTTTACGAGTAATCCTACGCGTAGCAAAACCCTAATACTACGCGTAAGTTATTCCTTGGTTTGATCTTCGTTTTCGTGGTTTACTCTGTGTTTTCTTGCTTGGATAAGCCTGAAAATACGTCGACTTTGGATATCTTTTGCACTGTGATAGTGTAAAAGATCATTTGGGCAAAACCCTAAACTTACGCATAAGCATAAAGCTTACGCGTAGAAATCCTACGCATAAGATTCATCTTACGCATAAGCCTAGTCTTACGCATAAGGTAATCGTATGCCTAACTTTCTACGCCTAACTTTGTGTCTACTCATAACTTTAGAGTCTTTTCCATACTTACGCGTAAGCTAAATCTACGCGTAACTCTTGATTGTTACGCGTAACATTGGTGTTTTTACGCATAAGTGCCACTTGGATTATTTTGATTTCTACGCCTAAGGACACTTCATCAACTAAGGTTCATTCGACTACAAAGATCCATTTTTATAACATAATTTTATCAACATGTCACAACCACCATACTCTAACTATTTCCCTTACACTTATACTCAACGTCAACAACAATTAAGTCCTCAACATCAACAATGGAATCAACAACAAGCAATTTATCAACAACAATTTAATCAACAACATACTCCACAACTTGGTGCAATTCCACAACCTCAAATAGTTCAACCACCACCTAGTCTTCAAGTTCAACCCTACACAAACGAATTCAATCAACATCCATCAAGGAACACTATGAAGGAACCCACTTGGTTTGCAAAGATGTGTGAAGCTTTAAGCAGCCAACAATCAATTCATGAGGCTGGATCACTTGATAGACCTCCAATGCTCACTCCAAGAAACTATGATCAATGGGTGATAAGGTTCTTTAGGTTTTGTGATCTGAAGAAGCCACATGGAAAGTTCTTAAAGAAGGTTATCTTGGAAGGTCCATTTGAGATGCCTAATGTCATTGTACCCGGAGATCCTAATGCTAATCCACCAAGAGATGAACAATCAAACATTGCTACTGTTGCAGACTTGAATCCAGAAGAACTTCTACACTATGAAGCTGATGAGCTTGCAATGCAATATATCCTTTTAAGATTACCAAACCCAATTCTTCGAAGTGTTGATGATCAAAAGACTGCAAAGAAAATGTGGGAACATATTCATCTACTTATGGAAGGATCTGCACTCAATCAGGAAGATATGGAATCCAAAATTTACTTGGCTTATGAACACTTCATGATTGAACCTGGAGAGACACTAGAGTCTTATCATCATCTATTTTTAGACATCATCAATGATTTGGATAAACACAACATCATCATGCCAAGAATTTCAGTGAATACTAAGTTCCTGAGTTGTCTTGGTCCTGAATGGGAGAAGTATGTCATTTTTCCCCGTCAAGCGAAGAACATGCATCATTCTACATACGGATTGTTGTACGATTACTTGAAGCCTCATGAAAAGGAAGTTGATAGGGAAAGGATTCTTCGTGCTCAAATTGCTTCAACGACAAATCCGAAAAATCAACAACTTGCCTTGTATGCTCAACAGAATTATCCTTCTCAACCAGCAATTAAACCAACTGCTACAATCACACCATATGATCCTTCACAGCAACAACCTCAACAAAATCAATTGGTTCCATACAACAACAACAATGCTCAAGCACTTGTCTGTGAAGCTAGTGAGGATTATGATCCGTTCAAAGCATTGCAACAAGGATTTGTTATGATTGCTAATGCTTTTAGCCGTTATACCAACAAATCCAACAATCGTATTCGTTCCTCATCTAACACACGGAATCAAGCTGTTGTGAACAATGGACGAGTTGAAGTTCAGAATCGTGGTTATGGTCGTCAGATGGGCGGTGGTCAAGGGTTTAATGTTGTGGGTAGGAATAACAACAGAGCTCAAGTGGTGGAACAGGGAAATGCTCAGAATGGGGTTAATGGTCTTCGATGCTACAACTGCAATGAGAAGGGACACCTGGCTAATGCATGCCCAAATCCGAGGACTAGGGGCAGTGCTTATCACAAAGAGGCTCTTCTTTTAGCTCTTAAGGATGAAGCTGGTGGAACTCTCACAGACAAAGAACAGAGCTTTATGGCAGATGCAGACTCAGATGATGATATGGAGGACTTGCATGCCAATGCAGCTGTTATGTTGATGGCTAATATGCAAGAGCTACACATGAGTGACAAAGGCCCAGTGTATGACACTTATGGCTTGTCTCAGGTACCCGAACAAACCATATTTATCTCTGATCTAATATCTCCGCCAACATCTGAATCCGGCAAGGCTCAGAATGTTCAAAATGAGTCATCCACATCTCATTCCGATGATTTTCAATTAGACCACGTAGTTACATTTGACGATCAAGATGACCTTATGGTTTCCATTGATAATCAAATTGACTTCGTGGTTATACTTGAGGATCTAAATAAAGATCATGTTGTGACTCACGTTGAACAAGCAGAACTTTTGCCTCATCCAGATCTTGCTCTCTTACTTAAAGACCATCAATCCCAAATTGAAGAATGTTGTGCATTAAATCAGGACTTAAAAAGTAAAAATGCACTGTTAACCAAGGATTTTGAATGTTTAAAAATGCAACTCATCTTTTTCAAAACTCAAGAAAACCGTGAAAAAGGTTTTGAAGCAGCCTTTACTAAATCTCATCAAAATAAAAAATATTTAGAGAAACAGATGCGTGATCTAGCCGCTTCGAAGAATGCTTTGTTGTCTGAAATAGAACAACTGAAACATGAACATAAAAAGCAGATTAACGCTCTCACCTTGGAAAATCAAAAAGCTAAGGCTGAGTTGTTAACTTGTCAAAAACATTCAACGAATCGAATAGATGACCTTCTTGAAGAAATTATCGGCTTGCAAAACAAACTTAAAGAGTTTAAAACTGTTGTTTAAAAACATGGTGAATCAGTAACAGCTATTGAAAAGTTTACTTTAAAACCCAATCCAAAAGGATATGGACCAAATCTTGCTGATTACAAACCTAAGCTTTCAACCAAAGCATTCAAACCAAATCCTGAAGTTTCCAGTGCAGAATATAAAATTGATAATTCTGTTATGAGTGTTGTTGAATATCATCGTCAAGAGGAATTAGATGCAGAAGACGAGAGTCGATCAAAATTAAAAACTGTTGTTTACAACAAACCTTTTAATTATTCTAAATCGGTCACTTTCGTCACACCAACGGATTCTTCTAACACACCAAGGGTTATCATAAAAACGTCTGAGTCTTCTAATGTTAATCCCAAACCAGATTATGCACAAATTTATGGTCCTTTACCTTCCATCAGTGAAGTAAACTCAAAACCTGAAAATCGCAAAATTCTTAGATATTTTGATATTTTCATGGCTGACCTCAAAACTTTAGAACATGAGATAGAATACCATTCTGAAATCAAAGTTCAACATTTTCAATCGCCTCTGGCGCGAGAACAAAGAGACATTTTTCAGAAAAATCTTTTACCAAATGTTAAAAATTTGAAAAATTGTGCATTGTCTTGGGAACGGGACTTTCATAAGGAACTTGGAGTGATGAAGGTCGTTTTCGAGAAAACAGAAACATCTATTTCTAATACTAAACGTAAAAAGAAAATGTTGAGAAAAGATGTTGATCGACTCTTGAAAGATGTTATATGTGCTGATATCCATAATGTTGTGTTATTCAATTCTTTGCCACATGCATCTGATTATATCTCTGCTGATATTGTTGATAATGTTGTAATTGTTGAGAATACTGATAATGTGCTTCAGATCGAGTCTTTAAAAGCTGAAAACGAACGTCTATTACACGAGCTTTCAAATGCAAAACGTCGTCTTCAATGGTGTCAAAAATATTGTCAAAATCGTGAACATGCTTTGCAAACCGAAATCCACCAGTTGCAATCAAACGATTTTAATCCAAGATCTGAGCAACTGGATGATCAAAACGTGTCTTTGAAAAGTCAAATCTCAAAATATGAACAAGAACTTGTAAAAGTTAAACATGAATATGGTGTCATATTTGATTTACTCAACAAGACTCGTCATGAAGCATCAAACGAACTTGATCACTATCTTGCACACACTAGAGAAGTAATGCATTTTGCTGGTAACATTCGTTCTGAAAATCAAGATTTGATTCACACTATCTTTAAGTTAAGAGAAATGTTAGGAAAGTATGAACAACTTCCGCCTACCGTGATTAAGAGAATAGCACCAGTAACACTTAGTAATCGTGAACCTAGAACCCCTACTGCCAAATCACAAGTTGCTAACGTGCTTCCTTCTACTGAAACAGGAATAGTTGCATCTTTTCCAAATGTCCGCACTTCACATCCTAGGAGCACTACATCGAAGAATAGGAAGTTGCGACCTAAGAAAAGATCAATAAGGAATGCTAAAGTAGAAGAACACCCTAGGACTATGAATAAGACACACGTTGCTTCCACTATAGATATTGCGTCTGGCAAATGTAATAGAAATAGTGATGTAACGAATGCTAAACCTTTAAGTACTTTTGATATTCAGTCTGATGCACCTTGTGTTGCTAAAGCTATAATCTCTCGTTTACGGAATCCTAAGAATCGGAATACCTCTAGGCCCACTAATCATTCTAAGTCTGTGCTTGGTAGACCGCCTTCTTTAGATTCTAAGGCAAGCATTGCTGTCCTTGTAGCTCCAGTTTTACCTCCTAAGAATATAGTACCACCTAGTGCATTCACTAAGACTAAAGAAAATACTAGTTGGAGATGGCAGAAATGGATATATAACACACTAGGATTTAAATGGATGTCTAAAGTTATTGATGTGTGTATGTCTACTATAACTGCTCCGGAACCCTCTAACATTTCGGGTTCCACATCTACTTCTATTCCATCTGTGTCATCTGTGTGTAATGCATGTGATACAGATCATTCTCTGGATTGTTGATAGCGGATGTTCCCGACACATGACAGGCAATCTTAAACTGTTATCAAACTTTATTGCAAAGTTCATTGGCACTGTCAGATTCGGGAATGATCACTTCGCAGCTATCATGGGCTACGGAGACTATATCAATGGGAACATTGAAATCAGAAGGATTTACTATGTGGAAGGCCTCGGTCACAATCTGTTTTCAGTAGGTCAATTTTGTGATGGAGATTTGGAGGTTGCTTTCAGGGAGAAATCTTGTTTCATTCGTGATCTACAAGGAAACGACCTTATGTCTGGCTCGCTTAATTCTAGTCTCTACACTATCTCTATGCAAGACATGGTTGCTTCATCTCCCATCTGCTTACTTTCAAAGGCAACATCAACAAAATCCTGGCTATGGCACCGTCGTCTCTCAAATCTAAACTTTCAAACCATCACCAATCTTGCTCGACACAAACTAGTTGAAGGACTCCCACGATTCCGGTATTCAAAAGATCACCTTTGCTCAGCTTGTGAACAAGGGAAAAGCACTCGTGCTCATTTTCCTTCAAAGGTGGAACACAGCTCTCAGCATGTGCTTCATCTTCTTCACATGGATTTGTGTGGCCCAATGCACGTGCAAACGATTAATGGCAAACGCTACATCTTAGTAATTGTTGATGACTATTCACGCTGGACTTGGGTCTACTTTCTTCGAAGCAAAGACCAAGCTCCACAGATGATCATCACCTTTCTCACGAAAATACAGGTTCAGCTCCGAAACACCGTCAGACAAATAAGAACAGACAAAGGAACTGAATTTGTTAACAAAACTCTTCGTGACTTTTATGAGAAAGTGGGAATTCAGCATCAGACATCTATTGCACGTACACCTGAACAAAACGGAGTTGTTGAAAGACGAAACCGAACGTTAGTGGAAGCTGCAAGAACAATGTTAATCAATGCTAAACTCCCAGATTACTTATGGGCAGAAGCTGTATCTACTGCATGCTATACTCAAAACCGCTCTATGATTACAAAACGCCACAACAAAACACCTTTCGAGCTTGTCCACAACAGAAAACCGAATCTCAAACACTTTCATGTCTTTGGATCTCTTTGCTATCCGAATAATGATCGTGATGACTTTGGAAAGCTCAAAGCCAAATCTGACATTGGAGTCTTTATTGGGTATTGTGATAATTCTAAAGGTTTCCGAATCTGGAATCGTCGAACAAAGGAGGTTATGGAAACGATTCATGCTCATTTTGATGAACTCACGGAAATGGCTTCTGAGTATAACAGCTTAGAACCCGGTCACAACCGCTTAAAATTTCCTCAACCCCCATCATCAGCTGAACAAAGCCCCCAGTTCACTCGTCAACAAATGGAACGGTTATTTGCTCCTCTGTCCAGTGACGATATTGATGAACGTGCTCCAGGTGTATCCGCTGTTTCCGCTGCACAACCTGATAATATTCCTATACCTGATACACCTGCTACAACAACTACTGTTGAAGAAGCACCACCAGTTGACTCCACCACAACAGTTGAACAAACCGCTTCCAACAACGATGAACCGGCTGATGATATTTTGAATGAAGTACCCCCACCTGCAGATTTTGATCCAAATGCGTTCTTTAACCCGCTTGCTAATGAGACTGCTGCACCAGATGTCGCAGAATCTTCAACAAACCATTTGAATCCTCAGAATCTGCACAATGTATACCAACATCAACCCTCTACACATAAATGGACAAAAGATCATCCTCTGGAAAATATTATTGGCAACCCGAACCAACCAGTCGTTACGAGACAACGTCTTCACTCAGATGGTGAGCACTGCATTTATGCACTCACTGTCTGCCAATCTGAGCCTAAAAACATCAAAGACGCAATGACAAAAGACACCTGGATTGAATCCATGCAAGAAGAACTCAACCAATTCAAACGTCTTGAAGTATGGGAACTGGTTGAAAGACCAACAGGGGTTTACGTCATCGGTCTAAAATGGATTTGGAAGAACAAATTGGATGCTGAAGGGAACGTAATCCGAAACAAGTCACGTCTAGTTGCTAAGGGTTATCATCAGGAAGAGGGTATTGACTTTGAAGAATCTTTTGCTCCGGTTGCTCGTCTTGAGGCTGTTCGGATATTTCTCGCGTTCGCAGCTCATATGAATATGACGGTCTATCAGATGGATGTCAAAACTGCGTTTCTCAATGGACAACTTAAAGAAACGGTTTATGTCAGCCAACCAGATGGATTTGTTGATCCTGAGTTCCTCGAACCACGTCTACAAACTGAACAAAGCAATGTACGGTCTCAAACAAGCTCCTCGAGCATGGTACGACAAGTTATCATCTTTCCTCATTGCCAATAATTTCACCAAAGGTTCGGTTGACCCTACTCTTTTTATACAATATCACGGGGCACATATCTTAATTGTTCAAATTTACATGGATGACATCATTTTTGGGTCTACACATAAAAAGTACTCAATCGCTTTTGCAAAATTAATGAAGAAAATTTTTGAAATGTCCATGATGGGTGAACTTACGTTCTTTCTAGGATTGCAAGTTCATCAATCACCCCGTGGTATTTTCTTGAGTCAGTCCAAATATGCCCTTGAATTGTTAAACAAATTTGGAATGAAAACCTGTGACACTTATGCCACACCAATGACTCATACCAAGAAGCTAGATGCTGACTTAAATGGGAAATTAGTGGACCCTACAAAATACCGTAGTATTATTGGGTCTCTAATGTACCTAACAGCTAGCAGGCCTGATATTGTCTTTGCCGTTTATCTATGCTCCCGTTATCAGTCAAGACCAACTGAAACCCACCTCTCTGAGGCTAAAAGAATCCTCCGATACATCAAGGGAACCATTAACTTGGGGATCTGGTATCCGAAGGATTCTGGTTTTGAACTAATCGCTTTTTCAGATGTTGATCACGCAGGATGTTTAGATTCACGAAAAAGTACTTCAGGAGTACTACAATTTCTTGGTGATAAGCTGGTGTCTTGGCAATCGAAGCAACAGGATTGTACATCGCTGTCCTCAACCGAAGCAGAATATGTAGCCATGTCCGCGTGTTGTGCTCAAGTCATCTGGATGAGAACACAACTCAAAGACTATGGTTACGTATTTGACAGAATCCCGATGTACTACGACAATCGGAGTGCCATTGCGATCTCGTGCAACTCAGTTCAACATTCGAAATCAAAGCACATCGATCTTCGCTATCATTTCATCAAGGACCACGTGGAACAGGGTACAGTTGAATTATACTTCGTGGGTACAGAATACCAATTGGCAGATCTCCTCACCAAAGCCTTGCCTCCCGCTAGGTTTAATGAGTTGGTCCACCGGATTGGTATGAGGTGTTTGACTCAAGAGGAATTGGATGACCTCCTAAAATAGTCTTAAAAACCTGTCAAACACCAAAATATCTTTTGTAAATAATTTTTCAAAAACAAAATACAAATATATAAAATCTGATAAAACAAAAAAAATATTCTTCTATCTAATTTTCTTTCAACATGGCAAGTACATCTCTTCCGTCAACACTCTAATCTTTAAAAATTCAGTATTTTTCCGATCATGTGTTGAGGGGGAGAAAATAAATACTTAACTGTTTCAAAAACATCCGTGTACTTGCATGTTATCCTATCCCGGTTGTTTCTTTTATCAATGGTGGAAAATTTTCTGGTTCAATGACACTCCTCGGACTAAAATTTATAACCTTTCATTATTTTCTTAAGTCGAGGGGGAGTGTCGTCAAGTTTCTTTCTTAAAATCTTTCGTCTGGTAACCAAAATGGAAGTTAAATGGCTTTGGATGAAAAAGGAAAAGGTGGAGGGACCAAAACTGCCAAAAGCTTAAAGTTACTTTTAATAAAAACACCCCACCTAATTTCTTCACTTCACATTTATTACTCTCAACTAACAAATCCTACGCTTAAAATTCGTTCAAGAAATCCGTGTTTCAGATCTTCAATTTGTAAGTGTCTTTGTGTTCCTAACAAGATTACAAACAAAGGTTTTAAATCGTTTTTAAAATTAACGGTTGGATCTTAAACTATGGATGATTTTGTGTTCTACGCGTATGCGTATGAACATATAATCGTGTTTGGGTGTTTGTGGTTATAAAGATAGTGTTAAAATGTTTTTCTTACATCAATAAACTCAGTTTCATCACTCAAACGAACCCAGATATACGAATTGAATGAATTTCAAAATTAGGGTTTATGCGTAATTTTGGGCGTTTTTCAAATATGAAGGTTTTTGGTTAAAAAGATTGATGTGTGATGTTAATTTAATGTTGAATTGATGATATCCAGGCCCTATAACAACCTAGAATCACTAATTGATTAAAAATTGGAATTTAGGGTTTAATGTTCTTAGTTTTGGGTATTTTTGATTCACTGAGTGTTGGATGTTAAAACTTGGTTATTAGACTCTCACAACACCTAAGACCTACCAGAAAACGTTTGGTGCAATTCCTATGGCTAGAAATCATATGCGTAATTCTTAAACTCTAGGGTTTTGACTTACGCATATGACATTCTACGCGTAAACTGTGAAATGAGTTTCATGCCATGATCTGTTTTAAAATGACTATATATGTTAAGATTGATGATATGATGATTTTATTTCAGGCTTGCTACGCATAAAACTCAGAATCAAGGTCCTTGTTACTCTACGCATAAGAATCACCTTACGCGTAGAAAGTTATGCGTAAGAGAAATTTTACGCATAACTGTTACGCGTAAGGTTCTACATAGGGACTACGCGTATCCTGTGAAGGATATGCGTAAACAGTGACTCTACGCATAAGGTCTACTCTTACGAGTAAGCCTTACGTGTAAGGTTTTTATACGCCTACGCGTAAGCTCTACGCATAAGGTCCTTTTTTCCTACGCGTAACATTTATTACGCGTAAGTAAGGATCCTACGCATAAGCTTGCGTCTACGCGTATACTTCTCCTGTTTACGCATAAGCTACTATTCCTACGCATAAGTCTTGATCAAACCTTCGTTTTGAACTGTTACGCGTGCAAACTTGTAAATAAATGAATCATAACGTCATGAATCCAATAATGTCACTAATAAACTTAAACGTTTGATATGTTGTGAACTATAAGTGATAACATAAACTTTAAAACTTAAAGTTAACTAACTCACGAAACGCTTCACGACGTCATTGGACTATTTGACAAACAAGTGACTTAGGACTCGTAACAATCATTAACACTGTACATTCAATAATTTGACAATAAAACCTTCTGTTGACTAACATTATGTCTTTCGATATGTTGGTTCTTTTGGCTAATGTTATTTCAGATCACGACATGGCTGCTCAAATGAATGTGGATGCACCAGAAGTTCTCACAATTGCTGACATCTTCCCTAATGGCTATCCGAGAAAGATTGGAAAGAACAACCTTAGGGTTGACTTTGAAACCCTCACATGCTCAGAATCTTCCTGTTTGATTGCTGTGGATGTTCTCAAGAATCATCCCTACCAGAACATGCTCTCTCACTCTGCTACAATACCGGAGATCTACATTCAACAATTCTGGAATTCAATGTAAAGGATCAAGGGTCAAAGTGCGGTGACAGTGACCCTCAATCACAAACAAGTCACCATCACACAAGCAGACTTACGAGCTGTTCTTCTCATTCCTGAAATCGAGCCAACCGACTTCTTTGCCGCACCTACTGAGGAGACAGTTCTTCAATTCCTGATTGATATTGGCTATGATGAAGCTTCAGGAATTGCCACTAAGCACTCTCATGTGGAGCTTAAGAACATTCCTCAACCGTGGAGAACCCTCTACATCATCATCACCAAATCGGTCTCTGGTCGTGACAGTGGATATGAGCATCCCAAGCTCATGGAGCTGCAAATATTTTGGTCATTAATCAACAAGAAGGACATCGAAATTGAAGTTCTGATATGGGATGACATGATGTCATTTCTCAAAAATCTTGGCTCAAAGATTCCCTATGTCAGATACACAAAACTGTTGATCCAGAGAGCACTTGGACTTCATCCTGATATCTCCAAGAGGCTCAATGACCCTGACAATCACGACATGTTGACTGAGCCTATCCTATCTGTCAGAATCAAGGAATCATCAACAAAGAAACAGGGTGCTGTGTTACCTGACCACCTACTGACTGACAAAATCAAGAAGCTTGAAACGTACAAAAGGTATCGGGTAGCAGTAAGAGAAGGCAAAGTTGGTCATCTCGATGAAAAACCTTCTGGAACACCTACTCGGAGAACCAGAAGAGGAAGTGCTGGAAGTGCAGTAAGCACAGAGAGTCAAAGGAAGGTCCCAAAGAGGAAACCTACTCCAAAGAAGAAAGTTCCCTCTCAGGAAGCTATTCCTATTCCTTCACCTGAACCACCAAGAAAGCTACTGGACAAAAGCTCTGAAGATACACAATCAGACGAGGAGGTCCACTACTCTGAATCTGCAACCGAACCACCTCCCTCAGTAGCGAAACCTCCTAGTCCAATAGCTGAACATGGCAAAGTGATGAAGAGCAACTGGATTTATCATACAGGAAGAAGTTTAAAATCGTTAGACACCTTCAAAAAGCTAAAGAATTTGAACAAGATCAAATGCGTGGCCCCGGAGGGTCGAGTGGTGGTGTCCACTCTTCACCAATTCCTGATGCGGTTAATCAACCCGCTAAGGGAGCTGGTGCCACCACTCTTGAACAACAGCAAAAGCTTGCGGAGGATACTATTGTATATGAGTTTGAGGAGCCTGAAACTGAGAAGTCCGAGAAAGATAAAGATGCTGATTATGATAAGTTGCTTATGGATAGTCCTACACGCTCACAGAAGCAAACTTCTGAACCACCAAAGGACCCGGAGTCTCCTCACATCTCATCATCATCGGATTCATCATATCACTCTTCACCACCACCATAAAAAAGATCAACCCAATCAACATCCAAATCAGTGAAGAAGCCAACTCGATCTTGGATCTCTCACACTCATAAAAGAATTGTGAATGCCGTCATACAAGTCAGAAAGAAAGACATGCTCTACAGGAAGCTAAACTTTCTCAATGAACAAGTACATTATCTACATGACGAGAATGACAAGATGCAAGTTGAAAGGAAGTTTATCCAGGAATTCATGAGAAGTCATCGTCAAGAGGAACTGAACGAAATGATCGAAGGTTACACTAACAAGTACCTTCTTGACAACGTTCCTGGACTTACATAGGAGATGTTTACCAAACAACTTTATCCGAATCTATTGCACTTGGGCAAGCAAACCATGAGATCAATACCAATGTATGTTAGCATCAACCCTGTTGATCCCACAATCTTCTCAGATGCTGAATTAGTTGACCGGATGGTAGCTCAAATGTCTAAACGATCTGCAACACTTGCTTCTCACGAAAGCAAATTGTTGGAAGTATTACTGGAATACCAACTCAAATCTGCATGTCGAGAAGAAGCTGAAAGGCCTAAACGTCCTAGAGACGATGAAGATAAAGACAAGGATAAGGAAAAAGATTCTAAACACCCAAAGAAGTCTGGTGAATCATCTTCTATGCCACCTCCTCCCAAACGGACTCCAGCACAACAGAGGTCTCCTCCTCGTTCTTCTACTGAAAAACCTCAGGATTCTTCTGACTTACCACCCCAGACTCAGAAAACCGGTGATCACTTTGAGTATACGGGTGGTGACGATGAGGAAGTCCTTGAGCCCCTACAACAACCCACCTCTCCTAAACAAGTTCAGAAACCAGAATCCTCATCTAGGTCTAAACAAAAGAAGAAGAAGGCGCCCATGGTTGACGTCGTATCATGGCTAGATGACGATAAAAAAGAGGAACTTAAATGGTTCTCTACATTTGTTAACTCAACTCCCTACCCTGCTGAAGGTCAAGATCTGGTAGACGGTAATACATTGGAGCATGCTAAGCTTCTACAAGAAAAGTTCCATATGAAGAAGATGACGAAATCCGAGTTGAAGCGAATCAAGAACGAAGCATTTCAACTGCTAAAAGATAGCTCGGAAAGTGCCATCGAGGTCGAATATCACCTTGATAATATTGCACGAGCTATGTCTAACAACATGGATTGGCTCAACCCAGAAGCAAACATCGACTTCACCAAACGGGACAACCCTCCATATTACACCAACTGGTCAAAACCTCTACCAACAATTGGCCAACCAGATGAGCCAAGGATTCCATTCCGATATTTCTTCAACAAAGACTTGGATTTTCTTCTACATGGTGGCGATGGTTCAAGGAAATATTCTACATCTTTGACACTTCCATTCCCGACAGCTATATACTCTAGCTGCATAGCCATCGAGAAAAGAGCTAACCACTTGTTCTCCAACAACGTGGTAGAGTATGACCGTGATGCAATGTATGGGATTCACCATTGGCCAGAATGCCAAAGAATCTACTACAAAAGCTGCCAGGTTCAGAAGTCTCAACATGCAGTGTTCAGTTCTAAGAGTATCGTTGCCATCAAATACGTTAACCTTTCGTCCAAATGGGACTACACTTTTCTCAAGAATGTTGTGGTCAAAAGGCAAGACGAAAAGGATTATGCATTTTCTGAAGCTGACTTTGAGAACTTGTCTATCAACGACATTGAAGACATGTACCTTGCCAAAGTACAGGGTCGCATGAGGCAATTTTCAACTGAAGTACAATGTGAATTCATCAAGTCACTGCTCATCTTCATCAGACGCATAGTCATCAAAGAACGTATAGAAGATCTCCAGCTCGCAGTTGAATCATATCAGACCCGTGTCAACTTAACTCCCCCTCGGCTTGATCTTCTCGACATCAACCAACTTCCACAATATACGCTCATCAGCAAACCTTTCGGCGTCGTTTACCACAGTGAACTTCAAAGAAATTGCTTAATGGCGTGTAGTGAACTTCACAAGTTTGGGGATCACACGTTGAAGATGGTTAGGGACGGATTGGCTTATAGGTTGAAGGACATACATCAAAAGATTGGGTCTCCTAAGCGATGGAATTCTCAGGATCGAAGGGATGTGAGGAGGATCATCAGAATGATTGATGAAAGGTTGTATCGACGGGATCCGTTCAGAATGCTAGAAAGCTTTGTTGGTGGTCGACCCAGGAAGAATATCACCAGCTATCAACGCCCTGTTCGCACTCCTGGAAACATCACTGGACTTCCTGGTACCCCTTGAACTGCTTCTTTCATTATAAATTTGGATGTGTGATTTATTATGTCTATGGCTTGTGCACATATTTCAGTGTACAACCCGTTCTTGTCAAGAAAGGACCCTGTGGTACGCTTCAGTGCCACAATCCTTATAAAAGGAGCGAAAGCTTCTTACTTTTGAGTAAAATCTATCAAACCTTTCATTATTCAAGGTTTTGCTCAAAAGAACAAGTACTTCCTCTTATGATTTTCAAAACCTCAACCGTTTATATCACTTGTTGAGGGGGAGTATTTGAAACTTTGTTCACCAATATGTTCTTTGTGTCACTCTTCCCGCAACACTCGAAATGGTCATATTTATTCTCAACCGTTCAAAAATAACATTTTTAATATGCCATTTTTGAGGGGGAGAAAATTGTGTAATAAGAAATATGTTGTGTAAAATGCAAATGAATCTGTGTGCTTCAGACTTAACCAACGAATTGACGATTCTTAACCGTTTGTAACTCGAAAAGACTTGTCCGGGACGGGTAATAATTTCAAGCTAGTTCGCTAGGGATGTAAACGTGTCTCGCAAAGGACTTGTCCGAGTAGAATGTACCATTTGAGAAACTCTTGGTAGACATGAACTCTGACGGGTTTGACAACCTTTCGAGGTTTGTCTACACCTTCAAGGTAGTTATTAGAGCTAGTTGTCACCTAAAAGCTGACAATGTAACTCTTTAACTATGCAACGTAACCGTGTCTCGCGGGGGATTGTCTATCTTGAGTTGATCAATTCAAAATGTGCGCACTCTTTCCTCACTGTGCATTTAACCGTTAAAACTCTTAAGCACATGTGGAGGGGGAGTATTTATGCAAAATCTCATCTCAACAGTGGTTCAAAAAATGTTTTCATTCATAAACACTGTGTGAGATTTTTCAAGTAAATGGTTTTATGGCAACATAGGTTAGTCATGAAGTTATAAGGTGACTAAGGTTAGGAATAACCGTCCTATGATCCGCCAGAGCCGGATGGATCTACCCAAGGACACCACAAATAGTTAGAATTTAGAAGTCCTTAGGTATGATTGTAAAAAGGAGAAAATGAGAATCGGAGAAAGAAGGAGTTGAAGAATTAAAAAGAAATGCAAAGAAAAGGGTGAAAAGAAATAGCCCTCCAGATTATTCAACTTAGGGCAGACACCGGGTTCAATTCACATGCTACTGGCTGTCACTTGATGACGCCGGTATTGAAGATTAAAAGTCGTCATGGACCCAGTGACGCATGCACTAAACCTTCTTAGCCACTCAAGTTTCTCTCAACAGAAGCTTGTTTCATTCTCACAGGGAACCCTACGTAATCTATCGGCTTTCTCTTAGAGATTGCTGATATTGAAGAAGGAGACCCTCTCCCTAGTCTGCGCTTAGGAAAACCAAAACGCACAATTGAGTCTAGAGCCACGAGATTCATCAAAAGATCTCTTAGGAACACTTGACATTTCATCACTTGTTGATCACCAAATAAGATCATCAGTGGTTTATATCGAGTCCTTCACAGATCTTAGCAATCTGTCGAGAACATTTATGAGAGGTTCACAATTGTGATCCTCAGTGATTGAATGGAAACTCCTGCCAGGGTCAACATCAAACAGCCCTGACAGCAGGTCACTTCGGTAACTCCCCGTGGATTATGCGGAGTGTGTCTCAAATGGTCTACAGTCGTGAGGTGATGCTTCGGTGTACCTCAGCGACTCATCTGAACTGTAGATGTACTTCGGTACATCGCGTTATCTCACTTGTGGGACTCCAGTTCAGGAACGGCCTTTGTGAGAATTAGAGTTGTGTTTTCACACTATGCTGTTAACACTCTCGAAGTTCAAACTTGTAAGTGCCGGAATCCGATTATTACTAACCGTTTTAATGTTTTCTTCTTATGGAAGCTCTGGAGCGGAATGATCGTGCAGATTCTTCTCATGCTCACGCCAATATCATCACTAATGGAAGTTCTATCTAAAAGCAACACAACAGTCAGAATGATTCTTCATCAAATCAAAGAATCTACAAAGTTAAAGACTTAAAGAACTTCATCAGTACTGAATTCCAACGTCAAGGAGCGTGTGAGCATGTTGAAGAATTACGTGGAGACACTGGAGCAGCGAAGTTGACCTGAGGCAGACTTGATGCTGACTACAACATACTATCACTTTCATCACAAAGAACAATGATCAAAGAAAAAAGTTAAAGATGACGTCAAAGCAGAACCGTTTAAAGAAAACAATTCCTCTACACTGGAGAGATTGTTCGAATCGAGGCAATTCTTCTCACAAGAAAGAAGAATGTCAGAAGACGTCAAAGCTACTATTACATCAACGCCTTCACCGTTTTCATCACTAACACTTAGGGGGAGATTCTTGGAAATACTCCTAAACCATAATCAAGTGTTAGTAATTAATATGTAATAGTTAGCTTAATTATGGCCTTTATGTTTGTTATTAGCCTTAAGCTTATGTAGAAGGCCCATGAGCTTAGGCCCATGTCCATTAAGGAAAGGATGGGAACTAGGAGTGTTGCCCTAGCTTCCCTCCTATAAATACATTGTAATAACCCTCACTTGAGGGTTGGTTGTTCAATTTATTCCTTTCACTCACTCTCTACGCATAACCGTTTCATATATATCGTGTGTGTGTGTGTTTGGTTATTGTTCAATCGCCTTTATCTCTTTCTATTAAGCTTGTGTTGTAAAACTAGTGACCTAACACTTTTAATTCTTGGGTGTTTGATCCTGGTTTGGGAGGGATTTGACTACATTTAAGAAACGGGTAAGGGATAGTTTTATGGTTAAAATAGGTTAGGGTAAACTGGGTTGTGTTAAATTGTTTTTGGGCTTGGGTAGTAACTATGGGTTTTTTGGGCTTGGGTTGTAACAAAAGGGTAGGATTCGGATTTAGTGTAATTAGGGTTTAGGTAATTTAAGGGTTTAGGAAAAATTTAGGGTTTAGGCTTAGGTTAAGGTTTGAGGTAAGGTTTCGGGTCCGTTTTCCCAAGCACATTCCAAAAACGTGTCCCGGGATTTAAATTGACCAAAAATGTAGAAAATCACTTCCAGCTCCGTCTTTTATGCACTTTTTCATTCCAAGCTCGGTTTTGTCTGTTTTTTGCCTTTTTTCAATCCTTTTGTACCTAAAACACATAAAAACACAATCCAATTATATTTGCAATATATTTTGATATATTTGGGTGTTTTTAGTCATTTTTGTGTAATAACGGGTGTAAAATGATGAGTAAAAGGCCACTCATCAAAAATTAACACTAAAATCCACTGTGAAGATTGCATATTCATAAGAAAATCAACTAAAAAACAAGTTTTGATGAACGGTTACAATAATATAAAGAACGTCAAAAAAAAAAAAAAAAGAAAAAAGGTGCTCAGAACAATAAATAAAAAAAATCAATAGTAAGGAATGCTCAAAAGAAAAAAAATTAAAAAAATCGTTTTCATGGTCAATTATACCGGGAAGTTAGTGTTAAATCTTTACCTTTTTTTTTACAAAAGTCAAGATTATATCTGGAATGGGTGAGATTTATCCGCACGTCCGCACGAAAGAAATTATCCGCACCTGATCTTCAATATATATATCTGTGTGTGTGTGTGTTGGGAGTACTTATTTTAAAGTACGAAACTGAGATATACAACTAAAATTACCTCTTTATCCAAGTGATGAAAATCAAAGTTAAAGAGTAAAATATTCATCCAGCTCAAAACATACATATAACCTTACACACCACTAAAATAGGATTCGTACACCACCAATTTTTTTTCCTATTTTTATTTTTTTTTAAATTTTATTTCAAATGTAACCGCAAAATTAAAAAAAAAAATGAAAAAAAAAATTATAAAGTGTGATAAGTCAAAAGTGTTAGCCTTAAAAGAGAAGCCATTTACGGGAATTGCGTTAGTTTTATCTTTTATATATACGCAAGGACTAGTCTTGTCAATAGGTATAGTTTAGCGTGTATTGTACTTTAAATACTCTCTTAGTCACAACTAGGAGGGGTGAAGCTCTCATTGTAACATTAGAGGTGTGTGTGTTTTCTTCTTTCTCTCTCTAGAAAACACACACACCTTCCCTTTCATTCATATTAATAATACCATGTTTAACTCTTAAGACAATATTTTTTATCACAATTTTTTACTGGTGTAAATTTTTTATCATTAGTTTTTGGTATTGTCTTATATTGTTTGTTGTATCAAAAATAAATTCGTCAAACAGTCATGGTGGTTTCTTGTGTCTTCTTGTCCCAAGTTATTAGTTTTATGTTACATCATATATGTGATTGATTTGTATCAACTCGTGGAGATTTATGGTCAAAGAAAATAGACAGAAAAATTTGTCCAAAAAGGTGGTCGAAATAGTATATGACAGATTTGAAACCCTAGTTTTCAAATTTGTCACAATACCCTAGCTTTATAATTTATTGTAACGAAATTCGAAAGGGCTCTTCAAATTTGTCTTCATGCTAAATTTTTGAATTTCTTGTAAAGAAATCCAAAAGGTTTGACTTCTCAAATTTTACTTCGAATTTGACATATTTTCGAATTTGTTAGAATCAAATTTGAAAAGTGACCATGAAGAAAAATAGAAGAAAGAGATGAAGACAGCTTGCCCAAGACAAAAACAATATACCATACACTCTAAGAGCACTCCCATCCATAACACCATAACATCAATAACACCGTCCACGTCAGCGCCACATCAGCTTTAACATTTAACATTAATATCCTCAAAAAACACTCACAACCATAACATCCCAATAACACCATAACACCAATAATATTTCATATTTTCAATTTCAACCCCTAAACTAAAACAAACACTTCATTTATTAAACTAAAACAAACATTTCATTAAAACTAAAAACATATTACAATACGAGATTAAAAAAAAAATACAACGAAATAAAAAAAACACACTTCAAATAAAACGTTACAACAAATTAAAGGAAATACGATCTACTGACGAGGTTTCAAGTTATATTTTGCGATGATTCGATCTTTTTCGTCATTGATCCACTGCACGACCATTGGATCTTGCCCATCAGTAGACGTCATAAAAAACTTGATCTCTTCCAACCTTGTTAATGTGAGATCTCTTTCCTGCTGGGCCCGATACGCCGCTTCAGAGACTTCTCGTTTCATACGAAACTCATTTGCCATAGTTTCTGTGAAATAAGCTGACGAGCTCGTTCCTCCAGTGCTTGTTCCCCCAGTACTTGTTGTAGTCTCGGATCGTGCTTTCTTGGTAGCACGTTTCTTTCCCATGGGGCGTGGTTGTTCATCATTACCAAACAAAGCCTCGTTTGTTTGGCTTGGGACTTCTCCGGTTAAATCAACCGGTTCCGGCGTCTCACATTTCTTATAATGACGCAAAACATCTCAAGCGTCATCGAGACCAAACAGTGCTCCTCTGTTTTCCTCACGATACCATTGCATTGCCCGTTTCATCACATCCACCTCACTTTCCCCGCTTCGTTGATCCCGTTGCGCACGTACGTAACAAGAGTTGAACTTTGTGCATATCCTGTTCAACGTTGTCCATTTGCTTGACATCATGTCCTTGGTGCGTCGTTGAAAGTTGAGTCTATTGAACTCATTTCTGACCCGGTACCAAAACGTATCTCTAGGTTGGCACTTTCCAACTTTTGGATCCTTTGAAACAGCTATGTAACACCTTGCAAGTAATGCTTCCTCTGCTGAATTCCAACGATTAGTAACGACAACCTCCTCATCAGAATCAATTGGTTCGGGCTCGGGGTCTTTGGATTTTTTAGATTTTCGCTTAATACGACCTTTTCCTTTTTTTGGTGGAGATGTGGGTGTCTCAGCAACATCTTGTGTTTCAGTTTGTGATTGTTGTGACTGTTGTGTGAATTGTAGGTTTTGAAAGTTGGAGTTTAAGGTGCTTTGTTGGTTTTGTTGTTGCCAAAACAGTAATGTTTGTTGTTGTTGCCACATTTCTTGGCTTGATAAGCCTAGTGGGTTGGGGTTTGAAGATGAACCAGCGTTCGGGTTAGATGATGAACCCGGGTTTGAGGGATTCCACCCATCATTGAGAAGATTGAAGAAAGTATCGTCGTTGCCTCCCGACATTGTTTTTTTTTTTTTTGCAGTTAATTGAAGTTGAAAGATTGAGAGTATTCAGAGGATTTAGAAGTGGAAGTGTGAATAAAAATGGTGTTTTAATTGTGTATTTATAGTGGTAAAAAAAGGTTTTTGAATTTTTTTTTAATTTTTTTTTTATTTATTTTTTTTTTAAAATTCTAGCCGTTAGGGGTGTTTTTTGATTTTTTTTTAAAAGTTAACGGCTAGTAGCCGTTAGAGGGACTAGATATGAATAATTTTTGAATTTTTTTTTTCTGCCCCTTAACGCGCATTAAGGGGGTAACGCAAGGGGACCAACGCCGTGACACAAACACACTTCCAAAGGTAATAACGGGCCAACCCCGTTATTTGGGGGTATAACGCCGTTTCGGCGATAACAATGGAAGTGCTCTAAGTGGACTTCAGTGTTATCATCACAAGTCCAAAGCTTAAAGAAAAGTCAAACGAGACTGATGCGACCGGGCTTGACCCTAATGTTTCAAATTTGAGCTGAACTTATTTTTGGACTAAGCTAATGTGCAAACAAATATGGAATGGGCTGCTGATTGCTTATCTAGGCTTAATGCTATATTAGAAGAGATAATGGATTGGTATTTATATGAAAAATTCAGGCTAAGAGTATTATTATCTAACATATTTTTTAAATGCATTGTTTTAATTTTTGATATATTATATGGCTAAAGAGTGATATTTTGTTATAACAAATTTTGAGGAGGTTACTTTTTCATGGCTAGTGTTTGTAATGCATATCAACTGTGACTACGAAGATGATTCTTTATTATTTATTTGGGTTTGAAGTGATGTTTTACGGATGCGTGTACTTATTTCATCTTCTTTCTTTCTTCCTCTACCGCAAAGATGACTTGTTTGAGCCGTAATTTATAGTGACAAGGACTTTGAAATTTAGTAACTTTTATGATTCTTTCTCTCAATACCCACAAAGTAGCTACACTTTAAAGAGTTACATTATAGCGCTCAGTGTCTCACACAGTTGAGGATATGTCAAGAGGAATTTTGCTTCTAATACTTTGGTGGTGAGGTATAGGGTACACCGTTCTTAGTCACAGGATAGTACAAGCTTAGGTTACAAGTCTGGAAAATTTTACTTCATTCTCAAGTTTGTCATATTTTATTATCTTCACATGTGGTTACTAGAGTTAGTCGTTGGATTTTGATACAGGGGGTTGGTAAAAGAGTTAGACATTATTAAATGGTATTGTTAGTAGATTGGGTTTATTGACATCTTCTTATGGGCTGGTTGATTTATGATATAGTGCTTCCAGGTATTACTTCACAATCACATTTTTATGCTGATTTCGATAAATCGTAACCATTAGGGGAGAGAAATGTGTACATCGGGGATGCACAACAAGTTCACATGATCGAGCTTAATGAATTATCTCATAAACGCTGGTTTAGATGGTCAGTTCTTCATCGTGTTACTTCAGTGTTATCATTTCATTTTTACATTTTGGGGTGATTTGTCATGTGAAATATAAATCGAATGCATTTGGTGACAAGAAGATGTTGATATATTGTTCCCCCGAATGGACAATCTTGAAGAAGGTCAAGTCTATAGTCTATTCTACATTTTCTGTTGTATGTTAAAAGACTAAAGACTGTATTCAGATATTCATCAGAAGACTTCTTCGGATTCAGGGCATTCGTGAGAAAGGTTGTTAGTTTCGGGGAGAGCACTAATTAGGGGAGAGTATAATGTCATATTTAATCGCTAATTAGATTTTCTTACGTTGTTCTTCTATAAGTTAAAAAGATGGCAGCTGAGAGATTCGTGAAGCTGAAAGAATTCATAAAGTTTGAAGACCATGAAGACATTCTCGGAGCTATTGTGCTGATTTTTGTATTCAATTTTGCTTGTAGAGAACGTTGTAAGCAATTCCCGTATGACATGACTTTGTGGAGAGATTGTTATAGTTTTATTTTTTATATATACGCAGGGACTAGTCTTGTCAATAAGTGATAGTTTAGCATGTATTGTATACCATAAATGCCCTGCTAGTCACAACTGGGAGGGGGTGAAGCTCTCATTGTAACATTAGAGGTGTGTGTGTTTTCTCCATTCTAGCTCTAGAACACACACGCATCCTCCCTTTCATTGATATTAAAAATACCATGTTTAACTCTTATTTTTAGCTTCTCCGACCGCCTCAATCACATAAATTAACAAACTTTATGATCCCACAAAAAGTATTAAAATGCAAAAAATACGGATCGGAATACCATAAAAACTGTCTTTGTTCTATTAATAAAATGAGTAAAACTGACGGAAAAAATGCGGAACGAAAATCATAAAGTTAAAATAGTTCAAGACAACAGAACAAAAAAATATTAAAAACAGTTTTGTCATATTAACAAAACGGATAATAGAGAGGTGAGAGGGGTAGGTAGTGATGTGTAAACCACATGACCCATTCTAAATTTGTGCATCTTTATATGTTTACGTATGTACATATGTTTGTCACTTTGTCTTGTTAATGGTTTACACGAATCTAAGATTCCATTGAGGCCAAGCAGGGACGGAACCGGAGGTTTCCGTAGGTGCTCAGAAACATTATGAATTTTTTCGATGTAGTGTTTGTTTTTAAAAAAATATTAATTTTTTTTAAATGCACCCGGTCCATCGAAATTTGTTTCTATATTATGGTTTTAAAAAAATTGTGCATCCGCTCATTTTTAATCTTGGTTCTGTCGTCAAGTAAAAGATGCAAACGGGTCATGTATGGTAAGATGTATGAATCCAACAAATGAAATATCGAATATATATGAAGTACGTGTTTTCCATTAGAATAAACCATCTTATCTATCAAAGTGGCTAAGGTTCCTTGATTCCAAAAATAAAAAACTTAAGCTTTTATTTTTACGGTACATGAAACTCCACTTGGTACAACCACTGTGCATTCCATAAGACTATTAAATAGACAAACTTATACAACCACCAGTTTCTCTTCGACTAGCAAAATTTCGTAACAAGTCCAAATATTTTTTAAAGTATATCAAGTACAAAGTTTTGCGTCATAAATCTTTGTCTAGTAAGCATATGTATTTTTCTATAACTAGGTCATTTTTAATCACATCATAAAGTTAGTCGAAGAGGAATTATAATTTAAGAACCAAATAAGATAATTAGAAACCTCATCTCGGGCATCTGTGATGCCTAGGTAGAGAAACCCCAGATTTTATGAACCAACCCGCAAAACACTTCAAGTATTAACTTACTAGACCTCCACAATCGGATAGTACGAAACTTATTTTAAGATACATGATATTTGAACCAAATACATATAAGATATATATATATATTTTTATATATTTTTATCAATGTACCATATGATTCGTAATTGTATGATTTTTATATATTTTTATAGATTTTTATCAATGTACCATAAGATATATATATTTTTATATATTTTTATCAATGTACCATATGATTCGTATCTTGAAAAGTAAAACACGTTTCTGTATCCACAATAATTAAATAAATATACTCCATTAGCTGACTGAAAATTTGATTCAACGAGGATTTAAGTGGGACGGGATTAAAGAATAAGGATGATGAAACGTTTCTACACTCGCTTGTTTTGTCCAATTTTAACTACAGTTTTATCCATGAGTAAAAAATAATTTATCTCATTCTATTGCATTAGCTTTAAAGCTATTCTGATTCTCTCTTAGCTTCTTAGCTAAAATATTGTTTTTACTATACATGTTGAAATATTCTGTCTTTATCTTTCACATCTTCTTCTGTCATTTCCGAATGCCTTCACATACTGTTCCTGTGGACGTATAGTCCGGACTGAGCCAGGAATCGGTCAGGTCCGGCAGACAGCGGCCCACTCTACGCCTAAACCCTAATCCATGCCCTATAAATACATGGCTGGATCTCCTTCTCAATGACACACAATACACAAGATGAAAGGTTACTCTAACACTAACTCATCACATCGTACCGATACTAACTTGACCGTCGGAGGTGGACCCCGGGGCTACGGCCTCGGGTCCACTCCTAACGGGTTCTCTTTGTTGACAGGTCTACTTAGGGCTTGAGAAGACGACTAACGGCGAAGGGAGAGTCGTCGAATCCAGCCCGCGCCAGATTATGCATCAACAAGTTGGCGTCATCCGTGGGACCCGAATAAACTATGTTTCGTGTTCTCATATTACCGAAAAGCAGAAATCAATTTCTAAAGTCGGTAACTCTAAAACCTTTGCATTCTGCCATGCGTAAAACTTGCTTTACCATCATGTGAATTTAATAAAGTGATATTAAATACGTACAATTTAGATGCGTAAAACTTTATTAAATTGGACGTTCCTGTTATTCCGATGCGTACAATTCAGATGCGTAAATTTTTTTTATTAAATTGGACGATAACAGTTATTAACAATCATGCTCCTACACGACAAGTTCTGGTATGTAACTATACATTATCATCATGTCATTATTTTTATAATATTATAATTCTCATTATTAGTTGTTTAATTCACGTGAACCAACATCTAATATAACAAATATAAGGATCATGATATTTCTTTACATAAGATACAAGAAAAGAAAAGTCTGCACGATCGGACCTATTTTATATTTTAGTCCACACGATTGGACCTAAGAAAATATCCGCACGATCGGAGCTATTTTATTTTTTTTAGCCGCGAATTAATTCGCGCATATACTGTTTTTACGGTTAGTAGGCCTGTTCGCGCTCGAACAACGCAGTCGCGATAAATCTACCCGCGTTAGGCCGTGCGTTCAGACATCTTCGCAGAGAACGCGTACGCGCGAACACCACGATGCTAGTCAATCGCCATGATGCGCACTGGACAAAGGCCGTGGTATAAACATCTGCGATCATCCACAAACGTTCGAGTCTACGCGGTTACGATGAATCCATCTACGTCTATTCGTCGCGGTCACGGTACATCTATCCGAGTTTTTTTTTAAAAAAAAAAAAAAAAAAACAATTAATTATTTCGTCGGTACGCATCCCACGATGGGTGCGCACTGCCACTTCTCGTATGTTCTATATATTATTTATGCTATGCGCAATATATTATTCATGCTATGTGCTGTTTATTGTTTCACTTCATTAGGTTTTATATGCTGCGATTCGCGGCATATACTTTTAATCTTTGCATTCAGTGTTTTTCGCAGATTAAATAAGTTTAATGCTCCTACACGAGTAGCACCATCAAACTTGGGGGGCTACCAGGGTATATGCTACCACTGTTTCCGTACGCGTCACGCAGATTATTTGGAAGCGGTACAAAGACGGATTTAAATATTCGCACCATCTTGCCGCAGGGGAGACGTCCTCTGTCGGTTGTAAAGACGGATGTAATGCGCGTAGAAGCACGTCTTTTGTCGCACCTCTTTGTCGCGCACAGCGCGCACTTCTGCTACAGAAGCACGTCTTCCGTCGCACCTCTTTGTCGCGCACAACGCGCACTTCTGCTACAGAAGCACGTCTTCTGTCGCACCATGCTGCGTCGCTACTGGTACAAAAGGTACGCCCTTACCCAGGATGCAGCATACGGGATCCACTCTCACAATCGCAACGTCATGATTGATTAGGCCTACGCGGCCATGAACAGAACTTAAGTCTAGCATGACATAGCCATGCACTATCTCATACTAGACTTGGGGGGCTTGTGGACGTATAGTCCGGACTGGGTCAGGCCCGGCAGACAGCGGCCCACTCTACGCCTAAACCCTAATCCATGCCCTATAAATACATGGCTGGATCTCCTTCTCAAGGACACACAATACACAAGATGACAGGTTACTCTAACCCTAACTCATCACATCGTACCGATACTAACTTGACCGTCGGAGGTGGACCCCGGGGCTACGGCCTCGGGTCCACTCCTAACGGGTTCTCTTTGTTGACAGGTCTACTTAGGGCTTGAGAAGACGACTAACGGCCAAGGGAGAGTCGTCGAATCCAGCCCGCGCCAGATTATGCATCAACAGTTCCCTTTAAAGTGATAATATAATCACTCTCCATATAAAGTGATGTATATTTAAACATATCAAAGAACTAATACATAGAGCAGTTTAAATTAGAAGCGGAGCCAGAAAATTTTATTATAAAAGGCTCGGATATTCTGAGATAGTAATAACGTTTAATGTATTTTTTCGAACCGATGATCGAATTGATAAACCTATTTGCACTATAATGACGAACTTCCACAATTAGAAATGTCTTTATCTTTATATAAATTAATAAAACTTTAACCATTTATCAGATCAACTTATTTTCCATTAAAAATGCTAAACTAACTTGTTACTTCATATGCTAAACTAAATTAAGTAGTAGATCGTTCGCACGACGTGGAGACTTCAAAGAGAGCAAGAACAATGGTGGTAGGTCATGGTTCACACTTCAAAGTTTTAGTGATTATGCGGAAATAATTTTCATGTTAAATATATATAATACCATCGAAGCATTGACGTAATCTTTTCTTTTAAATGCGAAAATTACACATAGAACTAGCCAATAAATTAGACAATGTCAAAGTCATATTAAATTTCAAAATTGAAAAAAACAATCGAACTAGCCAATAAATAAGACAGTGACATGTTAAACATTTATATGCTCAAAGTACCTAATTATATGAGTAGAGTTTTTCTTCATTAACTTGTATACTTTTTTTCTTCTTTTTCTTATTTAAAGCAGTATATGTTAAAGTGGTATATGTTTTCTTTCTTAGGTACTCTTAACTGCACATATTTCTCATCAGGCATTTTAAAATCAGGAGACAACACCACACACTCAGTTTCCCCAAAAAGTACCCAGTTTTTCTTATCACACATTTGAGAAACACTGAATAGATTGTACTTCAGTCCCTGTACCAAATAAACCTTCTCAAAATCCAGCTTTCCTGTTCTGATAGTTCCTCTGCCAACTATTTTTCCTCCCTTTGGATCATTGCCAAATGCCACATGTCCTCCATCATAAACTTCAAAATCCTCAAGGTGCTCCCATCCCATGTCATGTGCCCAGAGCAACCACTATCAAAATTTATTTGTCTTGTAGCTCCTCCTGTAGATTGCCCTGCACATGATTTTAAACAAGTTAGTTCCTTTTGTGGACCCAAGCCAATACTGACTTGGGTCTGCCCTGTGCATCAACATAATCAA
The DNA here is from genome assembly GCA_019973895.1 of Chrysanthemum seticuspe. Lineage (NCBI taxonomy): Eukaryota > Viridiplantae > Streptophyta > Magnoliopsida > Asterales > Asteraceae > Chrysanthemum > Chrysanthemum seticuspe. Next base: position 167,777,254 of record BPTQ01000005.1, on the reverse strand, counting down.
ATTTCTTTAGGTCCATTGATGCACTACTGGCATTGTGTAAAACCTTGGTCTTAGGCTTCCATTGCCAGCTAGCTGAGGCATTTACAGCATAAAAATGGTGTCCAACCACTGTGTCAGTTATCACCTTTGGAATAGTTAAAACTTCTTTTGTTTCAGTGGTGATATTCTGCTTAGTAGTGAAATTTTGCTTAGCAGTGTTTTCATTTTGCTTAGCAGTGGTTGGAACCCATTTGGGTGCAGCAGTGATTTTTGATTTTGTAGTTCCATTTTTCATTTGCACTGCTCTGGGAACCATATTTTTGTTAGGATGAGGGATTGTTTTCCCTGAAAAGTTTTGATGGTTTACCCTCCTCCAATGGTTCCAAACTTGTGGTTGGTTTTTATAAGAATTTCTCTGTAGATGCTCAAAACTACCACATTTAAAACAAGCCTTCTTAACACATTGAAACTCATCTCCTAATCTGTTTGAAATTAGGCCATTGAAGTTTCTCTGATTACCCCTAGGTATGTATCTTTTCATCTGTTCCCTAGGTATCTCATTATAGTCTACCACTTTCCTAGAAATTGGTGCTCCAAATCTAGGCATAAGGTTGGCTTGTTTAGAATCAACAGACTTAACATTTTCTACCTTCAAATACTGTGTTGATTCTGACCTATCTCCTCAGAATCTGACTCCCAATCTTCAATAATTGGACCATCAGATGACTTATCAGAACCTATCTTACGTGATTCAAACTTACTAATCTCACCTACAGGTTTGTTGAAACTGAATTCACTGCTAAATGACAGTTCTTTTGTTGGTGGTGCATGTTTCATAAGAGATGGTGGTGGCATATTGTTGTAACCTAGGCCAGAACCCTATTTGAATAATTTTTGTCCAATTGGCTTATTTACTAAATCAGAAGCATATTGTGTTTTAGCAACCCTAACAACATGTTTTTCTTTTTCTTCTAGAGCTTCTTGTTTTACACTCTCTACTTCTTCTAGTTTCTGTTTAAGCTCTTTAATTTCTCTGTCCTTAAGATCAATTTCACCAACTAGTATGTTAATCCTATCTACATACTCAAACTCACATTTAATATAGAATTTAAGTTTCTCTTCAACACTCTAAAGACCAACTTTATATCCTAAGTTATCTAATTCAAGTCTTTCTACCTCTTTTCTTAGACTCTCATTAATTGGTTTAAGAGATTCTAAATTATCTTGACACGATTTAAATGAACAAGTAGAATTATTTGACACATTAGATACCTCAGAGTCTGAACCAGAAGATGATGCATATGCCATGAGAGCAAAGTTATGCTCTTTAGAACCTTCACTAGCAAGGAAAGTTGCATTAGGACCTTCTTCAATTTGATCACTCCAGTCATAATCACCAAGTCCATCATGAGCAACCAAAGCAGAAGAAGAAACAGGTTCTTCAGTAGCCTTCTTGTAGCCTTCACCAATCTTCTTGGGAGCTCTACATTCCCTAGCAAAATGTCCCTTCTTATTGCAGTTGTAACACTCCATCTTGCTTTTGTCAAACCCATCTCTCCTTTGACCATCAAACTTGACTTGCCTGTCTATTCTCCTTAGAAATCTCCTAGGTTGCAATGTCAACATTGCCATTTGCCACTGAAGATTGATTTCATCAAGATCATCAGGATCAATTTGATCCAGATCTTGATTTAACACAGTGACACTAGTTGTTAAATCAGCCAGAAAAGCACATATGGCACCATCACTAACATTATCACTAACAGTGGTATTATTAGCAATAGCAGTAGAGATTCCATAAGCAGCAGTGGATACTTCTTGAGAACTCTTGTTGTTTGTAAAGACAAAAGCTATGTTTTGTGCATATGAAGATGAACCAGCAATGTTCTTTTCAGACTCATAGACCTTCAAGTTGTTGTAGAGATTGTCCAAAGTCATCTTCTCAAAATCATCTTTGTTCCTCCTTACAACTGTATGCACAGCCCATTCAGGTGACAAACTTCTGATGAACTTTAGATTTATGTCTTCTTGAGCAACTTTGTAGTCCACCAACTTCAGATGACTGATTAGCTTTTGTAGTTTGTTATAGGTGCCATCAAGACTTTCTCCACTAAGTGCAGTGAAGTTTTCAAGCTGATGCTTGAGCATGTTTTTCCTGTATTTTTCGGGTAGCTTCATTACCAGCAAATCTTGTTTCAATGGCATCCATTAACTCCTTAGCAGTCTCATATTGTTCAAAGTCCAAAGCATACTCATTAGGTATTCCCATGCTGAGAATACTATGAGCTTTGATCTCCAATTTCCTCTGTGCCTTATCAGTTTCACTAACAATTCCAACAGGCTTTCCAACAGGACCCAAAGTAGGTAACTTATCACCCTTCTCAAAAACTTCCCAGATGATGTAATCAATCATGCGAATATACTGTCTCATTCACATTCTCCATACTTGATACTCACCCTGCCTTAGCATGGGTACCTTTGATGCAGTAATCATATGAGTTTCGTCAGACATCTTTACTCTTCTTGAATTAAAATTAACTTGACTTCTTCATGATCAAAGTTTATAGATCACAAGCTCTGATACCACTTGTTGATCCCAGTTGAGCAAAGATCCTTATAGAAACTAACTTAACAATAACTTATTAAATACTACGCGGAATATAATATTTAACCTTAAGAAGAAGAACAGTAATAACACTAAACACCTCAATATTATTATTAATACGAATACTCTGAATAGTATTAGGGTTTTACAACCTTGAAGTGTATCAACCTTAGATATATCAAAACACACGCATATCTAATCTAACCTAGGACCTCCTTTTATAGGCTAAGGAGTCCTTTACAAGATACAATACGTAAACTACAAGATGAATATCTTTTCCATATTTATCTAATACAAATATTAAACTGACTAAACAGACTAGCAGTGGTTACAATACATTAGCCGTGGTTATACAATACTACTAGCCGTGTTTTAACTCCACCAATGGATTCCTTCTTCTAGCCGTGGTTTCTTTTACTCTAGCTGTGGTTCCGTACTTAGAGTAATTCCATTCAGTGGAACCTAAAACCAACAACATTACTTGTAAGTATTTTATAAAAATGGTTTTGGTATAACTAATTTAACTAAACATATTTTGATGATTTTATATGTTTAGTAAAAGTGAGTTAGTAAACTATTGGCGCAAAGCTTTTACATATTTTATTTATTTCGTTAAAATGATTTTACGTTTGTTATCGACAAAACATTAGAAGATCGTAAAATATAAATAAATATTTTTATGGTTTATTTGTATTAACAATCTCCCCCTTTTTGTTGATGACAAACATAAAATTATTTTAAGTAAAAAAAAATTAGTAAAATTTTGAATTGGAGTTTTTACTCTCTTTTCCCCCTTTTTGTCGAAATAAAAAGAGTGTCGAAAAGAAACTAACACATAGTAGAAGAAAAATATTTAGAAAGAGTTTTAAGAAACGATTATGATAGTAAGAAGTTTAGAAGAGAAAAATTTAGAGAAAGAGGTGTAGAGAGAAGAAGTAGTAAGGTATGAAAAGAGTCTCGTTTTTAGCTCCCCCTTGACAAACACTTCCCTTTGATGAGGGAGTCAAGTAATTAGGAAGACTAAATGAGTGTATTGCAAGTATTTTACAATGTTTTTCCTTTGATGAAAAGCTTTCCCTTGACGAATGCTCCCCTTTGATGAGGGCATCAAGTAATTAGGAAGACTAAATGAGTGTATTGCAAGTAATTTTCTACATTTTGCTTTGATGAAAAGCTCCCCCCTGTTGAGGGAGTCAAAGTCTCAATGTGTATTTTGAAAATCTACAAAACAAAGGTTAGAAAACAAGTATATGATGCATTATTTTCGGCACATGAGCTTTAAATTTAGATCAAAAGAATTTATGTCCACCCGGTTTTGCCAGATCCTTCACTTGAGGGATCCGTCAAGATAAAATTAAGGGCTCTGGGTACCTGCAACTTAGTAGCAGCAATGTAGACACAAATAATGACACAAAAGTCCAAGTAAGTCATGTATTGTTGCACCAAACATGTATACATAACCATATAACATACAAACATATAGTTTCATTTGATTAAATGAGAGAAATGATACACATATTTCAATTCTCTAAAAATAAGAAACTAATACAAACATGCAACAAAATAAGGAAAATCCTAACAACCTAAGTTGCGCCTAAGACTAGAAGGAACACCACGTATGCTTGCATTCCAAGGTTTAGGGACAGTTAGGTTTGTTGACTTCATCAAAATGTTCAAGAAGGTGATATAACATGAAACGTACATCATAACGTAGTTCATGGACTAACCCTTAGACATGTTGACAATGATAGTAATCATTGCCATGGCTTGGAAAAGGTGGTTGTAAGAATGGAGAAGTTTGTGGAGGTAAGTTTGATGAAGACGATGGAGGTTCCACAAAGGATGGAGAATTTGGTGGAGGTATGCTTGATGTGTATGGCAAGAATGAAGAAGTTTGTGGAGGTAAGTGATGAGCAGGGTTCGGGGTCGAGAAAACCTCCTTTTCTACAAGCAAGTTTTTCAACCCTCTAGGCAGTGAACCTAATCGTTGTAGTGTAGTATGGGGTAAGCCTCAGAGATTGACATCGTTCTCTAAGGGAATAGGAAGGATAGAAATAGATTTATGACGCGAAGGTCGGGTTGAGGATGATTATTTTTATTATTTTTTATGTTTTTTTTAGAAATCAAGGGTAAAATCTCGGGGTATATGATTAGGTGGTGGTAATTCTACTAATTTTGCTACTTCTACTAATTATCTATTTTAACTTATTATCTAATTACAACAGATAGTTTATGCTTAATTGAGGTGTGCTCGTATGATGATTAAAGATGTGTTCACTTAGATATTCTTACTGCCTAGTTATCTTTTATTGGTCTGTTGAATTGTCACGTCCTTTATCTTAACGTGTTTTATTCATATTAGTTGGAGGGGGTGCGTATTCCCTAGTTCTATGAATGTATCTCTCCTGTAGAATTCACAGGATCGGCAAGTATAATAATATCTCTCCCGAGCACCCTATCGTCATAAAGCACACTCACGCAATAAACACAACGATAGCCTAGTTGCACTGCTAGGCTTCTATCAATTAAGACAAGAGACAACCTAACAATAATCAATAACTAGGTTTCATAGATCTAAGCAAACACACAAGTAATTTAGCTAGACATGTTAGACAAGCAAGCATACACACAATCAATTGAACATGGGGTAGACATAATGATAAATTGGAATAACAAACTTATCTTGATGTCTAAAATAGGGTACGGTACCCTAGAATAATGTCCAAGTCGGACTAAAACTGAGTTAGGGTTTTCTCTCCAACATTTTACCTCTTAAAATGCAGAAAAATCGAATTCTATATATAGATTTACAATCGCGACGGCGTTGCCTTTTGCTAGCGACGCCGTCAGGTCGCCGTCATTAGGGTTTCGTCTGGGCCAAGTCATTGTTGGGACGGCATCACTTGAGAGGTGTGACACCGTCAATATTCATGCAGGACGTCATTTGAACTATGGATCTTGGGCGTCTGGTGTGAAAAGTATGAGTGACACCTTCCAGAAATTAGGCGTGAGGCCCTCAAGCTTTAGGACCGGAAATTTCGTTGAGCCGTCGTTTGCACTTTTTGATCAAGTCTTCATAAAGGGATGGCGTCGCCCTTTGGATGGGACGCCGTCAAGTGTAATGATCAGGATTTGAGTGTCTTCAATCTTGACTTTGCCATTTTCTTCATGTTTTTGCTCCTTTTCATCCAAATATGCTTCATTCCAGCATTTTGCTTCCAAAGGACCTAAAAAGTGAAAAGGAACAATTTTAAGCAGTAACAGATATAAAATGTGTCGAATTAGGGCTTAAAAGCGTACGTTTTGAATCCTTATCAAATATCCGTACACTTGGTATTTGCTTGTCCTCAAACAAATGTGCTTTTGGTCAATCAATTTATAAGTTAGGGGGCATGAAGTATTGGTTTAAAGTAGTTTACAACAAGTAAAAGCGCCACAATAGTCATAACAAGTACGGAAATTATATACTAGCACCTCACAAGTGGTGTTTCGGTTCTCTCATCTCTCGGGTTTAGATGAAATATAATATGAATGGAAATGGAAGATAAACACTCATTACCTAGCATAGTACATAGATTACCATAGGCTTGAGAATAGATCAAACCTCCACCGCTTTGGCGTAAGAACCTGTGAATAACTATCTAAGAGGTCTTTACAATGGCTGTAACGTTAGGCTTAGAGTAGGGAAGTAAAGGGTTTTGTTGGATAGGGGATATTTAGTGGTGGCAACTCAAAAAGCTTATGTTACAAGCATGTAATGCGTGGTGTTGCTAAGCCAAGACTCAACTCACTAACACTAGATAACTTGAAACAAAACAAACATAAACTTAAGAACATAAACATAAAGATAGATGTAGGATGGTAGCCCGTATGTTTTTTTCTCATTCTTTTTTTCTTTTCATTTTTTTAACACTCTCTTTTTCTCTTTTTTTTTTGATTTTTTAATTTTTTTTTCATACTTTTTTACACTTGAGTATTTATTTAACTATACTAATTGACTCGATTTGAAAAGATCAAAACACTTGGAGCATTTAATTATGTAGACAAAGGGAATTTGAATTTATCATTCTTTCCCGTTACTTCATAAAATATTACTTTTACCCAATCGTCCCAATCGTCCCAAAACTGTGTAAAAAAAATTTGACTTGACTTAGCAACCATGCAAGTAACAAGATAATTGAACTAAGGGTGTAGTAATGATAACAATAATGCACTAAAGATGAGTGCATACAAGGTAGGCTAAGGCGATTTGGGTGTACATTTGGGGGTGGATTGTAAACAATGCTCTTCATTGATATTCCGCCAGTCTACATGCAGGACGTCATCTGAATCTTGTATCTTGGGCGGCTGGTGTAGTTTTTGTGAGTGACGCCTTCCAGAAATAAGGCGTGTCGCCGTCAGGCTTTAGGACCAGAAGACCGAAACATCACGAGAACTGCCAAAAGGATAGGCTCTAAGGGGTTAACTAGGGGTATCATGTACTAAAGATGTGTACATCGCAAGGGTGTGGGGTAATTACTCAACCGATGTAGAAGATGTAATTATAATACAGGTTTCAAAAAAGGGTTATCCTAATGCCTCTTATCATTTAGTTACTCCTAACTACACAAGTGTAGTCTCACTAGCGATCTCGGGATGCATCGCAAAACAAGTTCTAGAATCTATTATACTACCGGTAGACTCTCTAAGTATTAAAGGTGAATGCTTTTATTCCTAAAGATCTAGGGGTGAACCTCACATTTTTGGGGATGAATTTGAGTGGTAAATGGTTTTTTTGTGCTAGTCATATAATTCCTATCCATCAGACGCTTTACTAAGACTAAAGTTTAGCTCATAAATGTCTTAATTTTTTTTAAATTTGGTGCTAAAATTGCCATAAAAAATATTTCTCATAGTTTATTACACAAATTACCAAGGACAAGACAAATAATCAAGTGAGTGAATAGTTTCTAAGTTCCCGTTTTATTCTCCCTCCCTACACCTAAATTGAACATTATCCCCAATGTTCCTCGAAAGTATCAAAGTTATGATAAAGGAAGGTAAGTAAGGAAAAGAAACTAGTACTCCCCTGATTAGCTTGGTAGAATATGTATGATGTTGCGGTTAAATCTTCTTTATATAAGAATGCATTAGTAATAAGCTTCATCTAATATGTGTTTCTTCTTCTTGTCCAATATACCTGCACACTTATAAGAAAACAAATGAAACCTTCGCGTAAAATCAGCGGTAAAACTATTTATGACACACAACTACACTAGGAAGCAAGTAAGATATAATGCTTGTGGAATAGATGTTTGCAGTTTTTCTAGAGAATTAAGACTTGAGAATTTCCAAAAAATTATAAACTGCACAGAAAACGAAAACTGATCATTCTGTTTCTACATAGCCTGACCTCGTCAGGCTTTAATCCTGACGCTGTCAGGTTGTCCTGACAAAAAGTGGTCTGCTGCGTTTTTCTGGAAAAATTACATCATTAAAACCTGGAAAGATTCCTGCAAAACATCCATTATGACTCGATACAAGCATTTGAATTTAACAAACACACATACATATCAATTTCAATAGTTTTAATTCTTATTTTCATGTTCTTAAAACATATATGATCTTCCCTATACTTATCTTTTTGTAAAATACCTTTGTATGTAATTAAGACGTAGTTAAAGACAAAATAAAGCCTTTTCACAAAGTGTAACATGAGAATGAACAACAATGAAAAAGATATACAAAAACACAAATTGGAAAACAAAACAAGCAAACAATTAAGCATGGGTTGCCTCCCACAAAGCGCTTTTCTTTATTTATGAGTCTTGTAGCTAGACTCGAAGTCGTGCTCCTATATGACTTCCTTACCGTTATCATTTTCATTCAATAAATTTTTATCATAAGGTTGTACACGTTGTATGTTTACCATGAATTCCCTCCCATCGACGTCCAATAGCACAATGGTTGCACTTCTTATGTTTGTCTCTTTTACCGTATAGGGGCCAGACCATTTTGGCCTATTCATTCCTCTGAATGCTCTGAATCTTGAATTATACAAGAACACCTTGTTTCCTTCCACGAACTCTTTAGGGCTCTTTTGGTGAAGTGTTTCCGTGGTGTAGTTGTGCCCTATGATTTGTTTATCACATTTCCATTTTTTTTAAATCTATCTCCTTACTCATGTAGTCTTTAATATTTTCTTCCCATTCAATGATTTTCCTCTTAACTGCACTATTGGAGACTCGTGAATTCTTATCATTTTTTTTCTTCTCTTTAATCTTCAAAGGATTTCTCGGAAAAATAGGTATCCTAACTTTGCTTTTTCCAGTTTTAAGTATCATAACACCCTCACCGCATTTGATTGTTGCCTTGGCGGTGGCCAGGAAAGGTGTTCCAAGGATTAAAGGCATGTGTTCATCTTCCATGTTGGAAATGTTCCTAAACATTATTATAAAGTGTTAGTCATTAATATGTAATAGGTTGCATTTATATGGCTTGTATGTTACTAATTAAGGCATGGCTTATGTAGAAAGCCCATAAGCCCATGCTAAGGCCCATTACGCAAGGAAGGGACTAGATGTGTTGCCCTAGCTCCCTTCCCCTATAAATTCTTGTTTACTTCTCGTTTGAGAAGTGTTGTTCACCTCATTAATCCTACGCATAACCTTTATATATTATTGTGTGATTTGTGTGTTCAAACTTCTATCTTAACCTTATTTCTATCATCTTCATGCTTGTGTTAACTTATGATGACCTAACAGTGGTATCATACGCCATCTAGTTGGGTGAAACAATTTGTTTTGAAGTTTTATTGTCTACGCGTACATTTGGTTCGTTTGTCACATTTCTCATGCATAAAACTTTCATTTTTTACACATGTAAACTCAAGATTCTTATGGGTTAAGGTTTATTTAGTGTTAAGGTATCTTGTTTTTGCAAAAAGTTACAAACTTTACGTGTTTTAGATAGTTTTTAAGCTTGGTTTTGGTTCGTGTACTTGTTTCACGCATAAGCAAAAAATTTCACCTTAGTTCATCAAGTTTCCAACTTTCTTGTTATTTTGGTGATTTTGAAGCTGTTTCATTACTAAAATCAAGGTTACAAAACGTTTTAGTGCTTAAAAATCAGTTTTGGTGAATTCTGTGAGGTTTACGCCTAAGAAAACCCTAGTTTCTTACGCTTAACTTGTTTTACGCATAACGAACCCCTATTTTTATGCCTAAGCTTCTATGCCTTAGTCAGAAAGTTATGCCTAGGCTTTTACGCGTAAGGAATGTTCTTCAACGATCTTCAAAGCTGTTGGTTAACTCAGTTTTTTCTTGCTTGGATAAACCAGAAAACACTTCGACTTGTGGATATATTTTACACTTGGATAAGTGTAAAGGATTTTTGGGTAAAACCATAAGTTTACGCTTAAGCTTAAACTCTTACGAGTAAACACTGTACGTCTAAGGTTCTTACTTCTAAGCATTTACTTTATGCATAAGCTTACGTTTAACCTAAAGCTTACGTGTAAGAAGGATTTGCGCCTAAGCTCTCTTATTTATGCGTAAGTGGAAGTTACGGATAAGATCATCAGTTTACGCCTAAGCTTTGTTTACGCCTAAGTGTACTTCATCAACAACATCAAGTTTCATTCGACTAAAAAGATCCATCATCAACACAAGTTTCAAGATGTCTCAACCACCATACTCCAACTACTTTCCTCATGAGTATCCTCAACAACAACTACAACAATATCCTAAAAAACAATTTCAACAACCATCATCAGTTTACTTTCCTCAAGGTGCACAACCTCTTCCACCACAAATTCCTCAACCAAACCCTCGTCAACAATATCAGCATGCTAAATACTTCAAATATCAGTTTCTGGCTTATTATGCTATGAATGTCACAACGCAAAAGGAATCTTCTTGGTTTGCAAAGATGTGTGAAGCTTTAAGCAGCCAACAATGCATTCAAGAAGCTGGATCTCTTGATAGACCTCCAATGCTCACTCCTGGAAACTATGATCAATGGGTGATATGGTTTTTTAGGTTTTGTGATCTCAAGAAACCACGTGGTAAGTTTTTGAAGAAGGTCATCCTTGAAGGTCCTTTTCAAATGCCTACTACAACAGTCCTCGGAGATCCAACTGCTGATCCACCAAGAGATGACGTTACCACCAATCTCAGAATAGATCAACTCACTGCTGAACAACTACTTCACTTGGAAGCAGATGAACTTGCAATGCAATATATCCTTTTGGGTTTACCTAACCCGATTCTTCGCAGTGTTGATGCTCAGAAAACTACAAAAGCTATGTGAGAACACATTCATCTTCTAATGAAAGGCACATAACTCAATCAAGAAGACATGGAATCAAAACTTTACTTATCATATGAGAATTTCATGATTGAACCAGGGGAATCATTAGAGTCATACTATCATCGGTTCACAGACATCATTAATGACTTGGACATACACAACATCATTATCCCAAGGACTGCAATCAACACAAAGTTCTTAAGCTGTCTGGGTCCTGATTGGGAGAAGTATGTTACATTCATCCATCAAGCTAAAAACCTTCTATGAAAAACTAGAAGGGGGGGAGGGGTTGAATAGTTTTACCGAATAAAACTTGGTTTTAAACTATTTAGATCGACTTATGTCAATCTGTTTGAACGTGTGTGTAAACAAGCATATAGATAAATAAAAGCTAAGATAAAAAGTAAGAAGCACAAAACCACAACGCGAGTATTTATAATGGTTCGGCTACAAGGACACCTTCCTTGCCCTACTCCACTCCCCGAGTCACCTACTTTAGAGTTCGTAATCACTACACAACACCAACTCCTTGTGGAGGAGAAGCCTTCAGAACTTCTCCTACTGTTTTCCGGTACAAGGCTAGATAGCGGGTTCTTCCACGAGGTAGAACCAAACCTATCACAATGTTGCCTACCTTTTATCCGGTACAAGGCTAGAATACAACACATATCCCAAAGGAGACTCACTCCTTAAGACAACATCAACAAGGATATGAATATCCTTTGACCCAATACTAATCCATCTTGCACATCGACACACCATATCGAATTTACACTCTAGGCCCTTTTCACTAATGTCTTTGACTTGACTTCTAGGCACCTTTCACTAATGCCTTTTGAATCGACTTCTAGGCACCCTTCACTAATGTCTTTTGACTTGATTTCTAAACAACCTTCACTAATGCTTTCAACACGGACGTTCGGCACCTTTCATTAATGCCTTTACTTTGACTCTTCGACACTTTTCACCAATGTCTTTGTCTTGACCCTTTAGACATCTTTCACTAATGTCTTCGACATTACACTTCTAAGAAGAAAGAAGAGAACTATCAACAAGATACTATTTGTAGTCTTGATGATGACGAAGCTAGGCAATCCCATGGACTTGAGCTTACTCGAATTCAAGAGGTGGTGATCTCGCCTTTAAGAGGAACCTAGAGAATCACACAAACACAAAACTACATTCAAAGATCACTTGGATCTATGGTTAAAGAGTTTACAACTCAGAGAGAAAATATATGTGAAAGGGGTGAGTTACAATAAACAAATGGCTCATTATTTATAGAGGAAAATGTGCTACTGTCCCATGGATCCATTACTTGAGGGATCCGTCCAGTGTAAACTGGGGGAACCGTGGGACGCTCCTCTTTGCCCATGGGTTTTGGGTAATGGGTCATGGGTTATGGATCATGAGTCCTAGACTTTGGACCATGGGTATCCAAGTAGATACAATGTATCTACTAGATGCAATGCATCTAGTCCATGGGTCATGGGTTAGCTCCATGGGTCATGGATAATACCTATTATGACGTATGCATAATGTCATGCAATGGGTTATGGGTTATGCTCCATGGGTATAGGTCATGGACTTTAGGTTTTACCCAACTACATTCAATGTATTTAGTCAATGGGTCAAATACTTAAAATTCTACCCATTGTATTACCCATTACAATACATACTAGTTATGTATATATCTACCTAATATGTAAACACTGGTTGTTGTTCATATTCATTACTAAATCATAAAAACACTATTACTTGTTTGGTATTTTATTTGAAAACGTAAGTGTGTTAGTAAACTATTGACTCAAACCATTTACGTATTTTATTTGTTTCGTTAAAATGATTTTAAGTTTGTCATCGACAAAACATTAGAAGATCGTAAAACATAAATAAACGTTTTTACTGCTTATTTGTATTAACAATCTCCCTCTTTTTGTTGATGACAAAACATAAATTATTTTGAGGAAAAGCTAAAATTCGTAAAAGTTTGAATTTGGTGTTTTTACTCTCTTTTCCCCCTTTTTGTCGAAACAAAAAGAGCGTCGAAAAGAAACTAACACATTGTTTAAAAAAACATGTAAAAAGAAAGAAAATAAGAAAATATAGAGAGCAAGTGACGGGATGAGTTCTCGTCCTGGCTCCCCCTTGACGAGTCCATCCCTTTGTGAGGGCGTCAAGTAAGAAGAAATACTAAACTCATGCATTGCAACTATGTTTGCAAATGATTTCGTCTATGTGACGAATACGCTCCCCCTTGATGATTGCAACTTTGCAAGGGGACGTCATGTAATGTAATCCTAATGTGAATTATATTGCAAATGATTTTGCAATGTATTGCTTTGACACGAAACTCTCCCTTGCATAGAGTGTCAACGTCTTCATGTATATATTAAAAATCTACAAAACAAAATTTAGAAAACAAGAATATAATACATAATTTCATGCAAATAAGACTCAAGTTAGTAGAAACAAGTCTTCTGTTCCACGGATCCCACGGTTCCCTCCTTGGAGGGATCCGTCTAGGCAAAATAGAGGGATCCGTCTGACTGTAAACAAAATACAACAATGGTGATGTAACAAATGATGTTAACATCAAAATGAGATATGTAATAAGGTAACAAACGTACTCTCAAGAAAATATGGCACATAATATGTAATCTCATTCAATAAAACATACGAGAAATGATCTACAAATCTCTAAAAACTAAGAGAATGATTTAAACGTGAAATGTGATTCCTAAACGATCTACGTTAAGCTTAAGACTAGGACACAACTTGAATCCTTAAGCTCACGGTTGTTTAGGTTTGTTGATCTCGTCGAAACGTTCAAGGAGGTATAAAACATGAAACGTTGATCTTCACGTACTTCATGTATCAAGCTTTCAACATGTTAACAATGATAACAATCTTTGTCATGGCTCGGAAGTGGTGGTGGTAGAAAGGAAATGGCTTGATGTGGAGGATAAAGTGAAAAGGGTTGAGGATCCTCAAAAGAAGGAGGAATTGGCGGAGGCACATTCGATGATGGCTTAACTAAGGATGATGGTGGAGGTGAGTGGTGTCAATTTCCATGTGGTCGGGTGGTTGACTTTGATGATTCCTTATAATCCAAAATGGACTATTTAAGGGTGACAAAGAAAAGGATGTCGGGGCTAGTGTTGATTCAACACCTTGATTTTGTTGCGCTATTATTTCCATTGAGAATGTTGGAAATGGTGGAGGATGAGATGTCCTTGGAGGCAAGTCCTCTAGATTGTAGAGGTGTGGTGATGAGAGTGGAGTGGTAAATGATATTGTTATAGGCATTAAGGGTGAAGGTTTGGTGGAAATAGGAGTGTTTGGTTTAGGGGGTATAGTGTTGTTTGGCATTGGTAGTTTTGTAGGAACAATCCTTTTGGGGATTGGTTGGATAGGTGGAGGGGAGATCCTACCATTTGTGGATTTAATGGGAGATGATTCGGTTGAACAAATTTCGTGAACAACACGAGCAAGTTTCTTAGGTGGTCCTTTGGTGGATGAGTTAACACTAGGATCTTTCCTCATGATAAGATGATAAAAGAGAATTAAGGTTATAAGGTTTATAAATAGATGATGACTTTAGGAGTCTTCACAAGATGGTTTATAAGGGGAAGGATTTGGCAAGTGCGTTCAAGACTTAGACCACTAAGATCCTTTGGAATGTGATGATTTGCATGCACAAGAGTCATCTTCAGAGTTGCACTGATCTAGGAGTTTAGTTAAAGCAAGATGGAGTGTTCAAGTTAGCAAGAAAAGCTTGAAATGATTGTTTTAGCTAGAGTTTTAGATGAATCTGTCACCCAGATCCCACGGTTCCCTCCAATGAGGGATCCGTCTAGGCTAATCCTAGGGATCCGGCTCTCAGCAGCTAAGAAAAGAGAAATATGATGTTTGTAAGGTCTAATACCTATATCCCTTGAGTGTTTCAGTATTCCTAAGTGTCTTAAATGAAAGGGTACTTAAATGATCAAGGTCAATGAGTGATGTAGCTAATGATTGCCTTTTATGGAAGAAAATGAAACTTTATGAGTACCAATGAATGACCAAAGATGACACTAGATAATTAGAGAGTGTCAAGTGGAGCTAAATGATCCTAGAGACCAGATAGTAACTTAAGATAATTTTGGAAAATATCTTAAAAGTTATAAGAAATGGAAAAACTAGTATTTGATCTATTTTGAGATAGGGATGACTAAAATCAATTTCTTAAATTGAGAAATTTATAAAACTAGATGTGTTGACATGTGATAGATGATGTGTGAGTATAGGAGCGGAAGAATGATGAATTTTGGTGAAATGAAAAATTGAAAAGAGCCTTGAGTGTGATCCTAAATGAGCTATGTGTGAGAGTGAAACTTACTAAGCGTGAGAAAGACTTAAGTGATCCTAAGGCATTATGTTTAGCTAGTGTGAAGTAGTCTAAGGACATGGTTTGAAGTATAAAGACTGTTTTCCTAGATCCCATGGTTCCCTAAGTGGAGGGATTCGTCTAGTACAAGTTGAGGGATCCGTCTCATGTAAAACAGTACCTTCACAAAAGGTATGCAAAAGTTGCACTAGGCATCGTATTTCAAAGCTAGTGTTTTCTATGAAGTTTGAACAACAATATAATAGAGACATCAAACGTTAAATGTTTTATTTCATGAGAGAAATTACATTACAATGATAAAAGATGAAATATAAGGATTGAGCCTATTTTGAAAAGAAACTAAGTTTCTTGAGTGTTTTCGATAATGGATCGTCAAATGGATGATGAGTATTTGCCGATTCAGGGATGAAGAAAGACTTGATGAGAGATGTGTTTAGAAGTTCCATTATCTTATTTACAAGTACGTACAATGGACTTTGAAATTGAGGGTGGAAGTACATGATGTCATGATAAAGGCGTGTCAAGAACATTCCATAAGGGATTTGTTTGTTCTTGTTGCCTTGAAGGTTTACAATTCGCCTTGCGAAGAAATAGGTGAGATTGTATGGTTGTTGTGTTAGAAAACAATACATTATGTGAGCACAACAAGCAGGAAGGATTTCTCGATTTTCCCTAAGACTCCAAACATTTTCACGTAGGATGAGTGCGAGAGGTTTATACTCATCTAAGATATGTCGTGAATAGATAATGTTTAGATCAGAGTAATAGGGTTGAGGTTTGCATAACATGCGAGTCAAGTCTTGGGGGGAAGGTATGTGTGAACAATATGGACTGTTTTTTGCACGATGGTTGAAGAGAGAATCAAGAGACCAATCTTCAGTGAAGGCACATTGTCCATAATTTGGAATTCGGAGAATGTGAGAAAATTGCCCAAGGGTTAAAACAAACTTTTGGTTTTTGATCCAAAACCAAAAAGATAGAGATCGATCCTCGTTACGAACGAGTTCAACTTTTCGAAAGAATTCCAATACAAACCTTGGACAGATTTTCTCATTAATTTCGAGAAGGCATTCTAGTCCTATGGTTCGGAAAGAGGTATTGATGTCTTCTTCATATTGTAAAGGAGTGTCGACAATATGCCCTTCATGGAAGTGACGAGTTTTGAGATAACTGAACCCACGGACATGATTGCCAGGTGTGTTGGGCTCAAGAGAGATGTAAGGGATGTAAACATAAGTGAGTAAAAAGTCGAACTCATACTTATGAGACATGACGAGACCTATGGAGGTGAAAAGAATATGACGAGACTCGTTAAAGCAAAAAGGATGATCACCTAACATTTTTACTATATTTCTATTAACAATTACAGTTAAGTTATTAGCATTTATCATTCTAGTGGGATATTTCTTTTTAAGATGAAAACTGTTTTTATGTTGCATGAGAATCTGTTTTCCAGAACCATGGTTCTCACGGTTCCCTTCCACGAGGGATCCGTCTAGTTGAACTATAGGGATCCGTGGATCTGTAGTGACAGAAAAAGGATTTTGACGAAAAATAGATTTTTGCATCTTATAGGTTTAGGAAAAGATATGTGTTTTAGCCAATATTTACTTAGTTAAGCATGCATTGTAGGTTTCTAAGATATCTCAAAACCTAAAGTACAAAAGAAAAGAAATAGAAGAAATGACAAACACATTATGAAAAATAAACTAGATAAACTAAAACATTAGTAGTATTTCATTTCAATGCTAAGCACGATACAAAGGATTAGGTATTAAACACCAATGTAGATTAACAACACAAAGTACATTTCTCCATAAGAAAACTTGATCATAAGGTACACGAGAGCGATGAGTGTCAAGACGATGAGTACGAAGGCGATGTAAACCATGATGATGAAATTATTCCTTGGTTTTGATTTGAGATGATAAGAGATAAGAAGGAAGATGAAGTTTGAATGAAAGGTAATTTTTCAAAGTGGAAGATTTGAAAAATGAGGGTTTGGTGGAGTTTAACGATCGGAAAGGATTTTTATGGGGAAGGAGGAAGTATTGAGATTTTTGTTTTGTTTTATTATTAGAAAGATTTGATTTTGGGATTAAGTAAAATAAGACACAAGTTTATAAACCTAGACTATAGACGCAAGAGTAACACGTATGCAAGAAAAGTTTCCTTACGAAGCTACGTGTAATATATGAGTATGTGAAAAGATAATCATATAATTTCTTATGTAAGCATACTTATTCTTAAGCTAATGTTCTTTAGAGATAAGTAGGAAGTCATACCTCTAATGCACTTATGAGTGTCTTTCTTATGACAAAACAAATGTTAGTAGACAACTCCGGTTTCTTTGTGATTAAGATACCTTCTTAGGGAAGGTAATCTTGTTACCAAGCAATTCCTATGGCTTGATAAGTATGAGCTTTAACTAAGCAAAATGACGAGGAAGGTTAGTACAATTTAGTAAGATAAATAAGAGAAAGAAAAAAAATGTTGTTGTCATCTAATCAACATCCTACAAAAGTGTTTTTAAGATATGGTGTTTATTTTTGTAAAAGACCTTCTTTGTAGTTTTCAATTAAACACGGATCGTATCAAAATTTTAAACTACCACATACTTTAAGAGACTTGGTAACGAAGCTCTGATACCAATTGTGGAAAACTAGAAGGGGGGTTGAATAGTTTTACCGATTAAAACTTGGTTTTAAACTATTTAGATCGACTTATGTCAATCTATTTGAACGTGCGTGTTGGATGTTGATAGACAAGCATATAGATAAATAAAAGCTAAGATAAAAAGTAAGAAGTACAAAACCACAACACGAGTATTTATAGTGGTTCGGCTACAAGGACACCTTCCTTGCCCTACTCCACTCCCCAAGTAACCTACTCGAGAGTTCGTAATCACTACACAACACCAACTCCTTGTGGCGGAGAAGCCTTCACAACGTCGCCTACTCTTTATCCGGTACAAGGCTAGATACCGGTTTCTTCCACGAGGTAGAACCAAACCTATCACAACGTTGCCTACCTTTGATCCGGTACAAGGCTAGATACCGAGTTCCGTTACAAAGGAGAAACTACTACCCAACACTACACAACACCTATCCAAAAGGAGACTCACTCCTTATGACAACATCAACAAGGATATCAATATCCTTTGACCCAATACTAATCTATCTTGCACATCGACACACCATATCGATTGTACACTCTAGGCACCTTTCACTAATGCCTTTGACCTGACTTCTAGGCACCTTTCACTAAATCCTTTTGATTTGACTTCTAGTCACCCTTCAGTAATGCCTTTTTACTTGACTTCTAAGGACCCTTCACTAATGCTTTCAACACGGACGTTCGACACCTTTCACTAATGCCTTTACTTTGACTCTTTGACACTTTTCACCAATGTCTTTGTCTTAACCCTTTAGACATCTTTCACTAATGTCTTCAACACTACACTTCTAATGAGAAAGAATAGAACTATCAACAAGATACTATTTGTAGTCTTGATGATGACGAAGCTAGGCAATCCTATGGACTTGAGCTTGCTCGAATTCAAGAGGTGGTGATCTCGCCTTTAAGAGGAACCTAGAGAATCACACAAACACAAAACTACATATAAAGATCACTTGGATTTGTGGTTAAAGAGTTTACAACTCAAAGAGAAAATATATGTGAAAGGGGTGAGTTACAATAAACAAATGGCTCACTATTTATAGAGGAAAATGTGCTACTATCCCACGGATCCCTTACTTGATGGATCCGTCCAGTGTAAACTGGGGGAACCGTGGGACGCTCCTCTTTGCCCATGGGTTTTGGGTTATGGGTTATGGGTCATGGGTTATGGGTTATGGGTCATGGGTCCTAGACTTTGGACCATGGGTATCCAAGTAGATACAATGTATCTACTAGATGCAATGCATCTAGTCCATGGGTCATGGGTTAGCTCCATGGGTCATGGATAATACCCATTATGACTTATGCATGATGTCATGCAATGGGTTATGGGTTATGCTCAATGGGTATGGGTCATGGACTTTGGGTTTTACCCAACTACATTCAATGTATTAAGTCAATGGGTCAAATACTTAAAATTCTACCCATTGTATTATCCATTACAATACATACTAATTATGTATATATCTACCCAATATGTAAACACTAGTTGTTGTACATATGCATTACTAAATCATAAAAACACTATTACTTGTTTGGTGTTTTATGTGAAAACGTAAGTGTGTTAGTAAACTATTGACTAAAACCATGTACGTATTATATTTGTTTCGTTAAAATGATTTTACGTTTGTCATCGACAAAAAATTAGAAGATCGTGAAATATAAATAAACGTTTTTATGGCTTATTTGTATTAACACCTTCATCAAGAAAAGTACGGATTGTTTTATAACTACTTGAAGCACCATCAAAAGGAAATAGACAAAGACAGAGCTATCCGTGGAATCAATGCATCTCCAAGTCTACCGGATAATAAAACTCTTGCTTTGTACACTCAAGCTTGTTATCCTCAATTTCCAAATTTGCCAGCTGTCTTCACACATCTACCACAACAATCTGCTCAGATTACACCATATGACCCTTCACAACAATCTCAAGAAACTCAACTGGTCCCTTACAACAATAACACTGATTCAGCACTTTACAGTGAGACACCAAATGAGGATTCAGAAGCTTTTGATACGTTGAATCAAGGATTTTCTTTAATTGCTAGAGCCTTCGGGAGATTTGCTAACAAATCCAACAACCGTATTTGTACCTCATCTAACACAAGGAATCAAGCAGTTGTTAACAATGGAAGGGTTGAGGTTCAGAACCGTGGAAATGGTCGTCTTATGGGTAGTGGTCAAGGATTTAATGCTAATGGAAGGAATAACATGGGTGCTTCACAACAGCGGGTTCAAATGGTTGATCAAGGAAATTTTCAGACTGGGAATAATGGTCTTCGATGCTACAAGTGCAACGAAAAGGGTCATCTGGCAAATGCTTGCCCAAATCCGAGAACAAGAGACAGCGCTTATCACAAGGAGGCTTTACTCTTGGCTCTCAAGGATGAAGCTTGTGGAACACTTAGCAACAAGGAACAGTGCTTCATGGCTAATGCAGAATCTGATGATGACATGGAGGACTTGCAAGCTAACGCAGCTGTGATGTTGATGGCCAACATGCAAGAGCTCCACATGAGTGACACAGGCCCAATTTATGACACTGATGGCTTGTCTCAGGTACCGGATCCTAACATATGTCTTATAGATGATCTGATATCTTCGCATGCATCTGCATCCGACGAGGCACAAAGTGTTCAGCATGAGCCTTCTACATCTCATCACAAAGATAATCAAATGGATCCCGTAGTTATATTTGATGATCAAGATGACCTAATGGTTAACACTGATAATCAAGTTGACTCCGTGATTATATTTGAGGATCTAAATAATGACTATGTGGAGACTCAAGTTAAACAAAATAAGCCTTTTGTCTAATCCAGATCCCGGGCTCATGAACTTAATTCAGACCACCCAATCTCAATTAGAGAAGTGCAATGATATTAATAAGAATCTTAATGCTAATATTGCACTGTTAACTAAGGATAATGAATGCTATAAGTTACAACTCAAAAACTTTGAAACAAAATAGAAATGTGAATACAGTTTTGAAGTCTCTTTTTCAAAATCATACCAAAATGAAAAATATTTGGAAATACAGATACGTGATCTAATTGAATCCAAGAGTGAATTGCTTTCTCAAATAGAACACCAAAAGTTTGATCATCAACAACAAATTAACGCTCTTACTCCGAAAACTCAAAAAGCCAAGTCTGAGTTGTTAACATGTCAAAAACAGTTTTCTGAGTACAAAAAACATTCAAGGACGCGAATTGATCAGTATCTTGATGAAATTGTCGATTTACAAAACAAATCAAAGAGTTTCGAAATGTTGTTTATAAACATGGTGAGTCAATCACAACAATTCAAAATTTTACTTTTAAGCCAAATCGAGATGGATATGGGCCAATTCTTGCTGATTACAAACCACATTTTTCACATAGAGCATTCAAACCAAATCCTCAAGTGTACAGTGCAGAACATAGAAATGATGATTCCATTATGAGTGTTGTTTAGTATAATCGTGAAGAGGAATTCGATGCAGAAGACGAGAGTCGATTGAAAATGGAAAAAGTTGAATATAACAAACCATTTGATTATTTTAAAAAATTACTTTTGTCAAACAACAGGATAATACAAATACACCGTGGGTCATCGCACCAATTCCTGAGTTCTCTTCTAATGGTCTTCCCGTCCAACAAGTTGCACAAATAAATGGTCCTTTACCTTCTTTGAGTAAAATCACACCATCACCCGAAAGATGTCAATTACTTAAATATTTTGATACATTCATGTCTGACCTTAATCTTTTGGAACAAGAAATTGAACGTAATTAGGAAATGAAAGTTGAAGCTTTTCAATTGCCATATGCGCGAAAACAAATGGATATTTTTCAAAAACAACTTTTACCCCATGTTCAAAATCTTCGTATGTGTGCAAAATGTTGGGAACGGGATCTTCAGAAGGAGATTGGGAACTTGAAAACAATTTTCAATGCAAACGAGGCATGGACTTTGAAAACTAAACATAAAAACAAATCTTTTCAAAACCATGTCGATCGACTCTTGGAAGATATTATCTGTGTTGATACCATATCTATTGTTCTGTATCATACTGCTGTTTCTGCATCTGATAATATTGCTGTTAATTATGTTGATTTTGTTGATCATGTTGCGGATATAGTTAATGTGTCTCAAATCGAATCTTTGAAAGCTAAAAACGAGCATTTGTTAAATTAATTTTGATTGTAAAACTTCGTCTTCTATGGTGTCAAAAAGATTGTAATGATCGAGAACTTTCTTTGCAAAACAAACTCAAACAGTCGAGTGCTTAAACTTTTGAACCAAAACTTGAACAACTGGATGAGGAAAAAGTGTCTTTAAAATGTCAAATTTCAAAATATGAACAAGAAATTGCCAAAGTCAAAACTGAATATGGTGTCATATTTGATTTGATCAAAAATACTCGTGCTAAAGCTTCACAAGAACTTGATAATCATCTTGCATGCACTAAAGAGGTCTTAAACGTTAATGGAAACATTCGCTTTGAAAACGAAGATTTGTTACACACTATCTTAGAGTTGAAAGAGGAGTTGGTGAAAATTAAGAAAGATAAGTCTAGTAACACAAATGTCCTTGCACTTGGAATGTTTAAAATTGACACTAGGACGCCTAATGACAAACCACAAGATACTAATGTGCTTCCTTCCACTTCTACATGAGTAGTTGCCTCTAATCCTAGTGTTAGCACTTCACAGCTTAAGAGCAAAAACAGGAAGAATAGGAAGTAGCAAATTAAGAGAAGATCAGTAAAGACCTCTGAAGTAGAAACACATGTTGCATCTATTTTAGACATTGCGTTAGACAAATGTAATAGACAAAGTGATGTAACGAATGTTGAACCTTTAAGTACTTTGAATGTTTTGTTTGAAGCATCTTGTATTGGTTGTCGTAAAAGCATGTTTTCTGGTTGTCATGATAAATGTGTTGCTAAATCTATCTTATCTCGTAAGCATAAACATAGAAATCGAATTACCTCTAGGCCCACTAATGCTTCTAAGTCTGTGCTAGTTAAACCGCCTTCTAGTGTTTCTGTAGATATCATTAATGTACCCATAGAACCCACTTCACCTCCTAGGAAGAGAATATCACCTAGTGCATTCACTAAGATCAAAGCACAAACTAGTTGGACTTGGCAGAGATGGTTACAAAATACACCAGGATTTAAATGGATTCCTAAAATCATAAACATGTGTGTTTCAACTGTAACTCTAACGGAACCCTCTAACTCTTCGGGATTTAACTCTACTTCTATTCCACCTGTGTTGTCTATGTGTAATTCAAGAAATACAAATCATCCTTTAGATTGTTGATAGCAGATGTTCCCGGCACATTACAGGCAATCTCAAACTTCTTACAAACTTTGTTTCAAAGTTCATCGGCACTTTCAGGTTCGGGAATGATCACTTTGCAGCTATCATGAGTTACGGAGACTATATCAATGGGAACATCAAAATTAGTAGGGTTTATTATGTGGAAGGTCTCAGTCACAATCTATTTTCAGTCGATCAGTTTTGTGATGGTGATTTAGAAGTTGCTTTTTGGGAGAAAACTTGTTTCATCCGTGATCTTCAAGGAAACGATCTTATGTCTGGAAACAGCACATCAAGCCTTTACACAATCTCAATGCAAAACATAATTGCTTCATCTCCCATATGTCTACTCTCTAAGGAAACATCTACAAAATCATGGCGGTGGTACCGCGGAGTCTCACATTTAACCTTTCAAACCATAACCAATCTTGCATGACACAAACTAGTTGAAGGTCTTCCAAGGCTTAGGTATTCAAAAGATCACTTATGCTCAGCTTGTGAACAAGGGAAAAGCACACATGCTCACTATCCTTCAAAGAGGGAACATAACTCTCAACATGTTCTTCATCTTCTTCACATGGATTTGTGTGGCCCGATGTGTGTGCAGACGATTAATGGCAAACGCTACTTTCTCGTAATTGTTGATGAACACTCAAGATGGACTAAGGTTTATTTTATTCGAAGTAAAGATCAAGATCCACAAATGATCATCACCTTTCTCAAGAAAATTCAAGTTCAGCTCCGGAACACAGTTAAACAAGTCAGAACATACAAAGGAATTGAATTTGTGAAAAACTCTTCTAGATTACTATGAGAAAGTGGGAATTGAGCATCAAACATAAATTACATAAACACCAGAACAAAATGGAGTTTTCGAAAGATGAAACCGTACGTTAGTGGAAGCTGCAAGAACGATGTTGATCAACGCAAAACTTCCAGATTACTTATGGGCATAAGCCGTGTCAACTGCATGCTACACTCAGAACCGTTCCATGATAACCAAACGCTACACAAAAACACCTTATGAGCTTATCCATAACAGAAAACTAAATCTCAAATAATTTCATGTATTGGGTGCTCTTGGTTACCCGAATAATGATCGTGATGACTTTGGAAAGCTCAAGGCTAAAGCTGACATTGGAGTCTTCGTTGGATACTATGAAAACTCAAAGGAAGACAAAATCTGGAATCGTCGTACAAAGGAAATTATGGAAACCATTCACGCTAATGTTGATGAGCTCACATATATGGCTTATAAGCAAAACAGCTTGGAACCCAGACATAACCATCTCAACTTCCCCAATCATCAGTTGATCAATCATTTCAACTCACTCATCGTCAGATGGAAACGTTGTTAGCTCCATTGTTCAGTCACGATTTTGATCAATGTGCTCCGGATGTATCAGATGTTTCCGCTGCTCAACCTTATAATACTCCAATCCCTGATACACCTGAAACAACAACAATAGTTGTTGATGCACCTCCAATTGAATCCACAACAACAGTCGAACAAACCGCTTCTAATGACGCTGCTCCAGCTGATGATATTCTTAATCAAGATGTAGCTGCACCAGCGGATTATGATAGAAATGCGTTCTTCAACCCTTTCGCTACTGAAACTGCAAACTCATATGTTGCTGAATCTTCAACTAGCCATCTGAATCCACCAAATCTGCACAATGTATACCAACATCAACCCTCCACACACCGACGGACTAAAGATCATCCTCTTGTTAATATTATTGGCAACCCGAACCAACCAGTCGTAACTAGACAATGCCTTCAGACTGACGGCGAACACTGCATTTATGCACTCACCGTTTGTCAATATGAACCCAAAAACATTTAAGAAGCAATGACTTATGACAACAGGATTGAATCTATGAAAGAAGAGCTGAACCAGTTTAAACGTTTAGAAGTATGGGAATTGGTTGAAAGACCAACAAGGGTTTACGTCATTGGTCTCAAATGGATTTGGAAAAACAAGTTAGATGCTGAGGGTATGGTTATCCGAAACAAGTCACGTCTGGTGGCTAAGGGTTATAGAAAGGAAGAGGGTATCGACTTTGAAGAATCATTCGCACCGGTAGCTAGACTTGAGGTTGTACATATTTTTCTGGCATTTGCGGCTCACATGAACATCACTGTCTTTCAGATGGATGTCAAAACTGCTTTTCTGAATGGTAAACTGAAGGAAACAATATATGTTAGTTAGCCAGAAGGATTTGTTGTTCCAGATTTTCCTAATCACGTCTACAAACGGATCAAGGCTCTCTACGGCCTCAAACAAGCCCCTCGGGCGTGGTATGATAAGTTGTCCTCATTTCTCCTTGAACGTAATTTTATAAAAGGATCGGTCGACCCAACATTATTTATTTAATATCATGGGGCACACAATTTATTTGTTCAAATTTATGTCGATGACATCATTTTTGGTTCTACCCACAAAGAGTACTCAAACGCTTTTTCAAAACTAATGAAAATAAATTTTGAAATGTCAATGATGGGTGAACTTGCATATTTTTAGGGCTACAAGTTCATCAATCATCCCGTGGTATTTTCTTAAGTCAGTCCAAATATGATTTTGAAATATTGAATAAACATGGAATGTAAAGTTGTGACACCTATGAAACACTAATGGCACATACCAACAAACTGGATGCTGATTTACATGGGAAATTGGTTCACCCTACCAAATACCAAAGTATTATTGGGTCTCTCTTGTATCTAACAACCAGTAGACCTGACATTGTATTTTCCGTATATCTCTGCTCCCGTTATTAGTCAATGCCAACTGAAAGACACCTCTATGAGGCTAAAAGAATCCTCCGATACGTAAAGGGAACCATTAATTTGGGGATCTGGTATCCAAAGGATTCTGGTTTTGAACTAATAGCTTTTTCAGACGCTGACCACACAGGATGCTTAGATTCATGGAAAAGTACTTCAGGAGGTTTACAATTCCTTGGTGATAAATTGGTGTCATGTCAATCGAAGAAACAGGATTGTACATAGCAGTCGTCAATTAAAACATAATATGTAGCCATGTCTGCGTATTGTGCTCAAGTCATTTGGATGAGAACACAACTCAAAGACTATGGTTATGTATTATACATAATTCCGGTGTACAGTGAAAACCAAAGTGCTATTGCGATCTCGTGCAACACTGTTCAACAATCAAAGTCAAAGCACATCGATCTTTGATATCATTTCATCGAAGAGAATATGGAAAAGGGTACCGTTTTATTATACTTTGTACGTACAGAACACCAATTGGCGGATCTTCTCACTAAAGCCTTGCCTCCAGCAACATTTACCGATTTGATTCACCGTATTGGTATGAGGTGTTTGACTCCGGAAGAACTGGACGAACTTTTAAAACATTCTTAAAAAAGTCAAACACCAAAACATCTTTTGTAAATGATTTTCAAAAACAAAATACAAAAACATAAAATCAGATAAAATCCAAAAATATTCTTCTATCTAAATTTTTATCAAAACCAGACATCGCAAATTCAAATATTCCATCAACACTGTGTTCAATCAAAAATTTCACAATTTTCACGAACAAGTGTTGAGCGGGAGAAAGTAAATATTTTTTTAGTTTCATAAAACCTTGTACTTGCATGTTACCAAAAATTACGTTGTCTCTTCTAAAATGGTGGATATGTATCTTGTCAAATACTCACCTCGGACTCAAATGTTTACAAATTTCACTATTTCAAAAGTCGAGGGGGAGTATCGTTAAGTTTCTTTCCTTGAATGGTATTTTGTCTAACCAAAATGGAAGTTAATGGGTCTTGGTTGATAATGTGTGAGGTTAAGGGACTAAAGTTGTCAATTTTCAAAATATTTTAAAACTAAATATCCCAACCTTACACATTCAATGAACTTACATTTTGCATTGAATACTTTCATCTACCAAGATCCACGGCTATCATTTGATCTTCAAATCCGTGCTTCAAAATCAAAATCTATAAGTGACAAACGTTTTTGATCATGTTTTTAAACATTTTCTTTTGAAAAACTTTGAAATCTAACGGTTCAATCTTCAAATATTTTGATTTTTGCTCTTACTCGTATGCCTAAGATATGGGATTACGTCTAAGTGTGTTTGTGATGTTCTGGGTAGTATCAAAACCTTCATAAACTTGTTTTACACCTATTTACATCATTCATTTGAACCCAGAAATACGAATTGATGATTTTTGAAAATTAGGGTTTATGAATGATTTTAGGGGTTTTCGCATAAAAATGTTTTGATGCAATTAGATGGTCTCAGTAGTATTATAACATGTTAAATTACATGAAATAGGCCTTAGATTACACCCAGAAACATCAAAAGTTGAAAATGTAAGATTTAGGGTTTATGAGGTTGTTCCCCATGAATCTTTTGATTCTGTGGGTACTTCATGTTAAAATTTGTTGCAATCTACTCCATTGACATCTAGAATAGTACAGAAAATAATCTTGATGATTTTCTATGGTTGAATCTGTTATGCGTAAAACTAGGGTTTAGGATTTTAGGATTTCTTAAGCCTAAGCTCTTCTGTGCCTAACTAGGTCAATCTTATGCCTATTTTGTGTATCTGGAAGTGTTAGGATTGTTTTGAAATCATGTTATTATGTTTATGTATTTTAGGTTCTTTACACGTAAAGGATCAGAATTAAGGTGTTCATGATGTTACGCTTAAGAGCAATCTTATGCGTAAAACTTACGCATAAAGGGTCTTTAGTGGGACTACGCGTATCCTGGAAGGATATGCAAAACTTGGATGTTTACGCCTAAGGGTTACTCTTACGAGTAAAACTTACGCATAACTCCTCTTGCCAAAGATCACGCGTAAGCATATAATCTAATGGTATAGTTTTACGCGTAAGATTTTCTTACGCCTAAGGCTTGTCCTTACGCTTAAGCTTACACCTACGCTTAAAGCACTTTTTTTACGCATAAACTTATATGTTTACGCTTAAGCCAAATTTTCACCTTGTTTTGACATGTTACGCGCATAATACTTGTAATAGTTACTCTTAAGTCACAAAAACCAAAATGTTACTCATAAGCTATCACTAGTTAAATTGTTGCGTGTTTAAGTGATATTTGGACATTAAAACTTCAAAATTAACATACTCACGTAACTTATCACATCAACTTCAATCAATTGGACTTAAAGTGACTTTGGACTCGTAACATTCATAAACATGATAACTTCAATCAAGTAATTGGACAATAAAATCAAACTAAGACTAACACAATGTCTTTCAATATATTGGTTCTTTTGTCTCAATACCTTTCAGATCGCGAAATGGATGTCAATCAGGAAAATCTCAATGCCCCAAATGAGCTCACGATGGCAGATATCTTCTATGAGGATTACCACAAAACCATCAGAAAGAACAATCTCAGAGTCGACTTTGACAACTTCACCTATTCTGAATCCTCATGCAGAGTTGCAGTTGACATCGTCAAAGATCATCCCTTCCATCTCATGTTCACAAACTCGGCTTCAGTACCCGAAATCTACATCCATCAGTTCTGGAAAACTATGGATAAAATCGACGGTCAAGATGTAGTGAACGTGACCATTGGCACTAAGGAAGTTACAGTTACAGTGGCGGATCTTCGTGTCATACTTCTTCTTCCGGTTATTCATTCTACTGAATATGTTCAAACTCTAAGTGAAGAGGAAGTATTAAAGTTCATGGTTGACATTGGATATGACGAAGCTTCTAGCATCATCTCCAAGCATTCCAGTGTCGATCTCAAGAACATCCCATAACCCTGAAGGACTCTCTACATAGTGATCGCCAAGTCAGTCTCAAGGAGAGATAGTGGACATGAACACCCAAAGCTGATGCATCTTCAAACTTTTTTAGGAATGGTTCATAGGAAACACATTGATGATGCAAGCTTAATTTGGTAAGACATGATGGAACATTACAGGAAGCCTGGTTCCAAGATTCCATTCATTAGATATACAAAGTTGCTAATCCACAATCTTTTTGGGAAGCACCTGGACATCCCTATGAGAATCAATGACCCCAACACACACTCAATGTTGTATGAGCCTACCTTGAATACCGTGAGGTTCAAAGACTCCTCAACCCATAAACTAGGTGCGGAATTACTTGATTTCTTGATTGCTGATGCAATCAAGGTTCTTCCATCATACCTTCGATACAAGGAAGCAGTGCGTGTTGGAAGAGTTGGGTTTATGGATGAGAAGAAAACTCTAGTGGCTACTACAAGGGCAAGGAGAGCTGGAAGCACTTGAAGCACAAACATGTATAAGAAAAGACATCCAAGCCTCAAGAGGAAAGTCCCAGCTAAGATCGTTCATCCTAAAGCTGAACCGGAACCAATTCCTCAGGATGACGATTCTGAAACTGAGTCAGATGATCTAACTATCTACTCTGAAGTGCAAAAGGATGACACATCTATCCAGAAGTCAGAGGACAAACCTGCTAGTCCCTCATCTGACAAAGGGAAGAAGCCAGTAGAGGAAGAGGAAGAAGAAGATTCATATGTTGAGTATGATCCTAAGGATGAAAATAAACAATACCAGAAGACTCTGAATCAACTGATGATGGAGCAAGCTGCTAAAGAATTCAACATTCAAAAACTAAAGGCCCTGGAGGTTTCTGCGGTGGTGTTCCTGCTACATCTGTTCTTGATCTGGTTAATCAACCCGGTAAAGGAACCGATGCCACCACTAAGGAATCTACAGAGCAACAGCAGAAAGAAGATGAAGTAATGTTCGAATTTGAAGGTGACAAGCAAGAGACCGATGAGAGAATAACTGAAAAATATCTTGAGGAAGCTAAAAAGGAAACGATGGAAGAAGAACTTGATAAGAAGGCTGCAGATGAAGCTACTAAAAAGGCCGAAAAGGAATGCATCAGAATTAAAACAGATAACTACATTCAGGAAAATCCTAAACACAATCCTCACCAATCTTCAGAAATACCCACCTCCAAAGTCGAATCATCATCTCACTCATCACCGCCACCATCCAAAGAAACAACAACTTAATCATCATCAAAGTCAGTCAAGAAAAAGGCCGATACTTGGGCATCGCGCACCAAAGCCAAGATCCAGAAGGAATTGAATCAATCTAGAAAACGCAAACAAAGTCTACAAGAATGAAGATTGAACATGCTGGCTGACAAAGTTATCGAGCTTTCTAAGGAGATGGAAACGTTCGAAGGAGAAAGAGAACATATAAAGGCATTTCTCAACAGAGACGTAAAAGGAGAAATTGATGAGTAGATCAAGAACTACACTCATCACTTCCTCCTCAAATATGTTCCTGTCATCTCTAAAGATATGTTCTCAAATCAATTCAACCCGACGCTAAAAAAATTGGTCAGGCAAATGATTACCACAACACTGGTGGTCATGCAAACCCGACAAGTCCCGCCTTATAATGTCACTGAAGCTGATTTGATCTCACAGTTGATTCTATAGATGTCTCCTCGAGCTCCTACTTTCACACATGATGAATCGAAGCTTGAGGTACTTCTTACATATCAACTAAAGACTACTTGCAAGGAAGCAACTGGTCAAGATAAGCGACCAAGAGATGATGAGGACAAGGACAAAGAACCGAATGCTAAACGTCAAAAGAATACTGGTGGGTCATCATCATCCATGCCACCACCACCGCCTAATACCACCACCACATCCACAACTCAAGCTTTTCAACAACCTCCCTCATCGAACAAACCTCGGGATGTTGATTCTCCACCACCAATGCAGCAAACTGGTGATCACTTTACATATACCGGTGGTGAAGATGAAGACATTCCTGAGCCCTAACAAAAACCATCACCTCAACAACAACCGGAATCATCCTCCCGACCCAAGAAGAAGAAACAAAGTTATGTCGTCTCATGGTTAGACGAAGACGACACAAAGGAGTATGATTGGTTCAGTCAGTTGGTTGATGCGACGCCTAGATTACCTGAAGGTCAAGAATCGGTAGACGGTCGTACAATGGAGCAGATGAAGATTATCCAAGACCAATTCAAATTGAAAAAGATGACGAAAGGGGAATTGCGCAGGAAAAAGAACGACGCGTTCAACTTGTTGAAACACAGATCAAGCAGCACAATTGAAGTCGAATATCATCTTGACAACATTGCACATGCAATGTCTAACAACATTGACTGGCTAAATCCAGAAGCGAACATCGATGTTAGAAGAAAGGATAACACTCCCTACTACACTGATTGGACAAAGCCACTACCAACCATTGGCCGACCCAAGCAACCTAAGATTCCATACTGCTTCTTCTTCAACAACAACCTCGAGTTTCTTTAACATGGCAGTAGCGTCAGAAAGAAGTATGCTACATCACTCACCTTCAATATTTCAGCTGCAGTTTTCTCTACCAATATATCCATTGAAGAAGATGCCATCAAATTCTATGTTGACAAAGTGGTGGACTATGACCTCAATGCAAAATACGGAATTCATCATTAGCCACCAAGGAGAAGATTGTATTACATAAGCTGTCAAGTTCAAAGGTCAAACAAGGAGGTTAAGAGTGCTAAGAAGATCGTTGTTATAATGAAGGTTACACTGGAAACAAAGTGGGGTTATTCATTCTTGTCAGAGATCAAGGTCAAGCGACAAGATGAAAAAGAATATGACTTCACTGAAACAAATTTCTCGAGATTGTCGCTCAACGACATCGAAGATATGTACCTTGCAAAGGTACAAGGAAGGATGAGACAATTCTCAACAGAAATTCAACTTCAGTTCTTCACGGCCCTACTGATCTTCATTAGAAGCAAAGTGATTCAAGAATGTGTTAAAGATCTACAGCTTGCGGTCGAATCATACCAAAAGTAGAAAATCTTACACAACCGTTGCTACACTTTCCCAACTTTAATCGACTACCTCAGTACACTATCCTGCACAAACCAAAGTTTGGGGTCGTCTACCGCAGTGAGCTTCATCATACTTGCTTCATGGCATACGACGAACTCCACAAATTTTGTGATCATACTTTAAAAATGGTTCGTGATGGCTTAGCTTACCGGTTAAAGGATATTCAGGAAGGTATTGGTTCGAAGAAGAGGTGGAATTCAGAAGAAAGAAAGGAAGCTCGAAGGTTCATTAAAAGGCTGGATGAAAGGTTGTTCCACCAGGATCAGATGAGAAGGATGGAGAGCTATGTGGGAGGACGACAGGGTTTCTCTATCTCAACTTTTCAATGTGAAGAGAAAGTCTCGGGTCGTGTGTAATCGTTGGGTACTCCTTAAACACTCTTGATTGTATTTTGATTATTGATTTATTTATTCATATTGGCTTGTACATAAATAGCAGTGTACAACCCGTACTTGTAATGAAAGGACCATGTGGTATGCATCAGTGTCAAAATCCTTATAAAAGGAGCGAAAGCTTCTTACTTTTGAGTAAAATTTATCAAACTTTCAAAATTTACCAAAATTTTGCTCAAAAGAACAAGTACTCTCTCTCGTATTTTCATAAGCTCAAAAGTTAATATTACTTTTTGAGGGAGGGTATTTGCATAATATCTTTTTTCAAACAATGTTCTTTATGGAAATATTCCCACAAAACTCGAAATGGTCATATTTGATTTCAAATTTCTTCAAAAATAACATTAATATGCCATTTTTTAGGGGGAGAAAAATTGTGTGATACAAATATGTTAGATTGTGATTGAATCTAAGTGTGAATAGACTTAACCATTGAATTGACGAGCTATTAAATGTCAATAACTCGAAAAGACCTGTCCGGGACGGGTAATAATTTCAAACTAGTTCACTAGTGATGTAAACGTTTCTCACAAAGGACTAGTCTTAGCAGAATGTACCATCTGAGAAAATCTTGGTAGACATGAACCCTGACGGGTCTAACCTCCTCACCAAGGAGTGTTTACAACTTCAAACTGACTTAGTCAGTGATGTAACCGTGTCTCGCGGAGAATTGTCTATCTTGAGTCGATCAATTCAAAAGTCCGCGCTCTTTCCTCACTGTGCAGATTTCTATCAAAACTCATAAGCACATGTGGAGGGTGAGTATTTCTGAAAATGCAAAACTCTCAAAGTGTTTCAAACATGTTTTCATTAATAAACACTTTGAGAGATTTTCATGAAAATGGTTTTATGGCAACATAGGATAGTCATGGAGTTGTAAGGTGTCTATGTTTAGGGATAAACGTCCTATGATCCGCCAGATCCGGAGGGATCTACCCAAGGACACCACAAATAGTTAATATTTAGAAGTCCTTAGGTATGATTATAAAAAGGGGAAAATGAGAATCGGAGAAAGAAAGAGTTGAAGAATTAAAAAGAAAATTAAAGAAAAGGGTGAAAAGAAATAGCCCTCCAGATTACTCAACTTAGGGCATACACCGGGTTCAGTTCATATGCTACTGGCTGTTACTAGATGACACCGGTATTGAAGATCAAGTCGTCATGGACCCAGTGATGCACTGCACTAAACCTTCTTAGCCACTCAAGTTTCTCTCAACAGAAGCTTGTTTCATTCTCACAGGGAACCCTACGTAATATATCGACTCTCTCTTAGAGATTGTTGGTATTGAAGAAGGAGACCGTCTCCCTAGTCTCCGCTCAATAAAACCAAAGTGCACTATTGAGTCTAGAGCCACACGATTCATCAAAAGATCTCTTAGGAACACTTGAACTTTCATCACTTGTCGTTCAACATTAAGGACGCAAGTGATACATTCTAGAGTCCTTTGTAGATCCTAGCAATCTGCCGAGAATATTTATGAGGGGATTCACAATCGTGATCCTCAGTGATTGAATGGAAACTTCTGCCAGGAACAACATCAAACAGCCCTGAGAGCAGGTCGCTTCGGTAACTCCTTGTGGGTTACGCTTAGTGATTGTCTCAAACGGTCTACAGTCGTGAGGTAATGCTTCGGTGTACCTCAGAGACTCACCTAAATTGTAGATGTACTTCGGTACATTGTGTTAACCTACTTGAGGGCCTCCAGTTCGGAACAGCCTTTGCTAGAATTAGAGATGTTTTTTCACACTATGCTGTTAACACCCTCGAAGTTCGAACTTGTAAGTGTTGGAAATCTCGCTAAGGAGATTCCTTTTAAGAATCGAGTCCTGAAGATGTGGGTCATTAATTGAACTCGTTCAATGTAATGCCAACTGTCCCTCCACGGGATTTAGACGGCTGATTCGCCCGACCAAGGTGAATGGAATCAAGACATTCATCAGTAAAACAATTGTAGTGGTCAATTCTTTACGAAAAGACCACAATGATCGATTGGTGCTTATTACTAACCAAATTTATGCAGTTGTTGATGGATGCTCCTGTGAGGAAAGATCGTGCTGATTCTCTTCATGCTCATACCAACGACAACACACATGAAGTTCTCTTAAAAGGCAACTCAAGAGTCAAAATGATTCTTTATCAAAGTCAAAGAATCTACCAAGTTTAAAGACTAGAGAACTATACCACAAATGGAATCAAAGTCAAAATATATGTAAGCAGGTTGGAGAAAGATGTGGAGAAACATGAGAAACGATGTTGACCAGATGCAGACAATAACATACAATCACATCATCCACATACAGAACAAAGAACAATGATTACAACGGCGTCAAAGCTGAAAACTTCAAAAGAAACAAGATCCCACACAAGGGGAGATTGTTGAAACAAAAGCATCTCTACTCACAAAAAAGAAGAATGCCAGAAGACGTCGAGCAACCGCTATTACAATATAACTATCACTTAGGGGGAGATTGTTGGAAATGCTCCTAAAAATTATTATAAAGTGTTAGTCATTAATATGTAATAAGTTGCATTTATATGGCTTTATGTTAGTAATTAAGGCATGGCTTATGTAGAAAGCCCATAAGCCCATGCTAAGGCCCATTAGGCAAGGAAGGGACTAGATGTATTGCCCTAACTCCCTTCCCCTATAAATACTTGTTTACTTCTCATTTGAGAAGTGTTTTTCACCTTATTAATCCTACGCATAACCTTTATATATTATTGTGTGATTTTTGTGTTCAACCTTCTATCTTAACCTTATTTCTATCATTTTCATGCTTGTGTTAACTTATGGTGACCTAAAATTCCTCAATGTCTACAATTGCAAAATCCACTGGATAGATACCACTTGCAACCTCAATTAACACATCCTCCGCTATTCCTATGGGATAAAAATATGAATGGTTTGGTAACGAAAGTTTAAGATTGGTCTTGGTTGGTTTCTCCTTAGTCAACTTATTATAGACAGATAGCGGCATCATGCTTACATCAGATCCCTAATCGGCTAAGGCTTTTATCTTCTCTAAATCACCAATGTTACATGGTATTATGAAGGTTCCATAGATCTCCTGCTTCTTAGTTACTGGTTTCTTAGGAATTACTTCGTAGAAAGTTCCCATAGGCATAGTGTCATATTTTTCCACCTTTATTTCACCTAAGAAGTTTTCCTAAAAGCATCATTATACCTAAAGTTGTTCACTTGGTTAACAATTGTTTTCTTATTGATCTAATGCTTAAGGTATTGCCTTACGGTTTTGGGTTTATCAAATTTCTTAGCCTTATCTTCATCCTTACTATTCGAGCTATTCTCGTTAGTCTCAATATCCTTTTCCTCAACAACCCCATCCTTATCAAGAGCAATGGAAATAGCATTAACAAATAAAGTGGGGGCAGCGTGGTCATCATTTCTCACTAGTACCTTCTCGGGAACCTTCGTCTTAGTGTACTCCCTCACTAAGTTCATCATCTCCGCCTTTATCGCCTGTATTTCTTCCCTCTACCTATAAACCTCTTCCTTAAATTTAGTTAATCTTTCTGAGTGAGCCACCATGTATTCTCTCATTTATGTTTTGAAGCTTGGTGAGAGTGGGATTGGAGAGGTAGAACGGAAGCGTCTTAGGGAATTAAGGTTTTGTTCATGGATAGCTGATTCAGAGAGGGGTGTTGGGCTGTTGGCTAAGTCAGTGAAATTAACCGTTGCTTGATGGACCGGTCCAAATGCTTTCTTTTTCCTTTCAACTAGATATTCGACCCTTTTTACAAGAGCACACACTTGATCTTCGGTGATGTTGGAAGGCCTATGAGATATTGATATGGCATTTACCGTGCTTTTAGGAGGTTCATAAGATTCACTCCAATTGTAAAACCCTAAAATCTGTAAAACATGCTAAATGACCATTGTGCCCCCCGGTAAAATAATTATGAAAATTCGTAAGCATGTCCGGCTCGTTAAATACGTTTTACTTTAAATTACATGTGTAATTACAAATAAATGCAAGATAATAAATTTTATATTTTTTTCTCACTTATGAATTTAGCATAGCATATAATTTACATAATGTATAATACTTGAACAAAATAAAAGATGAAAAATGAGAATTTTGGAAAGTGAATAAAACTTTGATCCCCCCCTAATTGCCATCCAAATCCACGACCCTTACACTCCATTCACACGTTTTACGCCTAAAATCTCTCCCTAATCAATCACAAATTAATTTCCATTACACCTCTCCCAAAATTAAAAACGTAAAAAAAAAAACAAAGGAA
Organism: Chrysanthemum seticuspe; assembly: GCA_019973895.1. NCBI lineage: Eukaryota > Viridiplantae > Streptophyta > Magnoliopsida > Asterales > Asteraceae > Chrysanthemum > Chrysanthemum seticuspe. Next base: position 167,740,443 of record BPTQ01000005.1, on the reverse strand, counting down.
CCCTAGTTCCCTTTTATCAAATGATGGCAAAAAGAAAATTCCACCTTTCCATCCCATACGAAATCAAGGCAAAGGATCCCAAGGAAGCTGTTGTGGTACGAAGGGTTCTTGGCCTTGTCGTTAGTTTGATGCTGCTGCTCTTGGTCGTGATTCTCTAGGGCAAAGGATGGGCTTCCATGAGTGGGTTTTGTTCCTGGTCATGGAGTACTAGGGCTCGAATGCATAGCTGTGTCTTGTTTCAAGCTTTGTTCCTTCCTCCTCGTGTGCACACTACAAAGGTAACAACGGAAACCGTCTTCTCTTTTGTTTTCAAGTCCTGGTCGTGGAATATATGTCCCATACGCATGAATTTATGCAAATTAAAACATCACACAAGAACTAAGATTTTTGTCACATGAAATCATGATATTATTAAGTGTAAATTTTCATATGAAATGGACCTAAATTCCTTATCTTGAATCTGATTTCGAAACTCTCGACCTACATGTTTTTCGTTTGTTGATGTCAAAATTTAATGTAATTAAAATATGTGTTTACCCTTGGTATTATTAATGTCGAATAGAACAAGAAATTAGGTTTTAATTGGTGGTTAAAGAGGTGTATATAATTTTTGTAAGACTGAAAATATGGAATGGTAAACTTGCTATGACGATATTAAATCAGGTTGTGTAGCTTACATGGGTCATGGGTGCGTTTGGGTAGGTAAAACATGTGATACGTTAACTTTAAACGGGTTTTGATTGGGACTGTTTTAGAAGCTGAATTTGGAAAGGTTGTAACTTGAGTTTCACAAGGATAAAATCCATTATTTTTACATGAAAAGTTGGTTTAAGGTCTTATTGAAGTTTTCCAAGTGGTTTGGTCGAATTTGGAGTTGTCTAAGTCATATTTATAAATTTTACAATATCAACTGTTAAAGCTGAGAAAACGGGTCTGAAATTTAGTTGGATTGTTTGATTTTTCATTTTCAAACCATAATGAATTGGGAGCTCTTCTTTTACAGGAGTGATGTTTAGGATATGGATGAATTTCTGATTGTGAACCTTTTAATTATGAACCTTTGAATTCTGAACCTTTGATATGAACCCTTATGATATGATTATGCTTTGACCCTTCAGTTTGATACCCGAGCCAAATATGTGTTCCTAGTCATTGAGGTACCATGACCATGTCATTGATGCACCAATGGCATGACTCAAGTGTGTACGAGTGATGTTACACACCGTCCCCTTTATGTTATATGATTATGAGCTCAAGATATATGTTTGGCCACTATGTTTCCGCGGGGGCGTAAGGATGCATCCTATATATGTTTATGATATGGTATGATATGATTTCTATGGTGAATGATGTTGTGTGGAATACGCGTCTTCACAGTCTAGGAGCTAGCTACTCCATTGGTTACTGAGGTCTCCCCTCCTATTATATATCGTATTACGAGGTCACCCCTCCGAATACAATGGTTACTTATGATATGATATGATATGATATGATATGTTTTCCGGGCTCGTGGTAGATTTCGGACAACCCTTACACTTTTGATATCCCTATATTGTGCCATATGTATTTCCCAATGCACCATATTTTGTATTAACTGTTCATTACTCAACACCCTTATATGACTCACCATACTACCAAGAGATATATATATTCCATTGCTTTGATATGTCACATTCTCATTCCGTTATTTCAGACTATCGTTCCATTCGCGTACATGGTTATTATATGTTTATTGGATGTGATTAGGCTATTTATGTCTTATGTGACTTCTGATTACCCTACTACGATATGACTCTTATACGGTTATTTGATTTACCTATTGTCATCTGATGATATGTGATCTCACTGTTATGTGACCCTCTGATTTGTCTGGTGACCATGCTAGTGTGTAATCGATTGTTTTGTAGGTTTATTTATGTACACTCCGTTCAGTTAATCTCGTGGACTTTGACTATCCGATAGTATCTTTATCTGCTTGTTGTTGACCTGCCATGTTTACATTTATGTCTATGATGTGGCTTGATTGGTTAACTGTTTCAACTTATGACGTCTTGCTTGTTAACTTGTTTAATTGCCCTGCTATGTCTCTAATTCATTCAATTATAATGCTCATACTGTATTCCTACTTGTTACGTGTGACTGCCATGTTTTGACTGTCGTTCGTAGTTCCGCTGTTATGATACTTGTATGTTATTTAATGTGGGTTACTTGACTTGTGTGATTGCCATGCTCACTTACTAATTAATTGCTTCCGCTTGCTTCTAGATTTCTATTTGACTTATATGTATTCTGAATTCCTAAATTTATTGTATGCTATATATATGTTGTGTGGATACGACATCTGCTATGCTTGTTTATGTTTCAGTACTTGTATGCCTGTTTGTATGTGCTTGTATATATGTCATCGATGCCTTGCTTTGCTTCGTCTTTCTTGTTATCTGTTCTTTTTGGATATCTGTATAATTGTGATCTGCAGGATCCTCCTTGACTCATTCGTTCCCTTTCGTTGTGAATTTGTTATCAGTTTCCTCATTTCACTTCGCATTTATGATTTTATTTAGCTTTCGTGTTATTATATCTGTTCACTGGGCTTTTTAAGCTCAGCCGTATTTCTTTTCCTACTGCTGGTTTTAGGTTTGAAGATGGGCTGAGAGTAGAGTATTTGAGTGGACCAACCCTAGTACCTTATTACTTTGAGACTTATTTTGAAGAACTTTTGTTTTGGGATTTTATTTCATTTTGGATATTGTATTTTCCTTGTCAGTCAATTGTGTATATGTTTTGATACCTTATTTTTAAGGTTTCCGTTTGTAAAGATTTCATTTGTATGTTCTGATATGACACCAGAATGTGACACTTCTACCCTTGCCGAGTTGGGGTGTTACAATTATGGTATCAGAGCAAAGGTTTTATATTGTTGACCTTAGGATTGACCTGTGAGGACTTGGGTAGACACTAGGCTTCCGTCTGTTATGACCTCTTTCGATTCCTTTTGATTGTCGTTCAAATTTGGCTTCGACATTCTTTTATCTTCGCTGATTTGACCTTCTCCTTTTTCATTTGATTTTGTTTATTTTGTCTTCGCACATCGATTTGTCGATCGTTAGATGGAGATTTCTCGTAGAGCCGAAGATGATGGTGCCGACCCTGCATTGCTGCAACAATTTCTGGAGAGGTTCGTGAAGCAGAAGCCGCAACCGATTGTGATGCTGCCAGAGACATCAGGATGCTGCTGAAGGGAGCTAGACGGATCAACCAAAGGCGCAAAGACGGAGACAAGATTTAACTGGTAGCTGAGAAGGTTCATCTACTTCATATGGTTGGGCGCAACTTATGTTACTCCGATTCGTTTGTCATGCATTTTGAGGCGGTTTGATATCTGACTATGTGATTTTGATCAGCATTACTTTTCTTTGAATCGTTCAGAACTCGGTTAGAATCTTGAAGTTTTATCGTTTAGCATTTTGGTAATATCTCAGTTTTCTTTTAGATCGTCATTAATGAGTCATGAGGAACCATTTTGTGCAAGTTGGTGGCCTTCTTTCATTGTAATATGGTATTTTTTGATGTAGTTTATGCTGTATGTGCGTGTATCTCGTCTGCTTTGGTATGTTGCTTTTTGTGGTGATATTGGTTATGTGGTTTGTCATGACCCGAGACAGAATATGATGACAATAAGGACTTGTTATGTGATGCAAGTTGGATCGATATACTTTAATCAAACTAACTTAACTAGCTTGTTAAGGTTTAATAACCTCGGATAAATCCTAAGTTATTAACAAAGAAACACTGAGCAATCTTTATCAAGTACGCGGAATTTACTTAACAAAGCTAAGAAGAGTAACTTTATTATAAACTCTAAATTTGCTTATTATGCAGATACTCTAATACAACTCTAAGATAATCGAACTTTTCTCTAAAACACTAATTCGTAAACTCTAAAACTCTTTTTCTGAAATCGTACATCTAATGCCAATCTAGGAGTCCTTTTATAGGCTCAAGGATATCCTAGTCGGTTTACAATTGATAACCTTGTACGACAAGTAATCTAAACATGGAATACAATTCTTTCCATAAACGAATATAACAGTCCTTTTGTTCTAGCAGTACTTTGACTTCCTCTTGCAGTACTTTGACTCTGTCTTTAGCAGTACTTTGACTATTTGACTTCTTCCAGTTCTTTGCAGCTTACAGTACTTTCATATCTTCAGTACTTTGATATCTTCAGCACTTTCATATCCCAACAATCCTCCCCTAACTTGAATTCTACTTGCTTGACTTCAAGTTCCTTTGTGAATATATCTTTAACAGCTTCATCTTTAAAACGGATTGTTTCTTAGTCTTTAGATTGTATCTCTGTAATATCTGTGCTTGTCAAAGTATCTCTTAGAATTGTTCTCTTCACAGCAGCATCCAGCAATCTCCATCTTTTCAGCAACACAGCAACATATGACAATTTGTACATTAATTCAGTTTAAGTTGCATACTATTCTCATCACATCTAAGTGAATCATTGAAAATTTAATGGATTTAGAACTCTTTACCAAAGCCATTATCTCTGGAGTAGCCAAATATTTTGGTGTGTAAGACCATGGTACATTGATAACCATATGATTTTTAGCAAACCACCAGCTATCAACAGATTTGTTTTGTCTTTACCAAAAGCTGTACCCTTCTGGACTAGTTAGTTCTTCTATCTAATGGTGAACTAATTACCAATAATGGTTTTTCCACAGCCTTTACCACAAGCCATTTTCTTATGGGCTAGCCAACTCTTCACATTACTGATATGGTGAGTTGAGTACCATCCAACTTATTAGCAAGTTGTCAACTAAAAACGGATTTGATATATCTTTACCAGAGCCGTTTGCTCATGGATTAGTCAATCCTTTTGTAACCATGGTGGATTGATAACCTATTGATATTATCATCACAAAAACCATTTATTCAACCTTTATTTCAAAATATTTATTACTTAGCAAAAAGGTTTTTCTAAAATTCATTTAACTGGTTTAGTTCAACAAACAGTACTTTAATGAAAGTACTGTCTGAGAAGCAGTACTTTGAATAAAAGTACTGATATATCAAAAAGTATTTATTCTAATAAAATTCATACCAGTTATAGATCATTCTCAGCAATAGTAGTCCAGTTGATAAACAAATTGATAATCATGCAAGCAGTTTCATTATCCTCTTCTACTTCCAATCCATGCTCTAACATTCTTCTCATGAGCTCAACTGTAAGAGGGTATCTTCTTTCTGCAAACATGTGTATCATTGTTCCATTTTCTAGCTCCAAAACATGAACTCCAGATTCTTCAAAGAATCTCCAGCAAACTATTTCCCAGCTTTCTTGATCCTTCCAGATATCATCAGTGCTCTCTTCTTCAGTTTCCCACATGGTTATGAGATCACCATGTAAAACCAAACCAATCCCTTCTAATGGATTATCTTCAAAATAAGCCTTCACAACATGATATAAGTAGAATAGGTCTACTCTATCTATAATATGCAGCAAATCCCATAGCCTTTTGAAAACTTTGAAGCTTTCATCTTCTTTATGAAAAACCATGTAATCTCCATTCTTAGATTTCACAACTTTGAAAACACTAATCTTTGATATGTTCATCTTCATGTCATTATCTTCATTTGTATAATCAAAATCTACCACTCTGAGATAATTCTTTAATTCATCACTAGTCTCAGATCTTAATTCAACCTTTTCTTTCTTTGAAAACTGAACATCTGTAACTTCAGTTTTTCTTTTTCTCTTTAAGCTCTTCTTCCTTTCAGCTTCAGTCCAATGAGCTTCTTCTCTAAAGTCTTTAATGCCTGCAACATCTTTCTTATAAGCTTCTCTCTCAGCATCATATAATCTTTTCATATCCACATAATTTAGCTTCTGCAATCCTTTAAATCCTCTGCTTTTTAAATATGCCATCATTGCATTCCTTTCTTTAGCTAAATTAGGTCTTCTTTGCATATATCGAACAGGTGTAGGAGACTCTAATGGTTCAGTAGCTCCAGCATTCAATTCCTCATGTAATTTCTGAGCTGCTTCTCTATTCTGAGCTTCTTGAGCTTCCTGTTCTTCTCTATATTTAGCATTTAACTCTTTTTGAACTTTTCTGGCTGCAGCTTCATTCCTAGCCACTTCAATTGCTCTAAGTTCTGCCAAAGTTAGTTTCTTTTTCTTGGTTTCGACCAGAACACCTTTCCCTTTGTCTTTAGGATCAATTGCAGATTGATCCGTTCTTGGTTGTTCTTCTTCTTGTACATCTCTAATAGTAACTCCTCCTCTTTGTTGTGACAAATCTAAAATTCTAGCAATTAATTCATCATCACTTGCAGAATGAATCGGTTTGAATGTAGCTTCCTCCTCTTCCTCTATAACAGTTGTAGAAGGACCAGCTTCTTCTTCAAAATTCAATACCCTTGGAGTTTTTGGTGTTATTTCTTCTTGCCTAGATGTATCATGAAAAACAGTACTTTGATGTTCAGTACCTTGATCATCAGTACCTTTAACTTGCACTTCTTCTTCTTGTTCCTCAGAATCTGAAATAATCTTTTCTGCAGTACTTATAGATTCTTTCTTCTTTGTAACATCTTCTTTCAAATTTTCCTTTTCTGAATTCCTCCCCAAGTTGACAGAAGATGATTTAGGAACCTTCTTTCGTTTCAATTCCTTTCGAAGTTGTTTACGACGCTTGTTTTCCTCTTTAACCCATAAGTTGAAACCTTGAATATAGGGTTTAATAAAATTCCTTAACCATATATACTTACGCTTCAACTTCCTAAGTGCTTTAGCTTGACTCTCAACAGTCATGTTCAACCTAACTAGCTCCCTTGTCAAAGCATAATTATCCAAAGTCAAACCTTCACGAGGTATAGTATGATCATCACCTTGAAGATGTGATTGTTTTTCTGAAACAGGAACAGAACGTGGAGGAGATGGAGTAGGTGTTCTCTCAATCTCTGCTTGAACCTCAGGACTTGGAGAAACAGTGCCTTCAATAGAAGCAGTACTTGCAGATGCAGTACCTTGTGAGGCAGCACTTTGTGAAGCAGTACCTTGTTCAGAATCAGTACCTTCACTTTCTTCATCCTCTCCAGCTGCATCACGTACAGCTTGAACAACTTCCATCATTGTAGTAGTTAATGGAATATCTCCACCTCTGAACAAATCACTTCGCCTAGCCATGAATGTATAAATTTTGGCTTGTTGCACAATGACAGGTAACAAAGCAGTAGGTTTTGGAACATCAGCCAATTGCTTGTTTAAGAAAACCTGTATAAACCTTGGGTACATCAACCATTTTGACCCAGATGATATATGTGATAGCATCCCATCCAAAATAAGCCTTGAAAAATTAAACATTCTGTCTGCAGCTAAACCAACCACTGCAGATGCTATATTTGACCCAAACTGCTCCCAAGAAGTACTTTTAGAACTTATGCAATGGAGCAATACATGAATCAAGAACTTCCATTGAGGACAGAATAATGCTTTCTTGAATGTTTGTTCTGTCAAAGATCCTTCATAACCAAGATTCCTAAAAGTATCCCAAATCAGTTGCTTGTCAAATCGAATAGCCCCATCTTCATCTTCAAATAATAAATCTGCTCGAATAGAGGCTTCTGTAATCTTAATAGTCCGTCCAGCAACTGTTGATCTAATATAGTATTCATCTTCCTCCATATTATCTCTTGCATTAGCCCAAAATTCTTGAATCCATGGTTCAATTATATCCGGCTCAACTAAAAGAGCATAACTAATAGGCGACCCAGTAAGATAATCAATTATATCATAGAAAGCCACATTCGCCTCAGTCTTGTCCAAATTAGCCACCATATTGTGCTTCGAAACAGTTAAACGATTCGCCATTGTTGAAAAAATGAGCACAATAAACATTGTATCGAATAATAAAGAGATGGTGATTGGAAGATAAGTATGGAAAAGATGTAAAGTAATAATATGAGAGGGAAAATCGGAAAGTAGTTATTTATAGGTGGGATTTGAAAAATCACAGCCTAAATAACAAAGTTACCGTTACTACCAATTACCCATCAATATTACCATTGGAACAGTACTTTAATACGACAAACAGTACTTTCCACATAAGCAGTACTTTCTCAAGCAGTACTTTCCAAGCAGTACTTTCAGGAAAAACAGTACTTTGCCAAATACCTTCATATAAACTAAGTATAAACAAGCATCCTCCCCTCAAGCAATACACAGGACTATACCTAACACCTTATAGTCCTCCCCTTAAACATAGCTTAGTAGTTAATCATTCCAATGCTCACGACCAAGTGATTGAATCGTGACACATCAAAACCTTTTGTGAGTAAATCAGCTACATTGTCATCCGTGTGAACTTTAACCACATTAATGAGCCTATGCTCATAGCAATCTCTAATAAAATGATGCCTAATATGAATATGCTTTGTTTTGGAATGATACACAGGATTCTTCACAATACAAATAGTACTCTCATTATCAATATTGATAGGAGTATTCTTAAAATTGAACCCATAATCCAAGAGTTGATTTTGCATCCACAAAACTTGACCACAACAACTTGCAGCAGCTACATATTCAGCTTCAGTAGATGATGTTGCTGCAATTGTCTGCTTTTTGCATTGCCAGGAGACTAACCTTCTTCCAAGATATTGGCATCCACCAGTTGTGGATCTTCTATCATAATTATCACCTGCATAGTCACTATCTGAAAAAGCTTCTAAGTGAAAAGGTAACTCTTTAGGATACCACAACCCCAACTTAGGTTGTTGTTTCAAATAACAGAAAATTCTTTTTACTGCATTCAGGTGAGAGATCTTTGGTGAGACTTGATATCTTGCACATAGACAAACTGCAAACATGATATCAGGCCTTGATGCAGTAAGATACATAAGAGAGCCAATCATAGATCTGTATAACTTGACTTCAACAGGCTGTCCATCTTCATCTTTACCCAATGAATTGATAGATTTAATTAGTGTAGTAACAGCCTTCATATCATCAAAAGTAAACTTCTTAAGTATGTCTGTAACATACTTGTCTTGGCTAATGAAAATTCCTTCCTTGGACTGCTTAACCTGAAGTCCTAAAAAGAATGTTAACTCTCCCATTGAACTCATTTGAAACTCCTTCTACATCAGCTGCTCAAACTCCTTAACCATGGACTGTTTGGTAGCCCCAAAGATGATATCATCAACATACACTTGAACTAACATGATATCCTTCTTGTCTCTCTTGATAAACAAAGTCTTGTCTATAGCTCCCCTCCTGTATCCATGTTGTAATAAGAATGTAGAGAGCCTCTCATACCAAGCTCTAGGTGCCTGATGAAGACCATAAAGAGCCTTAACCACCATATAGACTTTGTTTGGATGTTTAGGATCTTCAAAACCTGGAGGTTGTTTCACATACACCTCTTCTGTAATAGTGCCATAAAGAAAGGCACTTTTGACATCCATCTGATAGACTTGAAAACCCATGTATGAAGCAAATGCAAGAAATATTCTAATAGCTTCAATCCTTGCTACAGGTGCAAATACCTCATCATAATCTACCCCTTCCTCCTGTCTATAACCCTGAGCAACTAATCGTGCCTTGTTTTTGATAACATTGCCTCTTTCATCCCGTTTGACTCTAAAAACCCATCTGGTTCCAATAACTCTCTTCCCATTTGGAAGATCACATAAAACCCAAACTTCTTGAAGTTTAAATTGAAGAAGTTCTTCCTGCATAGCTTCAACCCAGCTTTCTTTAGTCAAAACCTGAGCAATATTCTTGGGTTCTTCTTGAGAGATGAAACAGGTAAATAAGCAGGTTTGATGGTCCTTATGATTTAGCCTGTTTTGTTTATACACAAAGCTAAGTAAAGCATTGTGAGGTTTTGTGAAACCCTTAGCTTTGTGTCTTGTCATAACTCCAGAAGTAGAAGGACCAATGATTTGATCAGTAGGATGATTCTTATGAATCCGTAAAATAGGAGACTCTGGAACTTCATATGTATCATCCAAGTTAGTATAATCAGCACCTTCATTGGAATCTGTGAAAATACTTTCATCTTCAAGCTCATCATCAGTTTCTTCTAACCCAGGCATGGTAGGATCATCCAAATCATCTAAAGTACTGGCAACAGGTGCAGCAGTACTTTGGTCGAAAGTACTGTCCAAAGTACTGTGAGAGTACTCTGTAGTCTTGTTCTTCTTCTTTGCCTCCTCATAAGCTCTCCTTTGTTCATCAGTGTAAGAATGTGCTAAAACATCTTGAAGAAGCATCTAATTAAGTTCTTCTTGAATAGATTGATCCTCTGCAGATAATGAGGATTGTGGTGCAACAGTACTTTGGTTTGGAGAATCAGTACTTTGCTTAGGAACAACAGTACTTTGTTCTGGACTCGCATGATCTTTATCAGGAACAGCATCAGGTCTAATATGAACATCATGAACAACATATTGAATATCTTCTTCAGTGTGCAAAGGTTGATTTTCTTCTCTAACAGGAACATAATTCATCGAAGGAGATAAAATCTCAAGATCAAACATCCAATCAGGACCTTTTCCTTTCTCATTGTCTTGATCTTCTAAAAATTCAACATGAAGACAATCTTGAATCTTCTTAGTAACTATGTTGTATGCTCTAAAGCCTTTACTGTTAGTGCAATATCCCAATAAGTAACCTTCTTCAGACTTGCCATCAAACTTCCCCAGATTATCAATAGTGTTCAAAATAGTAAGAGGGCATCCAAAAGGCTTCATAAAACGAATGTTGGGTTTATTGCCCATCAGCAATTCATAAGGTGTCTTCATCTGTGGTTTGGTGATAGAGACCCTGTTAAGTACATAGCATGCAGTACTTACAGCTTCTTCCCAAAATTGAATAGGGAGATGGGAATCTGCTAGCATTGTCCTAGCTGCTTCAATCAAAGTCCTATTCTTCCTCTCTGCAACACCATTTTGCTGTGATGTTCTAGCAATACTAAACTCCCTCTTTATGCCTTTATTAGCACAAAAGTCATCCATAAGCTTGTTCTTGAATTCAGTTCCATTGTCGCATCTAATACCTCTAACCTTGAGTCTTAATTGGTTTTCAAGTGCTATAATTAGAGTCTGAATAGCATCAAAAGTATTATCTTTAAAGCCCAAAAAGAAAACCCAACTGAATCTACTACAATCATCAGTAATAACCAAACAGTACTTCTTCTTATTTAAACTTGCCACAGAGACAGGTCCAAATAAATCCATATGTAACAGCTCCAATGGTTCTCTAATAGTTCTTTCCTCAAGCTTCTTGCAGGAAGCTTTGTGTTGTTTACCCTTCTTGCATGCCAAACATGATTGATCATTCTTGTAAGTCTTTGAAGGTAAACCTCTAACTAAATTGCCTTTGACCAGTTTGTTGATGTTCTTGAAATTCACATGGCCCAATCTTCTATGCCATTGATGTGCCTCTTCAGATGTTGCTTTAGCCACCAAACATGTGGCTCTTCCATAGGAATGTAGACTCTTCATGTCTAAACTATACACATCATTTGTCCTTGGTACTCTAACTACTACCAAGTCATCATCAACAGGTTTGAAGTCAGAAGAGAGAATGAGACATTCTGTGTCAGTGAATAACACAGGATGCTTTTTATCACAAATTTGAGAGACTGACAACTAGTTGAACTTTAGCTCCTTCACATATCTGACATTCTCAAAATCAATTCTTCCAGCTTTAATTGTTCCTTTCCCAGTAATCCTACCTCCATTGGGATCATTCCCAAATGCAACTTTTCCTCCACTAATATTTCTAAAATCAGACAGGATCTCTTTATCGCCTGTCATACTTCCAGAGCAACCACTATCCACAATAAGATGATCTTTAAGCTCCTCTTCTGGGTTTCCCTGCACACAAAGAAAAGAGTTAGAAACTTTTAGGAACCCAAGCCATTAATGACTTGTGTTCCCCTTGAGGAGTTACAAACTCAAATTCTTTGAGTATGTAATTCCCACTATCTTTCAAATTATGATCCAAAATTATCTTATGATTTTTAGCATGTGGATTTTCAAAACTCTTTGGTTTTTCAACATAAATCTCTTTCACCAGATTTTTAGCATTGTCTTGTGTCACAAAAACATCTGATTCACTTTTTGTTGAACGTACTGTATGTCTCGCAGCAGTGTTGTCCCTTTTAATCCATTCAGTTTTAACAGGTGGTTCCTGTGATCTAGATCCCCTATATGAATTGTGATACCTTCTAGGTTGATAGTGAGATCTCCTAGAATTCCTATCCCAAGTAGGGTTTTTAGTACCTTGTTTCTGAGCAGTACTTTGGAAAGTACTGTGAGATACTGAAGGTCTTCTCTGATGTGGGTATCTATGATCTGGTGTGATGTTTATGTGATTAACCCTATTTGAATTAGTCCAAACTGGTTTGTGCTCTCTATATTTCTGGTTGGTTGACTTATTCCTTGGAAACTTGCTTAGATATTCTGAGTGTTTGTCACAATCTTTGATTAAGTGAGTAGGACTATAACACACAAAACACAGTTTTTGACCCATATGACCAAAGTGATTTCTTCTATGTCTATGCCCAAAATTATTTTGCCTTCTTGATGACTGATAAAATCTGTTTTGACCAAATTTATCCCAAAAAGGTTTAGCAGTACTGTTTTGAAAAGGTTTTACAGAAGGTACTGCTTGTTGAGCAGTACTTTGGTTTAAAGGCACTGCTTGATTTTGAACATTATTTTCAACAGTTTCTTTGGGTTTCTCAGACCTAGATTGAGCAACAAGCTTCTTCCTAAACTCTAGACTATCTACACCATAACGAGAAACATCAGGCCTAGAGGGATGATGACTAATGGGATGAGGAACAGTATGATAACCATTGTCTTTCTTATATTCAGGAGGTGGTTCACTTACTGAGCCCTCATTACTAGATGAATCTACATAGGTAATGAGCTCATCATCACTAGTGGTTATGTCCTCAAACACACCATCATCCTGATCACTAGTTTGGTTTTCATCTATGTTACTAAAGTCCATTCCAAATCCTAAGCCTGTTCTAATGTAAGCTCTTCTCTGTTTTTCAACATAAGCAACATGGGACAAGCCAGACTCTCCCCAAGCAGCAAACTTAGCTAACAAATCATCTCTTTCCTTAGCTAATTTCTCAATTTCAGCAATTTTACAGTTTAGTTTCCATTCACTAAGTTTTAACTGGTAATCCTGTTGTTCATACTTTTCAGCCCAAGCCATTTCATTATTTTCATGTGTTATGATTTTAGCTTCTATAGACTCTAAAGTGATTTGATATCCTGCTACCTCAGACCTAGCCCTAATACAATTATCTCTTTCAATCACATAATTGTTAAGCAGTTTTAGATAGAACTCATAACAGTTTGAGCATACCTCAGAGATAGGAGACTGAGTTGGTGAAGTAGCCACCATAGCAAGAAGAACAGGATCATCTTCATTTTCTTTGCTCCAATCAAATCCTCCAAAGCCATCATCAGATTCCAAAGCAGCATGTTCAGTTTCTTCATCAAAAGCAGTGCTCCAGTCCAATGCTTCTACTGTGTCTTCAACTGTATCTTCCACTGCTACCATACAGTAAGTCACTGGTTCATCATCAAACTCTTCACTCCAGTCAACTTCTGATAACTTCTCTTGAGCAACCAAAGCCTTTGTTTCAGTTATTGGAATTTCCTTGAGCTCAAGTTTAGGCTTCTCAGATGTTCTATTTGCTTGATACTTAGCAAACCTGCATTCCCTTGCAAAGTGACCAGTCTTTTGACAATTGAAGCATTCAATTTTAGATTTGTCAAAAGTTATTCATTGTTTTGGTTTGAAATCAATACTTTTGCCTGTCTTCTTCATGTACTTTTTGATCCTTGCAGTGATCATAGCAACTTGCCACCTGATATCAATTTCTTCAAGTGCATCTTCTTCAATCTGTGCTAGATCCTCTTCATAAGTGACAGGTAAGCTTGCTTGTTGTGCAAAGAAAGAGCACACAACTTCATCTGAGTGCAAAGAGGTAGATGGTGGGGCCTGCTGAGCATATGATGAGGGATTCTAAACAGCAGTACTTTGAGGAGAAGCAGTACTTTTGGAAGTACTGCTCTTCTTTTCAGATGATAGAAAACCAATACTATGAGATTTGGAATTTGGTTGACCACTCATCTCATGTTCATACACCTTCAGTTGATGATAGAGATCATCAAAGTCCATAACATCCAATCCTTGTTGTCCTCTGATCATAGTAGCAATCACATGCCATGTAGATGGCAAACTCCTTAGAAACTTCAAATTAGCATCCTCAACTGATACTTGTGCCTTGTATAACTCCAACATGTTGAGGAGATTCTGAAACCTATCATATGCAGCATCAAGACTCTCTCTTTCTCCTACTGTGAAAGTTTCAAACTGTTGTTTCACAAGTTTCTGTGCATCTTCTTAGAGGCTTCATTCCCTCCAAATCTGGTCTTGAGAGCAGCCCAGAGCTGCTTAGCATCTTTAGCATCATGAAACTTGAGAAGATGACCATCTAGAATGGCAGACAAGAGAATGTTTAGTGCCTTCTCTTGATTCCTAAGGGTTGCTGCTGGTAAGACTGCCTTTGGTGCTGTAGGTTGTCCAGGAACAACAATGGGATCTGAAACAACTTCATTCCCATTCACAATTACATTCCATAAAGCATGGTCTGTAATGGCAATATGCTGCCTCATCTTCATGCACCAGAGATCATATTCTCCCTTCTTGATTATTGGAATTCTGAGTGAGGTGATTGAGGGTGGTGGAACAGCTTCAGTCGACATCTTGAATATTGTTGAAGTAGGGTTTCTTCCTAGTCAGAGTTTCCACACAAGCTCTGATACCACTTGTTGGATCGATATACTTTAATCAAACTAACTTAACTAGCTTGTTAAGGTTTAATAACCTCGGATAAATCCTAACTTATTAACAAAGAAACACTGAGCAATCTTTATCAAGTACGCGGAATTTACTTAACAAAGCTAAGAAGAATAACTTTATTATAAACTCTAAATCTGCTTATTATGCAGATACTCTAATACAACTCTAAGATAATCGAACTTTTCTCTAAAACACTAATTCGTAAACTCTAAAACTCTTTTTCTGAAATCGTACATCTAATGCCAATCTAGGAGTCCTTTTATAGGCTCAAGGATATCCTAGTCGGTTTACAATTGATAACCTTGTACGACAAGTAATCTAAACATGGAATACAATTCTTTCCATAAACGAATATAACAGTTCTTTTGTTCTAGCAGTACTTTGACTTCCTCTTGCAGTACTTTGACTCTGTCTTTAGCAGTACTTTGACTATTTGACTTCTTCCAGTTCTTTGCAGCTTACAGTACTTTGATATCTTCAGTACTTTGATATCTTCAGCACTTTCATATCCCAACAATTATGACGCCTGATCAACGTGATAATACCGAGATCATATAATCTGAACTTATTGAAATCATACGACATCTTGGGAAATTCCTATGGTTGGTACGTGAATGGAATAAGGCTTATATCCATTATTTGACACTCCTCATGTTCGTTTGAAATTCTGTACCTCTTTGCGAAATTTCACCGACATCTGTGACGTATATGATTTGTATGCTTTGGAACCGATATCGTTATGATCTGTGTGAGACTGTGAATTGTTACGTCTGCCTTGAACTAAGTACGTCTCTATTTACCTTTGCGACTTAAATTTTCGAGGACGAAAATTTTTCTTTTAGAGGGAAAGAGTTGTAAAACCCTAAAATCTGTAAACATGCTAAATGACCATTGTGCCCTCCGGTTAAATAATTATGAAAATTCGTAAGCATGTCTGGCTCGTTAAATACATTTTACTTTAAATTACATATGTTTAATTATAAATAAATGCAAGATAATAAAATTTAAATTTTTTTTGTCACTTATGAATTTAGCATAGCATATAATTTACATAATGTATAATACTTGAACAAAATAAAAGATGAAAAATGAGAATTTTGGAAAGTGAATAAAACTTTGATCCCCCTAATTGCCGTCAAAATCCACGACCCTTACACTCCGTTCACACGTTTTACTCCTAAAATCTCTCCCTAATCAATCACAAATTAATTTGCATTACACCTCTCCCAAAATTAAAAACGTAAAAAAAAAAGAAAAGAAAGGAACCCTAGTTCCCTTTCATAAAATGACGGCAAAAAAGAAAATTCCACCTTTGCATCACATACGAAATCAAGGCAAAGGATCGCAAGGAAGCTGTTGTGGTGCGAAGGGTTCTTGGCCTTGTCGTTACTTTGATGATGCTGCTCTTGGTCGTGATTCTCTAGGGCAAAGGATGGGCTGCCATGAGTGGGTTTTGTTCCTGGTCGTGGAGTACTAGGGCTCGAATGCATGGTTGTGTCTTGTTTCAAGCCTTGTTCCTTCCTCCTCGTGTGCACACTACAAAGGTAACAACGGAAACCGTCTTCTCTTTTGTTTTCAGGTCCTGGTCGTGGCATATATGTCCCCTACGCATGACTTTATGCAAATTGAAACATCACACAAGAACTAAGATTTTTGTCACATGAAATCATGATATTATTAAGTGTAAATTTTCATATGAAATGGACCTAAATTCCTTATCTTGAATCTGATTTCGAAACTGTCGACCTACATGTTTTTCGTTTGTAGATGTCAAAATTTAATGGAATTAAAATATGTATTTACCCTTGGTATTATTAATGTTGAATAGAACAAGAAATTAGGATTTAATTGGTGGTTAAAGGGGTGTATATAACTTTTTTAAGACTGAAAATACGGAATGTTAAACTTTTTATGATGATATTAAATCAGGTTTTGTAGCTTACATGGGTCATGGGTGCGTTTGGGTAGGTAAAACATGTGATACGTTAACTTTAAACGGGTTTTGGTTGGGACTGTTTTAGAAGCTGAATTTGGAAACGTTGTAACTTGAGTTTCACAAAGGTAAAATCCATTATTTTTATATTAAAAGTTTTTTTAAGGTCTTATTGAAGTTTTCCAAGTGGTTTGGTCGAATTTGGAGTTGTCTAAGTCATATTTTTAAATTTTACAATATCAAGTGTCAAAGCTGAGAAAATGGGTCTGAAATTTTGTTGGATTGTTTAATTTTTCATTTTCAAACCATAATGAATTGGGATCTCTCCTTTTACAGGAGTGAATTTTAGGATATGGATGAATTTCTGGGAGTTTTGGAAATTTTTCCAAGGTGTCTAAACAGGTCCAATAAACGTAAACTTTTAAGGTGTATTTTCTGATCACTTTCTGGACAGGTCTGGACTTGTGATTTTCCATAGGCTATTTGACCGGGAAATAGAACCCCCCAATTTTTGGAGAGTCTTTTAACTCATATGGGAACCCCTGAGATTTTACTTGATTTTATTTGAGCTAAGTAAGTATTTTGTAAAAATTGCTAAATTCTGGTCCAAATGTGAATTTAAGAAAATGAAAGATAAAAAGAGGATATCAATAAGTAAAACACTTACAAATGCATAAGAAGCTTATAAAATGAGTATATAAGTAATATATGATATCAATTCATGTAGATTCATTGAAGAAGATACGACGTTGCCTCCCGGTGTTACTTTCCCGTTTGTTTTCATTTCGTTGTTAAGGTACAGATATTCTATCCCTTTTCAGTAGGGATTTCTCATGACCTTCGATCCTTGACTTTATTTCACTTATGATACCCCTTGCTATGATTCCCTTTACTTTGATCCTTTGGTATGATTCTGTTCACTATGATATTCGTTTGTTATGATTATGAACCTTATGATTATGAACCTTCTAAATGTGAACCTTTTAATTATGAACCTTTGAATATGAACCTCTTATTATGAACTTATGTTTTGGAACTCTGATATGAACCTTTGAATTCTGAACCTTTGATATGAACCCTTATGATATGATTACGCTTTGACCCTTCAGTTTGATACCCGAGCCAATTATGTATTCCTAGTCATGGAGGTACCATGACCATGTCATTGATGAACCAATGGCATGACTCCACTGTGTACGAGTGATGTTACACACCACCCCCTTTATGTTATATGATTATGAGCTCAAGATACATGTTTGGCCACTATGTTTCCGCGAGGGCGTATGGATGCATCCTAGATATGTTTATGATATGATATGATATGATTTATATGGTGAATGATGTCGTGTGCAATACGCGTCTTCACAGTCTGGGAGCTAGCTACTCCATTGGTTACTGAGGTCTCCCCTCCTATTATATATGGTATTCTGAGGTCACCCCTCCGAATACAATGGTTACTTATGATATGATATGTTTTCCGGGCTCGTGGTAGATTACTGACAACCCTTACACTTTTGATATCCCTATATTGTGCCATCTGTATTTCCCAATCATCATATTCTGTATTAACTGTTCATTACTCAACACCCTTTGTTAGGATTTAGTAAATCTAGTTATTAAACTGTCGATCACCTCAAGTATATGTAATCGTTTGAAAGCTCGTAGTCGTAGTTATTTAATGTTAGGTAGTATTTAGTTAAGTAACAACGTGGAGGACAGACGGGTTTTACCCACTGTATGCCTGATCCACAGCCCGTAGGTGGCTTTTATGTATGAAACTATAAATACCCTCTACCTCCTAAGGTAGAGGATTGGAGCTTATAATAATATTTTACTTTCTCTCACAAAGTTCCCAACCTCTAAACTTTCTCTCTCTAAAACTTAGTGTGTACGCCTACTTATAATCATGGTTTGATGTGTTTGTGAAATCCAATATCTAACAATTGGTATCAGAGCGCCATTGTTTGATCATCTCTCGTACATATTCTTGGATTTCTAGTGGTTTATATGGTTTTTGGGTTTGAAATATTTTAGTGGTTTTTGCATCATTTGGACCATTTCTAATGTTAAAGTTTGGATTTTGATTGTACTTTTGTGTTTAGAATCATCATAAGTACTTAGGTTTTGATTTGGAAGGCTTGAATCACTGTGGTTGGATTGTTTTTGGAATTAAAAGTGGCGTTGGTGTTGTTTTAAAGTTGGCGATTTGTGTCTCGTATAAGTTTTCTGACGAGCGATTTGTCTAGGTTTGGAAGCGATTTGTGTCTGATACAAATCACTTATTTAAGCGATTTGTCCAGGTAGTGGATGTACTTGTGCTATTTGTTCGGGTGAGCGATTTGTCATTTATCAGCGACTTGATTATTTAAGCGAGTTGTGAGTTTAAGCGACTTGTGTTGTTTATGCGATTTGTGATTTTAAGCGACTTGTCATTTTAAGAGATTTGTTGGGTTAAGTGACTTGCTTATTGAAGCGAGTTGAGTGGTCAAGCGATTTGTCTTATCAAAGCGATTTGTCACTTTGATCGATTTGTCACTTGTTGAGCGATTTGTTTTTTGGTATTGTTAAGCGATTTGTCTCTTGTGACTTAGTGTTTTTCTTCTTGATTACATTTTACGGTTTTCTCTTGATTTAGTAAAATCCCGTGAAAGAATCTATTTCCAGGTTTAATCTAAGAGTTTTAAAATCCCTTGAAATCTGTAATCATGTCTACCAACGTGCCTACAATCATTTCTTCTGTTGGTGAGGACGTTCAAGCAGCTGGATTAGATACTCGTCAAACTATGCTTGACAGAACTGACTATGACTCATGGGCTCAACGAATTAGGTTGTACTGTTTGGGAAAGGAAAATGGGGTTAACATTCTCAAATCAATTGATGAAGGACCTTATCAGATTGAAACTACCAGAGACAGACTTGAAACTGCTGCGGATGGTACAGTGATCTTAGGTTTGGACAGACCAAACACGTATGACGAGCTCAGTGATAAGGAGAAAAAGAGATACGATGTTGATATCAGGGCTTCAAACATTATACTTCAGGGTCTTCCAAAAGACATATACGAGTTAATCAATCACAACACTGAATCCAAGGCAGTTTGGGACAATGTCGAGATGCTTCTCTCTGGTTCTGAATTAACTAAAGAAGACATAGAATCACAATTGTATGATGACTTTGAGCATTTTAAGATGAAACCAGGGGAAAGGTCACTGAATATTACGTGAGGTTCCACAAGCTTGTGAATGACATGAGGAATATCAAAATGACTATGCCAAATATTCAACTAAACTCAAAGTTTGTGAGAAACATGAATCCCAAATGGAACAAATTTGTCACTTTAGTCAAGTTAATTAAAGGTTTGAGGAACACTAACTATGAGCAATTGTATGCATTCTTGCTTCAGAATGAGAGACATGCTATGTTTGAACGAATGATTCTTGAAAAATTCAAATCTAAACAGGGAGAGGCAAGCTCATCAAATGACTCAACAACATTCTACACCAATGTAGGGATTACTACCAAAGCTTCACAAGTCATACCTACTGGAAATGGTAATCACAAACTCATTCCCGATCCAAGGTTCAAGCAACCTGATGCTGATGCAGTCATGGAACATTTCATCAATCAACTGGCTCTTATGGTTAAGCAAAACTTGAACCTCACTCCACACACTAACAATGAAATCAGAACTACATCCAATCTACACAATCATGCTATTGTCAGAGTTGGAAAAATTATGGTTCAACCAGTTCAAGGAAGGCAGTATGAACAAGGAAAAGGTGGAGTAGGTGGAGGGTATGTTGCTAATCAGAATCGTGGAAGGAATGAAAATCAAGGACAAGGAAAGCCAATCAAGTGCTTCAACTGTCGTGGTGATGGACACACTGCATGGAACTGCACATCTCCCAAACGCCCTCAAAATGCAGAGTATTTCAGGGACAAGATGCTGCTGGTCCTAGCTCAGGACAGTGGAGCTGTTTTGGATGAAGAAGAGTTGCTATTTCTTGCTGAGGGAAATGCCAAAACCTATGATGCAGATGTGGATGAGCAGCCAATTCAGGAAATAGGTCACAATCATCAAAATGCCTTTCAAGTCGCTGACTGTGATGCATTTGACTATGATGTCGATGATGAACCTACTGCCCAGACAATCTTCATGGCTAGCATTTCACCAATGGTCTCTCCAAAGGTCTCGTCACCACAACAGGCTGGTCCATCTAAAGATTCAATCATTTCAGAGGTATTGAAACTATACGATGAAGTTGATGAGCAAAAGATACATAATGAAGTACAATCTCATGAAACTTATGAATCAGATATAGATAATGTGGTTAATAGTAATATTGTCCCATATGTTCAATATGTGATACAAAGTGAAAGTGAGATTGTACCAAGTGATGCACCTTCTGCAGTCAATGATGACTATGTCTTTGATGAATACACTGCATGTGCCCTTGATGATTATGTTATCTCTTAACTGAATGCCTATAAAGAACAAGTTGCTATTTATGAACAACGTGCTAAGTTTGAGTTAACTACCCATGAGCAGGATATGGATAACCAAATGCATACAATTATTAGAAAAAGTAATTTTAGAGAAGAAGTGTTAAAACAAGAGTTAAAGTCCTTACAAGAAAAGCTTTCCAAAACTGTTAAGCAAAAGCAAGAACTCCAAGTTAACGTTAAAGTGCTTAAACAAGAATTTAATGCTAAGGAATCGAAACTTTTGAATGACTTTTCTAATCTAAAAACTTTGAAAAAGAAGCTTGAAAATAAGTTGTACGTACAAAGGAATACCATTCAGACTGCTCATATGATCACTAAGCACATAGTCTTAAGCGATAAGCATAGTATTCCCCTAGTAGAAAGAGCCGAATCCCAAGTATTGTAAAAAGGCTAAAGCTTTCCATAAGATTGTATATTATGGTAATGAGATCCTCAAGACTAGACAAACACCATCATGTATTGGAAGCACGGAAGAGGATAAAAAATTAGAAGATGCCTCTAGGGAGAAAATGGATAAGAAGCTAAAAGATCCTGAGTGTAAAAAGAAAAAGATAACGATCAAACCCCATGATTACACTAAGGAAAATTAGATCTCCCTTAACATGTTTAAGACTCAAACTCAATTAACCACAGAACAAATTTTTTGGAAGAAAGACATGGATAAGCAAAAAGCAAATGTACTTGTTGAAACGAACACTCCCCTTAGGAAAGTGCCTGCAGCTACTGTGTATCCTCCGAACATATTAATGCATTTAGTTCCTAGAACTATTTCCAGTAATAGCAAGACCTTAATCAGCCTATATGTTATTTATCAACTATTCGTTGATTTTGTGAAGACATGTAAGAAGAGAATCACACCTACAGGGATAACTGAAGGGGAAAGGGGTTTTGAGCAAACTAAAGAATGCTATTTAACTGAGGTCATGCCTTTCTTTAAACAATTAAAAGGTCAATTTGAGAGTCTTCAAAAAGGGATAGACTCAGATATTAAGGAAATGGAAAAGGAATTTGATGCAATGATAGTTGAGGTCAGTGATTATGAACGGGAACTCAAATATAATGAAATTAAAAGGAAGAATCTGCATATCTTAAATGAGAACTTAGTATTAAGTTGTGTGGCTCAAGATGTGTTTTATATTGTTACTAAGCATTCTATTACTACCTCTCAATTTTATGAATTATTTGTTGCTTTGAAAGTTTCCCATGATCGTGTCATTGAGCTTGAAAAAATAAACTCAAAACTAAGTGAGAAAATTGACCAGGATGATCACGATAATTTGGTAAAACACTTTTCTAAGCTAGAAGTTGAACATTTTGATTGAATCTAAAAGAAAATGTTAAAACCTCAAACATCAAGATATCAACATCTAAAAGAAAATGTTAAAACCTCAAACATCAAGATATCCTCGGATGTTCCAGAGTTTGATGCAGTTTTTGAAATAAACAAACGTGATGAACAGATTCAAGCTCACTGTAACTGGCTCCTCCTTTAGATTCTCAATTTTCTCAAAACTTTCATCTTCAACACATCATTAACATATTACAACAAGAAAATGAGTGTTTTCTAGAAGAAAATGAAAAGGTCAAACGACACTTCAAAGAGTTATACGATTCAATGAAAGTCACTAGTGAGAAAAACAATGAAAAAATAACTTCGTTACAAAAAGAAATTGAGAATTTGAAGAGTCAGGTAAAAGGGAAAATGCCACTTGTCTTTAATGAGAATGTTGCGTCAAAGTCATCTGCAGACTCTAAATATACTGTGACTGTTAAATACATTCCTCCTATCTTAGAAATAACGAACTTGTTTTTCATAACTATTTCTCTTACCTTAAGGATAGTCTAGAATGTCTCAGTGAGATTGTAGAAGAGGATTTCATAAATAAGCCACTTGATAGTGAAATTAGGTTTGCTTGCATTCAGGCCAAACGATCTCAAGAGCTGTTAGAATGCTTAAAAGCAACTTGTCCTAAATCCTTTTGTGAGAAAAATAAAGCTGTGATGCCTTGTTCTATGGCCAGTATTAAGAAAGTGAATTTTAATGTGCCTTCAAGTAGCTTAGATCCAAGCACTTGTACACCCAGTATTAAGAAAGTGAATGTGCCTTCATGTAGCTCAGATCCCAGCACTTCTAAACCTATAATGCAAAAAGTAGCAAAACCAACTAATATTCCCATTCCCTCTACAGGAGTAAAAAGTGACACCAAAGCGAGAAGGTCAAAGCCTCAAGGCAACATAAAGAATGATAGGACCTTGCAAGCTAAGTGTGATCAATGGAAGAGAGTAGAAGACCACCCTAGGAACATTAAGCTTGAGTTGAATAAAACAAATCGTGTTGATTCTAGTATTAGCTTTAAGAGTACTATAATTAATTCAAATTCTGCTACTTTTGGCAAAACATGTAATGATGATTGCTAGGTTTCTGTTACTGACCATGTATGTGGTGTGAATGATTTGATTAATGCTGTTAAATACCCAGTTAAAATTGTTAATACAAAAAATTGAGCTAAGAAGGCTAGAAAGCAATGGCGGAAAAAGGTTAGAAAACATTGGAAACCCACAGGAAAAAAATTTAGTAACATAGGTTATCAGTGGATACCTACTGGCCGCAAATTCAATCTTAATGAAATGTGCCCTGAATTAACTAAGTCAATGCCCATTAGGAAGTGGATGCCTACTGGTAGAACTATCACATTAAGAAGTGAACATACGTTGAATAGGTCTAATGGGCTCTCTAGTACAACATCTATACCTAATGATTTCATTGACTCTGTTTCTGATGTGGATGTCCCAATCACTATTACTAACCAAATGGAACCCATTCTTGCATGGGGATCCCAATTATCCAGTTATCTATTTTTGTCTGTGTTCAACTGCAGATGGTTCAAATCGTTCTGTGGTACCTGGACTCAGGTTGTTCCAAGCATATGACTGGAGATCGCTCGCGGTTCATAAACTTCATGAGTAAATTTATCGGGACTGTTAGATTCGGGAACGACCATTTTGGTGCTATTATGGGTTATGGAGATTATGTTTTTGGTGATAGTGTAATCTCCAGGGTATATTATGTTGAAGGTCTTGGTCATAACCTGTTCTCTGTTGGCCAATTCTGTGATTCCGATCTAGAGGTGGATTTTAGAAAACATACTTGTTTCATTAGAGAACTTGATGGTGTGGAACTTTTAAGAGGAACTCGTGGTATAAACTTATACACCATCTCTATCGAAGACATGATGAAATCTTCTCCAATCTGCTTGTTGTCAAAGGCTTCGAAAACAAAGTCATGGTTATGGCATCGTCATCTCAATCACTTGAACTTCGGCACCATTAATGATCTTTCCAGAAAGGACCTTGTAAGAGGCTTACCCAGATTAAAGTTTGAAAAAGATCATCTTTGTTCAGCATGTCAATTGGGAAAAAGCAGGAAATATGCCCACAAACCCAAACCTGCAAACACAGTTATGGAAGTTCTTCATACTCTTTATATGGATTTGTGCGGACCAATGAGATTGCAAACAATAAATGGAAAAAAATATATTTTAGTCATTGTTGATGACTACTCTTGATTTACTTGGGTTAAGTTTCTGAGGACAAAGGATGAAACTCCAGATGTCATCATCAAACTTATCAAGCAGCTGCAGGTTCGACTTAACAAGACTGTTAGAATTATTCAAACAGCCAATGGCACTGAGTTTGTTAACAAAGACTTAAGTCAATTTTATGAAAGCATTGGAATCAGTCATCGAAGAAGTGTTCCACGCACGCCTCAACAGAATGGTTTAGTTAAAAGACGAAATCGGACCCTTGTTGAAGACGAAATCGGACCCTCATACACACCACTCATGCAAAAACTCCATATGAACTTGTCCATAAATGAAAACATGATCTCTCCTACTGTCGTGTATTTGGTGCCCTGTGTTATCCAATGAATTACGGTCAAGATTTAGGTAAATTAAGAGCTAAAGCGGTCATTGGAGTTTTTGTGGGTTATGCACCAAACAAGAAGGGTTACCGAATCTACAACAAAAGAACTAGAGATATCATGGAAACTATTCACGTCACGTTCGATGAGCTGTCCGGGCAAATGGCTCCAGGACAATCAAGTTCTGGACCCGTATCACAACCGTCATTAAATAGTCCCATTAGTTCTTCTCTTGTACAAAATCCTTCTCCAGCAATTTCATATGTACCCCCTTTGGAAGATGATTTGAAGAAATTGTTTAATCCAATGTTTGATGAACACTATGAGCCAATTGCTAATGATCTGTCAAATCCATCAATAGAGGTTGCGCCTATCCCTGTCAACATAGAGAACCCTTCAGTTTCTATGTCATTAAGTCAAGAAGCGCCTGCTGCTGATCACTCTGTCTCATTATCAAATCCTCAATCATCGAGTGTACATCATGGAATTGTTTCTGGCACCTATGATGAAGATAACCCCTTTGCTACTCCAGAAGATGCTCCATTTGAGAACATATTTACTCCTGAACCATCATCAAAACCATCTTCATCAGACTCTGCTACTTCAGTTCCTCAACAACAACCACACGAACACCTTAGAAAATGGACACATGACCATCCATTGGACAACATCATTGGAAACCCCTCTCGTCCTATATCCACTCGTAAACAACTTGCAACTGATGCTTTATGGTGTTTCTTTAACTCCGTACTATCCAAGATTGAACCTAAAGATGTTAAAGCTGCCATGAATGAAGACAGCTGGTTCAATGCCATTCAAGAAGAAATTTATGAGTTTGATCGACTAGATGTATGGGAATTAGTGCCTACTCCTAATTCTGCTATGATCATTGCTCTAAAGTCGATCTTCAAAGTAAAACTTGATGAGCATGGTGATGTATTAAGGAACAAGGCTCGATTGGTTGCAAAAGGATACCGTCAAGAGGAGGGTATTGACTTTGAAGAATCATTTGCTCCAGTTGCACGTATCGAGGCAATCAGAATCTTCCTGGCTAATGCTGCAAGTAAGAACATGGTATTCTATCAGATGGATGTAAAGACTGCTTTTCTTAACGGAGATCTTAAAGAAGTCGTATACGTCAGCCAACATGAAGGTTTTATGAATCCAGAGCATCCTACTCATGTCTATCACTTGAAGAAGGCTCTTTACGGTTTGAAGCAAGCTCCAAGGGCATGGTATGATACACTATCAAAGTTTCTTCTATCTACTGGATTCAGCAAAGGAGCAGTTGATCCAACATTGTTCACTAGAAAGTCAGGCAAACATTTAATTCACGTTCAAATCTATGTTGATGATATTATTTTTGCCTCGACTGACCCCAATGAATGTGACCGTTTTCTAAGGAGATGAGCTCCAAATTTCAAATATCAATGATGGGACAAATGTCATTTTACTTGTGATTACAAATTTCACAAAGTCCCAGAGGCATTTTTATCAATCAATCTAAATATGCAAATGAGATTTTAGAGAAATTTGGATTTGATTCTTGTGACCCTATTGACACTCCCATGATAGAACGTACTAAACTGGATGAGGACCACTCAGGGATCATGGTAGATCAAATGAAATATCATAGTATGATTGGATCCCTGATGTACCTCACAGCCAGTAGACCTGATATTCTGTTCGCTGTATGCATGTGTGCTAGATACCAGGCTAAGCCTACCAAAAATCACCTTGAAGCGGTTAAACGGGTCTTTCGGTATCTCCAAGGAACCATCAACATGGGACTTTGGTACCCGAAGGGTACCGGTATGTCACTAACATCCTATGCAGATTCTGACCATGCAGGATGTCAAGATACACGTCGAAGCACGTCTAGAGGTGCTCAGTTTTTGGGTGATAAGCTTCTGAGCTGGTCTTCAAAGAAACAAATGAGTACTTCTATATCCTCTACAGAGGATGAATACATAGCCATGTCATCTTGTTGTGCTCAAATCCTATGGATGAGATCCCAATTATCTGACTATGGCTTTGAATTCAACAAAATCCCTCTGTATTATGATAACAAAAGTGCCATTGCTCTCTCATGCAACAACGTTCAACATTCAAGAGCAAAACATATCGACATTCGACATCATTTCATCAGGGAGCAAGTGGAGAACGGTGTGGTGGAACTCTATTTTGTGAGGACTGAATACCAGTTAGCAGACATCTTCACCAAAGCTCTTCCTAGAGAACGTTTTGAGTTTATCCTCCCACGACTTAGTCTAAAGAGTCTACAACCGGAAACACTCAAACGTCTTCAAGAGGAAGACGAGGAGTGAAAGTTTTTCTTCATCCATCTCTTGTATATATTTATTCAAAAAGCAAAATACAAAATTATAAAACCCACAAAAGAAAATAGAAAAATATAAAATTTCAAAAAAATCCAGAAAAATCAGAAAATATTTGAAAAAGCTAAAAATATTTTTCCCATTTTTTCTTTTATTCGTTTTCATCTACGGTCTTTGTGTTGTCATTCAAAGAGTGACACGGGTCTTTAGATGAAGTTCGAATGTACATATTAAAAAAAAAGTAAAAAAAAAAATTGAGAGAAAGATAAACAAAAGGCTTATAGTCATTTCTGTCTATAACCCGTTTTTTAAGAAAGAACAGAGTCATGCTTTATCTTATTTTTCAAATCTCATGCTCTGATTCTAAAAAAAAATGTTTGTCAACAAAAAGACAAATGTTTCTTTCACAAATATTTTTTCCTTCTATAAATTCTTCTGAAAAATATTTGTTATCTTTTAGAAAACTAATAGCTTTGAAAAATAACTCGGACTCAATTTTTGAAAATCATCTGGACATGACATTTGTCAAAATCTCTATCTCTCAATCAATAACTTATGTCATAGATTGAGGGGGAGAATGATTTTAATTAAATAAAAAGGTTATTTATCATACAATTGGTTCAGACCAAAGTGTATGTCATATTTTCAAAAGATACTCAAGCATGTTTAATATTTGGAGTTTAAAGTCTCAGATTTGATCCTATCGGTTAATTGTTTTCATAAGCAAGTCACAATTCTCCTCAAAAGCTTTCAAAATCAATTTAAATCTACATAGATCACAAATCTCAAATGAGTTGAAAATTATGATCGGGGACAAATTTGTGATTTAAATTGGATTTAAACTGATAGTTAGATAAATGGTTTTATAGTGATTTACAAGCTCTCCTCCCTACATGTGCCAAACGATTTCAATTTTCCATGCACATGTTGAGGGGGAGCATCTATTTCAAACCAAAAAGGATTGAAACGTGATTGATTTGCTTTAAAGTGCAGGTTTTTCCTAATATGTGCAAAACACTTTCAAAACTCTATGCACATATTGAGGGGGAGCAATTTTTTGAAAACCACATGCTTTCCCAAAAATATCTTTAACTAAGTATGAAAAATAGTAATCTTGATCGGGAAGGTGATGTAGATATTTTTTTGAAAATGCTAATCAATGAATTAAATTCTTCCTCTTGCCTCCATGTGCCAAAATGATTTCAAATTAACAATGCACATGTTGAGGAGGAGCTCTTTTTCTAAAATATCAAAAACAATTCAGGTACAAAATGCTTTGATAATATATCACAAGTATCTGGATTGATTTTCAAATGGTTTTCAATTGGTTCCAATGGCAGATGAACAATACCAAAAAGACCGACCAAATTTACTTTATGTATGGTGATATAAGGATGGATAGGTTAGGTATTCGTTCCCACAATCCCGCCAGAGCCGGAGGGATCTACCCAGGGACAATCCACTAGATAGTGTAGAAGTCCTTAGGTATGATGAAAAACGGAGAAACGAATGTGAAAAGAAATGAAAAAGAAATGAATGTGACAAGGAATTAACCCAACAAGGTTCTAGTAATGAAGTCTCGGTAAACACTGAAGGGGTTGAAGAATGAAAAAGAAATGAATGTAAAAAGGGTGAAAAGAAATAGCCCTCCAATAATTCAACCTTAGGGCAGAAACCAGGTTCAACATATGCTACTGGTGTTTACTAAGGTAACACTGGTATTGAAGACAAGACGTCATGGACCCAGTGACGCACTGCACTAAACTTCCCAAGCTACTCAAGTTCCTTTTAAAAGGACTTGTTTCATTCTCACGGGGAACCTACATAATCTATCAACTTTCTCTTAGAGATTGTTGATATTGCAGAAGGAGACCCTCTCCCTAGTCTCCGACATAGGAACCAAATGTGCACTATTGAGTCTAGAGCCACGAGATCATCAATAAATCTCAATAGGACACTGTTTCACACAATGTGGAAAGAGAGATATATATTTTAAGAGTCCTACGCACTATCCTTGTGGTATTTCCAGAACATCTGAGTGATATGCAAACATATTCACAATGAAGATGGAAAGTCTTCTAGAGCCAACATCAAACAAGCTCTTGGTAGGTGGCATGTGAGATCTATCCAATAGATCAATCATGTGACAACTGAACATAAATAATGGGGCGATTTAAAATTATGAATCAATCCTGGTTCAGGTTATGGATTGACGGATACCTTTGAAAAACCGGTCGTTGTGCTTAAAATTCTTTTATCTAGCACATCGACAGTGTATTAATATTTCAAAATTAAAAGGTATTTATGATTGATAATTGATTTTCCTTAAAACCTTCGTTATATTGCAAAAACACTTTATTTAGCAGTACATGATTGTTTTTCAAATCTCTTTTCATCAATCAGTGAATCTCAAATTCGCTTGTTCACTCACTCCATGTTGTCTTCTTTGAGACGTTCCGGTTTGAGAACGGCTAGAGCAGCTGCGAAACCCTGTCAAGGAGATTCTTCGGAATTATACCTGATCACAGGCAGTACTTGTACTGATCAACGGGTAACCATGGGCCGTGTACCTCATTTCGACAAAAGTGATCAAAGACACTTTTCGTGAGCTTTATTGCTAACTATTGTGTGCAGGTACACCTGACGTTTGCAGCTGATCAGAATTGAGAGGTCAATCCATAGTCGCATGCTCACACAACACATACATCTCTAAAGAATCATGATAAATGCATCAACGACTCTGATATTCTCACTCCATGCTTCTGCTACGCTGGTGCAAATATTATGAATCAACTAAAGCTTTCGCTACTCTGATAAGATGAAATCATGATCCACAATGTGAGCATGTCGGTCTGAAAGTCACAACATCACATAATGTCAACACTACAAAGGAAGAATCAGAGATTTATGGTAGCTGATGATCTCAAAGCTGGCTCAAAACTCATTATCACGTGGATCAGTTAAAGACCTCCACTCGTCTTAACCAAACATGCAAATCATGAAGAATCAAAGACTACGGGCTACAGAGCAAAGAACTTTAACAAGAATCCAAGAACAATCTTAATGTAATATCTGTTTGTATTCAATGTAATTTGAGGTGACTTCCCTTAGGGGGAGATTGTTAGGATTTAGTAAATCCAGTTATTAAAGTGTCGGTCACCTCAAGTATATGTAATCGTTAAAAAGCTCGTAGCCGTAGTTATTTAATGTTAGGTAGTATTTAGTTAAGTAACAACGTGGAGGACGGACGGGTCTTTACCCACTGTATGCCTGATCCACAGCCCGTAGGTGGCGTTTATGTATGAAACTATAAATACCCTCTACCTCCCAAGGTAGACGGTTGGAGCTCATAATAATATTTTACTTTCTCTCACTAAGTTCCTAACCTCTAAACTTTCTCTCTCTAAAACCTAGTGTGTACGCCTACTTATAATCATGGTTTGATGTGTTTGTGAAATCTAATATTTAACAATCTTATATGACTCACCATACTACCAAGAGATATATATATATTCCATTGCTTTGGTATGTCACACTCTCATTCCGTTATTTTAGACTATCATTCCATTCACGTACCGGGTTATTATATGTTTATTCGATGTGATTATGCTATTTATGTCTTATGTGACTTCTGATTACCCTACTACGATATGACTCTTATACGGTTATCTGATTTACCTATTGTCATCTGATGATATGTGATCTCACTGTTATGTGACCCTCTGATTTGTCTGGTGACCATGCTAGTGTGTAATCGATTTTTTTGTATGTTTATTTATGTACACTCCGTTCAGTTAATCTCATGGACTTTGACTATCCGATAGTATCTTTATCTGCTTGTTGTTGACCTGCCATGTTTACATTTCTGTCTATCCTACGGCTTGATTGGTTAACTATTTCAACTTATGACGTATTGCTTGTTAACTTGTTTAATTGCCCTGCTATGTCTCTAGTTCATTCAATTATAATGCTCATATTGTATTCCTACTTGTTACGTGTGACTGCCATGTTTTGACTGTCGTTCGTAGTTCCGATGTTATGATACTCGTATGTTATTTAATGTGGGTTACTTGACTTGTGTGATTGCCATGCTCACTTACTAATTAATTGCTTCCGCTTGCTTCTAGATTTTTGTTTGACTTATATGTATTCTAAATTCCTGAATTTATTGTATGCTATATATATGTTATGTGGATACGACATCTGCTATGCTTGTTTATGTTTTAGTACTTGTATTCCTGTTTGTATGTGCTTGTATATATGTCATCGATGCCTTGCTTTGCTTCGTCTTTCTTTTTATCTGTTCTTTTTGGATATCTGTATAATTGTGATCTTCAGGATCCTCCTTGACTCATTGGTTCCCTTTCGTTGTGAATTTGTTATCAGTTTCCTCATTTCACTTTGCATTTCTGATTTGATTTAGCTTTCATGTTATTATATCTATTCACTGGGCTTTTTAACCTCAGCCGCATTTCTTTTCCTGCGGCAGGTTTTAGGTTTGAAGATGGGCTTCGATGGGCTGAGAGTAGAGTATCTGAGTGGACCAACCCTACTACCTTATTACTTTGAGACTTATTTTGAAGAACTTTTGTTTTAGGATTTTATTTCATTTTGGATATTGTATTTTCCTTGTCAGTCAATTGTGTATATGTTTTGATACCTCATTTTTAAGGTTTCCGTTTGTAAAGATTTCATTTGTATGTTCTGATATGACACCAGAATGTGACACTTCTACCCTTGCCGGGTTGGGGTGTTACACCAATCTACGTAGCTTTAACCGGCGAGATCTTCAATGATATCCCATGATTCTTTCGCGTTGAGAATGTTGGGCCTTCCATCGCCGAGTCTTTACCCACTGTATATCTGATCCATAGCTTGAAGGAGGGCGTATTTGTAAGAACTATAAAAGCCCCTTCCCACAACATTCCGTATTAGGATTCAATGGATTCTCTTGGAGTTGATGTAAACTTTT
The DNA here is from genome assembly GCA_019973895.1 of Chrysanthemum seticuspe. Classification (NCBI taxonomy): domain Eukaryota; kingdom Viridiplantae; phylum Streptophyta; class Magnoliopsida; order Asterales; family Asteraceae; genus Chrysanthemum; species Chrysanthemum seticuspe. Next base: position 167,707,860 of record BPTQ01000005.1, on the reverse strand, counting down.
CCCATTCAGTTAGCAGCTTGTTCTCCATGTCTTGTTGTTCAATTTATGTTCCATAACATAGCCTTCTAACATGTTCCCGCATATCGTAAGCAGTTTCACAGCTATCTACTACAACAAAGATGTCTCTTGGTAATCCTAGTTGGCGATGTGTATTGCCATGTCATTTGCTTCGATCTGCTTCTTATCTTCTTCATTGTATTTTGATTCATATTGATCATGAAAATATGGTTGAACAGGAGGTGTTGCATCAGGATGTCCAAGGTCTTGGATTTTTTGTGGCTTGAAGGTTCCATACTTAATGGATTGAATCATGAGTTTTCCAAGTGGAGCATACGACTTGTCCATTGATGATATCCATCTTTTTCTAGCATAGGAGGATGGTTTTCAGCATCAGCTGCAAGAATGTCTTGCTGAGTTGCCATTGATGAAGGTATTTGTGATAAAGTTGATGTAGGGTTGATTCAACGATAAAGGAGTTGTGTTTGATGAAGATTAAGTACAGTTTTTATAGTGAAAATATAGTCTAAAAACTTAAAAACCACAATAACTTATGTTCGGAGAAATTTTGGGCCTCGAAGGTTGACCCAGATGGACTTTGGTGTGTCATTCTCCTCATTCTCACGGTCTTTTTGATAGGTAGATCGTTGATAAAGGAGTTACGGTTCAAAAGTATGGCCGTTTGAAGTTTTGCTGAAAATCTTGTCCAAATTCGTAAAACCTTAGTCGTAAGATTGGGTGCTTAGTCCTAAACTATGTCCTTACTCGTAAGATTTGAGTCTTATTCATAAAAACAGTCCGTACTCGTAAGAATTAGGTCTTATTCGTAAAAACAGTCCTTACTCATAAGAATAGGGTCTTATTCGTAAAGGTAGTCCTTACTCGTAAGATTTTGTTCTTATTCGTAAAGGTGCTTAATCGTAAGAATGGAATCTTATTCGTAAAGGTTCTTACTCATAATAATTTCAATAGTATCTTATTAACTTGTTCAAGCTTCAGAGATTTCACAAGTTGAAGTTTTCCACAAACTTATTCAAGCTAGGGAAGTACTGAGTAATCCATGTTGAACGAAAAATCTTCACCAGGAGCTTATTCGTAAAGTTCACTTCTTACGAATAAGCTTATTGGTAAGATCAGGATTTTGACTTTCCTTATTCATAAAATAAGGGTTTTGACTTTCTACTCGTAAAGCTTATTTGTAAACTGCCCAGATTTTTGCAAAATACAATTTTTCACCCAAAAACAGAATTCCAAATCGTTTCAATAAAAACAACAACTTTAACCAAGAATAATGTAAAAATCAAAGCTTCTTAAGGAAAAGCTAACGTTTTTATGAAGAAACCACAACTTTTTCAAGCTTTAACCAAAAAACGAAACACAAACACTCCTAATTCATTGTTAGGCTAAATCATTGTTAATTCCTAAGGGCACATCTTACTACGAATCTAGTCTAGTTCACTTGTGTGACGTTATCTTTATAAATAAGAAAGGCTAACAGTAACCCACAAGGGATTACCGAAGTAACCTGCTGTCAGGGTTGTTTGATGTTCACCGTGGAAGGAGTTTCCATTCAATCACTGATGATTACTTGTGTAAATCCTCTCGTAAATGTTCTGGCAAATTGCTAGGATCTGTGTAGGACTCTAGAATTATATCACTTGTGTCGATATTTTATTAACAACAAGTGATGAAAAAAGTAGTGTTCCTAAGAGATCTTTTGATGAATTTCGTGTCTCTAGACTCGATTAGTGCATTTTCATTTAGTAGTCGGAGACTGAAGCGCTGTCTCCTGTTTTAATATCAACACATCTCGTAGTGAGAGGTCGATAGATTATGCATGGTTCCCCGTGAGAATGAAACAAGTCCTTTTGAGAGAACTTGAGTGGCTTAGAAGGTTTAGTGCAGTGCATCACTGGGTCCATGACTTCTTTGTCTTCAATATCGGTGTCACCTTATTGACAACCGATAGCATATGAATTGAACCCAGTTTCTGTCCTAAGTTGAACATATGGAGGGCTATTTCTTTTTACCTTTTTCTTTAACTTTTCTTTTTAATTCTTCAACTCCTTTTTTCATATTCTCCTTTTTTTAATCGTACCTAAGGACTTCTAATTCTCACTATAGGTATTGTCACCTTATAAATCCATGACTATTCCTGTGTTGCCATAAAACCATTTACTTGAAAATCTCTCAAAGTGTGTGTGATTATCAAACATATTTAGCTAACACTTTGAGAGTTTTGTATTTTTAGAAATACTCCCCCACCACATGTACTTTTATTGTTTCAACATAAATCTGCACGTTGAGGGTAGAACTCGCACTTTTGAAATGATCAACTTTTAATGAACTTAGACCGATTCGAGATACGTTTACATCACTAGCGAACTAGCTTGAAATTATTATCCGGCCTGGTCAAGTCCAAATAAAGTTTCTCGGATTGGTACACTCTACTCAGACAAGTCCTTTGCGAGACACGTTTAAATCACTGGCTATGCCATGTTGAAATTATTACCCGTCCCCGACAAGTCCTTTCGATTACGGACATTTGAAGTTCGTCAATCCATGGGTTATTTCTGAGTTTGAGCACTTACGAGATTCCATACAATTCAAAATATATCTTTGATCACTTTTATTTTTCTCCCCCTCAAAAATGGTATATGAATGTTGTTATTGAAGAAACACTGATTTAAAATATGTCTATTATGAGTTTTACGAGAAGACTTCTGTAAAACCCTAAAAATCTAAAACGCATAAAAAGACCATTTTACCCTTCAAAATTTATATTTCTCAGTAAGTACCATTTTAATCTAACTTATAAATAATCGTTAAATCTAATATACAAGATCAAATTAATCAACTCTTATTTATGACTAAATACATTCATGGGCCGAAATACATAAGCAAATTATAAAGACATTATAACTTAAAACTAAAGCCCATCTACTTTGTAAAATTGGAAAGCGAAATTCTGTTTTGATTCCCCATTTACTCGGCCAATCATGCACCCATATATCTCCTAGTATCTCTCATTTATTAACCTACATCTACACATTTAAAATAACACACAAAACCCTAGCTACAGAAAAAAAAAGGGCAGTGGTGATCGTGTTTTTTTTAATTCAAGGTACGGGGCTGTTTTGGTTCCATTTTGTCGTGGGTTTCGGTTCGATGAATGGCTGGTCGCGAGTACTAGGTCAAAAGGCTGCTGGGACGAGAGCTTTTGGCTCCTTGGTTCTTTTTTTTCTTTCTCGATCACACTAGGGTATGAATCACGAATCTCATTCCAACTTTCCTTTTTCTGTTTTCTTGGATTTCTGTCGTGAGGTCCTAATAGAATGCATAATAATCAATGTTAAACATCACATGCAATGCTACATTAAAAGACACATGAAATCATGACCATTGACGCATAAAATCATAACCTGGTTGCATAATATAACGAATGATAAAGGCTCTAATGTGTTGAGCATATGCATATGTTTTGAATCCATTCGACCCACTTTGTACAACTTATCCATGTTTCATCTTAATGGTAGCATGCTAAAAAGTATAATAAGAAACGTGTGTGTGTGTGACTTGATGAATTAAAATGAGATATGTCTAGTTTTAGTACTAAACGCATGGTGATATACAACCATACTGTTACATTAGATGTAAGATAAATGGTGGTACTTGGTCTTGTCGGGGGTGAGTTTAATGGCGATCGCTAGATGAACGGGTGAGTCGGTTACTATTTTTGAAAGGGTGTCGGGTAAGACGAGCCGGGGGTTAATCATAATATACTTTTACTAGGTCGTGAATGTTAATTGTTTGAACCGCGAACGAGCTTGAATATTGATCGAAAATGCATATGGAGTCTTGTGGGGGTAACTTTGAGGGTGACCGCGGGAAAAATGGTTGGGTCTTTTGGAGTTTTGAAAGTGTCTCGGGGAAGGTGAGTCGGGGGGTAATCACTAGGTGTGTTTTCCGAGTCGCGTTGGTTAGCCGTTTGAACCGCGAGCGAGGGTAAAGTTAGCATGTCAAATGGAAATTGAAATGAAAGGTTGTACGTATGAAATATAATGCATGTTTTAATATTTTGATAGTTTTCTTTTTAAACCCTCATCTTTAAGACTTTGTCACATGCAAACCTTGATCTATTATGAATTGACACCTTACACCTTTAGAATATAATAGTAATATTATAGTCTTTAATATTTAGTACTTGTTGCAATAAACCCTAGACTATGATAAGTTGTCACTAATGACCTTGTACTTTGAAGTAATGACCATGTAAACCTCAAACTTTGAGATATTTACCATGCGAACCCTATACTTTGAAGTATTATCTAATAAAGCCTTAAAAATAGGATGATTATCATATTAAACATTGAATTTTTCCATTTATCATTTGTAACCCTTAAGCTTAACTAATTAATGATTATTACCCTAATGTATTTTAATTCCGTCCATTACTAAAAATGAGAATACGCTTATAACTCTAAAAGTATTAATACGATTAATCATTACGACTTAAATGAGCTAATATGTATTATACGAATCGTAATCCGTGTAGATTTGTTGGAGGAGACGTGACGTCGTGTTCATTTGTTTGCAATCCTTTCATTGGCATTAATGTACAGATATTCTGACCTTACCTCTTAAGGTTTCTCATGATTCGTTTACATCTTTCGATATTAGCTTTGAACCGTTATACTTTGCTCTGAGCCTTCTTATTAGGGCTTCCCTATAACTTTGCTATGCTCCCTTTGATTGATTCTCCTATGTGAACTGTTTGATTATGAACCTTTGATATGAACCTCTTATATGAACTTATGATATGAACTTTGATACGAATCTTTGACAATGAACCTTTGATATTGAAATATTGATATTGGACCTTGATATTGAACTATTGTTATGAACCTTTGAATTGTGAACTATTGACATTGCACCTTTGCTTAAGAAGATATATACATTGCTACACTTTGAACCTTGGCCTGACCTGTCAGTTTGATACCCGAGCCATTAACTAGGCATGGGGGTTCCATGTCCGTGTCATTGATGCACCAATGGCATGACTCCAGTGTGCACGAGTGATGTTGCACACCGTCCCTATTTTGTATTGATTATGCGCGCTTCAGAGATATTGTATGGCCAATTATTGTTTTGCAGGGGCGTATGGATGCATCCTAGATTTGTATTGTATTGATATTGATATATTGTTTTGGTGATGTGGTGCGTGTGTGCAATACACCCCCTCACATTTTGGGAGCTAGCTACTCCATTGGTTACTGAGGTCTCCCCTCCTATTTGGTTTGGTATTCCGAGGTCACCCCTCCGAATACAATGGCTACTATTGGATACTATTGGCGACTATTGACACTATTGATATTGGTTTGTTTTGTTGGCTCGGGATGGATTTCTGACAGACCTTACACTTTTGATATACCTATATTGCACCTTCTGGACTCCCCACTGCACCATATTATGAATTGACTGTCCTTTACCCAATACCCTTATATGACTCACTCTACTACCAAGATATATATGTTCCATTGCTTTGATCTGTTACACTCTCATTCCATTACTTCAGACTATCGTCCATTCACGTACCGGGTTATTATATGTTTATTGGATTGTTTATGCTATTTACGTTTTATGTGACTACGGATTACCCTGCTATGATGTGATTAATATGCGGTTATCTGAGTTACATGTTTTCATCTGATGATATGTGATCTCATTGTTAGGGGAACCTTTGCATTTGTTTACTGACCATACTAATGTGTAATCGATAGTTTTGTTTATTTATTATGTGTACTTCGTAAGTTAAATCTCGTGGACTGTGACTATTCATTGTGTCCTTATCGGCTTATTGTTGACTTGCCATGTTTACATTTCTGTCTATGCTACGGTTCGATTGGGTAAATGTCCTAACTTGTGACGTCTGGCTTGGTAATTTATTTAGTTGCTCTGCTATGTCTTTAATTCATTTAATTATAATGTTCTTACTGTATTTCCTACTTGTTACGTGTGACTGCCATGTTTTGACTCTGTTAGTATTTCTGATGTTATGATATTGGTTATGTTTTTGACTAAGGGTTTTAACCTGTGTGAATTGCCATGCTCACTTATTAATTAATTGCTTCCGTTTGTCTGTAGATATCTGTTTGATTTGTATGTCTTCTGAGTTCCTGAATTGATTGTATGACGTATATGTTGTGTGGATGCGACGCCTGCCATGTTTGCTTATGTTTCAGTTCTTGTATGTCTGGTTTGTATGTGCTTGTTTATATGTCATCGATGCTTTGCTTTGCTTCGTTCTTCTTGTTATCTGTTTGTTTTGGATATCTGTATAATTGTGTTCTGCAGGATCCTCATTGACTCATCGTTCTCATTTCTTTTCGCTGCGACTTTGTTATCCGTTTCCTTTGTTTCATTTCGCATTTCAGATTTTATTTAGCTTTCGTTTTGTTATATCTGTTCACTGGGCTTTTTAAGCTCAGCCGCATTTCTTTTCCTGCGGCAGGTATTAGGTTTGAAGATGGGCTTTGAGGGGCTGAGAGTGGATTTTTGAGTCGACCAACCCTAGATACCTTGTTATTTGGATTTATTTTTGGTTGGGCTATGATTGGAGATTTCATTTTATTTTAGACATATTGGATTTTTGTATTTTCCTTGTAAGTCATTCGTCTATATGACTTGATACTTTATTCTTTAAGGCTTTCGCTTGTAAAATTTTATTTGTATGTTTTGATATGACACCAGAATGTGGCACTTCTACCCTTGTCGGGTTGGGGTGTTACAACTTCAACAAGAACTTTTGATTTTGAACAAAGATGTTTTCAAATACTCCTCCTCAACAAGGAATAATAACTTTTTGAGGTTTTAAATAGCGAGAGGGAATACTTTTTCTTTTGAGCAGAATTATGAAAAACTAAAAATTTGATCAACTCACCTTATGTAACGATTGAGGCACTGAAGGGTACCTTCGAGTCCTTTCTTTATAAGAACAGGTTGAACACTATTATACTTTCACAAACCATAGTATAACCAACAAATCACAAATATATCAAGAATATTCAAACAATCCAAATATTACACAAAACTAACCAATTACTCAGGACGTTGAAACATCATAATCGGAAAGCTCGATCTTCCTCCTGCATAGCTCTCCACCTTCGCATTTGATCCCGATGTTTCAACCACTTTTCAATACTTGAAATTAAACCTATGAACCTCCTTTTGTTCTGATGAATTCCATCGAGTTCGACCCTTGTACAACTTTATATCCTTCAAACGAAGATCCAAGCCATCATGAACTGTTTTTAAGGTATCATCACAGAACTTATGTATCTCATCAAATGCCATAAAGCAGTTATGAAGATAGGTACTTTTGTAGACGAAACCAAATTTAGGTTCTTTGTGAAAAGTGTATTGTGACTCCTTATTGATCTCATTGAAATGAAGGAGTGTTTTGGTGATAGCTGCTTCTGATAACTTTCCACACCTAACTGAAGATCTTCAACTCGTTCTTGAATTATTACACTTCTGATGAAGACGAGAAGAGAAGTAATGATAGCTAGTTGTATCTCTGTATGGAACTGACGCATTTTTCCTTGAATCTTGAGCAGATACATTTCCTTAATGTCGTTGAGTGTCAACCTTGGAAAGTCAGTTTCTGAGAATTCATACTCCTTCTCATCTTGTATTTTGACCATGATCCGCTTCAAGTAGGAGTAATCCCACCTTTTTGCAATTGCGATGGACATGATAGCAAGTAGCAACAGTTCTTTGATGATGCTAAACTTCCCCTTGAGTCGTGTTCAGTCTGCAACTACGATAGAAAATTCTGCGCCTTTCTAGCCAATGACGAATTCCAAACAACGCATCTTTGTCGTACGTCACTAGTTTGTCAATGAACAAACTAGTGGCATCTTCCTCAATTTCCTTGTTCAGATATCTTGCTGCTGGAATTTTGAATGTCAAGGAAGTGGCATATTTCTTGTCAACTTTACTTCCATTTTAAAGATACACCAGATCAGTGATGAAGAAAAATTGAAATTGGATCTTGGGTTGTTCAGGTTTTCCAATCATTGGTAGTGGCTTGGTCCAATCTGTGTAGTATGTTCTCTGCTTATTCGACGTTTAATCTATATTGAACTCAGGGTTGAGCCAATCGATATCATTCGACATTTCATTGGAAATGTTTTTGAGATGATACTCGAGCTCAATAGCATTCCCAGATCTGTCCTTAAGAAGGTTGAAGGCGGTGTTCTTAATCCTTCTTAGTTCTTTCTTGTTTAGTTTCTTATTCTGAATTCTATTTTTAGCTTCTGGGCATGTTCCACAGTTCGACCATCCACTGGTTCTTGATCTTCAGCAAGTGGTGGTTATGCCTTGACCATTTTATCAAACCATTCATATTCATCAGTGTTGTTGCTGTCTAACCAAGTGACGACATCTAGTTTCTTACTTTTACGGCTTGAGGATGATGGTGAAGGTCCAGGTCTTGTTAGAGGTTGCGCTTCGGGTTGTTCCCAATCTTCGCCGCCTATGTAGACAAAGTGATCACCGGCCTTTGGTGCAAATTCAGATTCCTTCTGTTGATAAGATTATTTAGGTTGGGTTGGTGTTGGGGTTGTGGTGGTGGAGGGGTTAACAGGTGTTTGTTGTTGATATGATGATCTATCATCCTTCTTTTGTTTCTGAGCACTTTGATTCGGATAATGTTCATCATCTTTCCTCGACCTCTTTTCTTTGCCCGCATCTTCCTTGCATGAAGTTCTAAGTTGTTTTGCAACCAGAAGATCATATAGCAATTCATCTCATTTGTCTTTATCCATTTGAGCAACTCTCCCAGCCATCTTCATCACAAGTTTATCAATAAGATCTTCCTTAGTGATAATTGGGGGTTTGACCGGCATTGTTTGCATAACAACAGGTGTTGAAGTGACAAATTCTTTAATCATTTGTTTAATTATAGGTTGCAGTTGTCTATTCAATTGTTCCTTTGTTATCACAGGAATGTTCTGTGTTAGAAAAGCTTCAACGTAGTTGATGATAAGCTTTTCCATTTTGCCTTGGACATCCCTGGAAAGGAACTTCTCGATCGATTCATTGGATTGTAGAAATATTGACATTTTTTCCGTCAAGTCGGTGACCAAGCATGTGAGTGTGTTTACTTGATCTTCAAGTTTTTATGCTTTCTCGATCGAGCTTGATTCACTGTCTTTTGAACTTTAACATTGGCAAGTGACATCCAAGTGTCAGCTTTCTTCCTGATCGATTTGGTTGTTGATTTTAATGTTGTTTGTGTTGATGGAATGGATGACTGAGTAGTTGATTAGAGCATGGTCGAAGTGTCCTTTGGTGGATCAGAAGAAGGTTTGGGGTCGTTTTTAGGGTTGTCGAGAATGTAGGCATCAGCTTCCTTTTTCAGTCCTTCCTCTTCTGCCTTTTTAGCCTCTTCGTCCTTATCAGCTTCTTCAGCCTCCTCACATTTCCTCTCTTCTTCTTGTTCTTCTGCTACCTTTTTATCATCTTCTTCAGTTATCAAATAATTCTACTCGTGTTCATCATTTTTATCCCCTGCATCATATACTTGCTCGTCATCTTTTTGTTGCTCTTCTTCTTTATTAGTAACCATAGTAGTGTTACCCTTTTCCTTACCGGGCTGATTAACTGGATCGGAAAGGGGTGGAGTGACGGTGTGTGGTTCTTCGAGAGGTTGAGCCCCACTGCTGGAACCTTCTTCCCCACCGGGTTGATTAATCGGAAAGGGAGAAGGTTGTTGTTCCTTTCTACTTTGTTTCAGAACAGCTAGTAGATTTCGTTCATTAATTTCTTTAGTTGTAAGGCCAAAATCTGGATCAAGTTCTTCTTTTGTATTTGGTTGTTTTCCCTGGTTGACTTGCTCTTCTTCGTCATGAGTCTTCTCATCATAGGTATATATATCCTTTCCAAGTTCATCAAGAGTAGGACTCTTCTGTTCCTCCGCCTGCTCTTTCACCGGATCTTTAGTATAAGCCTCCTTATAGATGCCAATGTCATCAGATTTGGTTTCCGAATCATCTCCGGGTTGAGATGATGGTTTTGGGGAAGGCTCAGGCTTGACAACTGTATCAGGTACCCTCCTCTTTTTGTACTTTGGAATTGAGGGGTTAATCTTCTTTATGGTACTTCCCCAGCTACCAGTTTTATGTCCCTTCTTGGCCTTAGTCTTGATTGATGAGGCTTGTATGTCCTCGTCACGAAATCTGACACATTGAGCCTTGAGAGTCGCATCATAATGTTTGTATAATGTTGATGTTTTGTCCTTTTCAGTTAAGAGACAATCAGGAAGCTGAGCACCTTGTTTTCGAGTGCTCGTCCCTTAAATCCTAACCATTTTCAGCTTTGGCTCGTTCTTGACCGTATGTTTTTCATCATCATCAAGTCTTTTTGGAATATCTTCAAACTTCTTGAGAAGGTTGTTTATGATCAACTTCGTGTATCTGACAAAAGGGATCTTGGTTCTCCCTTTTGAACATGTTGCGTCAAGTCCTCCCAAATGAGGCTTGCATAGTCAACCATTCCCCATAATATTTGCAGATGTGGCAGTTTGGGGTGTTCATGACCACTATCTCTGCCAGACGCTGACTTGGCGATGATAATGTAGAGTGTTCTCCATGGTTGCGGCATGTACTTGACATCTACTCTAGTGTGAGTAGTGATGATTCCCGCAGACTCATCGTAGCCAATGTCAACGAGAAAATCCAAAACCTCCTTCTTTGTTGGAATACGTTCATATTCCTCGTGAGAATTGTTGGGATATAGAAAGTCAACGTGCTGAAGAGTCAAAGTACTGAAGAGTTAAAGTGCTGAAGAAGTCAAAGTACTACTAAGTATAAAGTCAAAGTACTGCTCGATTCATCAAAGTACTGCATGCTTAAAGGACTGCTGTGCAAAAGCGTTAAGGATCATTATGTAATTCTAGAATGTTCTTAGTATAGTATTACTTGTCGTACAAGGTTACAAATTGTAAACCGACTAGGGTTATCCTTAAGCCTATAAAAGGACCCCTATGTTGGCATTAGAGAATACGTGTTTTTAGAGTTTTAGAAAAGTAGGATATTAGAGTTTTAGAGTTGTTAAAGAATCTGCATAACAAGTAGATTTAGAGTTATTAATAAAATCATTGAAAGTTAAAGTTAATTATTCTTAGCTTTGTTAAGTAAATTCTGCATACTTAATAGAGTTTGCTCAGTGTTTCCTTGTTAATAACTTAGGATTTATCCGAGGTTATTAAACCCTTAACAAGCTATATAAGTTAGTTTGGTTAGAGTACATCGATCCAACAAGTTGTATCAGAGCTTGTGTGGAAACTCTGACTAAGAAGAAACCCTCAAAACCTACTTAGCAAAACCCTAAAGATGTCGACTGAAGCTGCACCACCACCATCCATCACCTCACTAAGAATACCAATTATCAAAAAGGGAGAATACGATATATGGAGCATGAAGATGAGGCAGTATATTGCAATTACAGACCATGCACTGTGGAATGTGATTGTCAATGGCAATGAAGTTGTGGACGAACCTGTAGACATACCTGGACAACCTAAAGCACCTAAACCCATCTTGCCAGCTCCTACAATAAGGAATCAAGAGAAGGCCCTCAACATACTCTTGTCTGCTATTCCTGATGGACACCTACTCAAGTTTCATGATGCTAAGGATGCAAAACAGCTATGGGGTGCTCTCAAGACAAGGTTTGGAGGCAATGATACTTCCAAAAAGATGCACAGAAATCTGTTGAAGCAACAGTTTGAAACTTTCACTGTTGGTGAAAGAGAAGGTCTTGATGCTGCCTATGATAGATTTCAAAATCTCCTCAGCATGCTAGAGTTATACAAGGCAGAGGTATCTGTTGAAGATGCCAATTTGAAGTTCTTAAGGAGTTTGCCATCCACATGGCATGTGATTGCAACTATGATCAGAGGACAACCTAGTTTGGACACTATGGACTTTGATGATCTCTACAACCATTTGAAGGTGTATGAGCATGAGATGAATGGCCAAACAAGTTCAAAGTCTCACAGCATAGCTTTTGTGTCTTCTAAAAAGAGAGGCAGTACTTCAACTAAAAGTACTGCTTACCCTACTCAAAGTACTGTTGCTCGAAGTACTGGCTATCCTGCTCATTGTATCACAACCATGACCAACCCCACATCATCACCAACAAACACCATCCATTCTGATGAAGTCGTATGCTCATTCTTTGCTCAGCAAGCTACCCTACCTGTTACTTATGAAGAAGACTTGTCACAAATTGATGAGGATACTCTTGAAGAAATAGATATAATGTGGCAGGTTGCTATGATCACTGCAAGAATCAAGAAGTTCATGAAGAAAACAGGAAGAGGCATTAACTTCAAGCCTAAGCAGGGTATCACTTTTGACAAATCCAAGATTGAATGCTTTAACTGTTAGAAGACTGGACACTTTGCAAGGGAATGCAGGTTTGCTAAATATCAGGCAAACATGATGACTGAGAAACCAAAGCTTGAACTAATGGAAATTCCTATTACTGAAACAAAAGCTTTGGTTGCTCAAGAGAACCTATCAGAGGTTGACTGGAGTGCTGAGTTTGATGATGAACCAGTAACCTACTGTATGGTGGCAATGGAAGAGTTTGATTGGAGCACAGCTTTTGATGAGGAACCTGGATTTGCTGCGTTGGAGTCCAGAGATGGTCTAGGAAGCTTTGATTGGAGCATGAAGAGTGAAGATGAACCTGTTCTGCTTGCTATGGTAGCTACTTCACCAAGTTCACCCCCTATCTCTGAGGTATGTTCTAAGTGTCATGACTTTTATCAAAAAGTGCTTAATGATTAAGTGACTGAAAGAGATAAGTGTAGAACGGCTAGGTCTGAAGTAGCTGGTTACCAAATTACTTTAGAGTCAATGGAAGCCAAAATAATAACTCATGAAAATAATGAAATGGCTTGGGCTGAAAAGTATGAACAACAGGATTATCAATTAAAACTAAGTGAATGGAAGTTAGGATGCAAGGTCTCTGAACTAGAAAAAATGACTAAGGAAAGGGTTGAATTGCTAGAAAAGTTTGTTGCTTGGGGACAATCTGGTCTTTCTCATGTTAGTTATGTTGAAAAACAGAGAAGAGCTTACATTAGAACTGGACTAGGTTTTGGTATGGATTTCAGTAGCATAGAAGAGAACCCACCTAGTAATCAGGATGACCTTGATTTTGAGGATATAACAACTAGTGATGATGAACTCATTAACTATGTAGACACATCTAGTAATGAGGAATCACTTAGCGAAACACCTCCTGAATATAAGAAAGACAAAGGTTATCATGCAGTCCCTCATCCCACTGGTAGTTTTCAACCACTTAGGCCTGATGTTTCTTGTTTTGGAGTAGACAATCTAGAAGTTAGGAAAAAGCTTACTAGTCAATCTAATACAGGTCCATCTAGTCTTGACACCCCAAAAGAAACAGTTGAGAAACCTAAGGATGATAGTGTTAAGAGTCAAGTAGTACCATCTTCTCAAAGTACTGCTAGACGTTCAGCAGTACCTTCAAGAAAACCTTTTCAAAATACTGCTAAACCTTTTTGGAATAACTTTGGTCATAATAATTCTCATCATTCACCTAGAAGACAGGATAGGTTTGGTCATACACATAGAGGAAAAAATTTTGGGATAACAGGTCAAAAATTGTGTTTTGTTTGTTATAGTCCTCATCATTTGATTAAGAACTGTGACTTTCACTCAGAGTACCTAAGTAAATTCCCAAAGAACAGATCTACCAACCATAAGCCTAGAGAGAATAAACCTATCTGGAATCACTCACATAGGGTTAACCATAGAAAATTTTCACAAGACTATAGGTACCCTCACCAGAGAAGACCTTTTTCGAAACCCCCATTACCTTCAAACACTTTTCAAGGTACTGTTAAGCCAAAACCAGTACCTTCTCAAGGTACTGCTCAGTTTTCGCCAAACACTTTTTGGAATAGGAACCCTAGGAGATCTAATTACTATCAATCTAGAAGGCGTTACATCTCAAAGAAAGTAGCTAGATCAAGGGACTCTACACCAGAAGTTAAAACCAAATGGGTTAAGAAGGAAAGTACTGATGGGGAACAAACAGTACTTTCAGCAAGTGAAAGTGAAACAGAGATTTTGGTTGAAAATAATAAAGAAAACTTGATTGAAATAGAGATTTTTAATGAAAAACCAACACAACTTTTGGAACAACCAAAGATAATTGATCATGTGCTTAAAGACATTGGAAATTACATACTTAAAGAGTTTAAGTATGTAACTCCACAAGGGGAACACAAGTCAGTAATGGCTTGGGTTCCTAAAATTAACTAAATCTTTTATCTTTGTGCAGGGCAACCCAGAAGAGGAGCTTAAAGATCATCTAATTGTGGATAGTGGTTGCTCTGGAAGCATGACAGGAGACAAAGATATTCTGTCATATTTTAGATCCTATTGTGGAGGAAGAGTTGCATTTGGGAATTATGCTAGTTGAGGAAGAATTACAGGCAAAGGAACTATTAAGGCAGGGAGCATAGATTTTGAGAATGTTAGATATGTGAAGGAGCTCAAGTTCAACCTTTTGTCAATCTCTCAGATCTGTGATAAGAAGCACCCTGTGTTATTCACTGACACAAAATGTTTCATCCTTTCCCCTGATTTCAAGCTTGTTGATGATAACTTAGTAATACTAAGAGTACCAAGAACCAATGATGTGTACAGTCTGGATATGAAGAGTCTTCACTCTTCTGGAAGAGCAACATGTTTAGTAGCAAAGGCAACACTTGAAGAAGCACATCAAGGGCATAGAAGATTGGGCCATGTAAATTTCAAGAATATCAACAAATTGGTCAAAGGAAACTTAGTTAGAGGTTTACCTTCCAAGACTTACAAGAATGATCACTCATGTTTGGTGTGCAAGAAGGGTAAACAACACAAAGCTTCATGCAAGAAGCTTGAAGACATAACTATTAGAGAACCTTTGGAGTTGCTGCACATGGATTTGTTTGGACCTGTTTCTGTTGCTAGTCTAAACAAGAAGAAGTAATGTCTGGTTGTGACAGATGATTGCAGTAGATTTAGTTGGGTATTTTTCTTGGGATTTAAAGATGACACTTTTGATGAAATTCATGATCTAATCATAGCCCTTGAAAACCAATTGAGACTCAAGGTAAGAGGTATTAGATGTGATAATGGGACTGAATTCAAGAACAAGCTCGTGGATGAATTTTGTGCTAAGAAAGGAATCAAGAAGGAGTTCAGTCTTGCTAGAAATCCTCAGCAGAATGGTGTTGCAGAAAGAAAGAATAGAACTTTGATGGAAGCAGCCAGAACAATGCTTGCAGATTCATTACTACCTATCCAATTCTGGGCTGAAGTTGTAAGTACTGCTTGTTATGTGCTTAACAGAGTATCAGTCACCAAACCTCAGATGAAGACACCTTATGAGTTTCTGATGGGAATCAAACCCAACATTCGTTTTATGAAACCTTTTGGATGCCCTATGACTATTCTCAACACAATTGATAATTTGGGCAAATTTGATGGCAATTCAGAAGAAGGATACTTATTGGGATACTGCACCAATAGCAAAGGATTCAGAGTATACAATAGAGTCACCAAGAAGGTTCAAGATTGTCTTCAAGTTGAATTTTTAGAAGATCAAGAAAATCAGAAGGGTAAAGGTCCTGATTGGATGTTTGTTCTTGAGGTTTTGACTCCTTCTATGAATTATGTACCTGTTAGAGAAGAAAATCAAGTAGATCACAAGGAAGATGAATTATAGTACATTGTTTATGGAGTCAATATTAGACCTGATGTTGTTCCTGATGAAGAACCTATAACTGTTGAGAAGGACAAAGGTACTGATGAGCCAAAATCTACATTATCTGCTGAAGATCAAGCTATTCCAGATGAGCTTAATAGTATGCTTTTTCAAGATATAGTAGCACAATCTTATGATGATGATCAAAGAAGAGCTTATGAGGAAGCAAAGAAAAAGAACAAGACTGCAGAGTTCTCTCACACTACTTTGAATGAGTGTACTTTCGATCAAAGTACTGCTGCACCTAATGACAGCACTTTGGATGATTTGGATGATCCTACCATGCCTGGCTTAGAAGATATTGATGATGAGTATGATGATGAAGGTATTTTCTCAAATTCCAATGAAGGTGCTGATTTCACAAATTTGGATGATAATGTTGAAGTTCCACAGACCCCAATCTTAAGAGTTCATAAGAATCATCCTACTGGTCAAATCACTGGACCTTCTACCTCTGGAGAGCTTACAAGAACCAAAGCTAAGGGTTTTTCTAATCCTCACAATGCTTTACTTAGCTTTGTTTATAAACAGAACATGCTAAATCACAAGGATCATCAAACATGCCTATTCACTTGCTTTATCTCTCAAGAAGAACCCAAGAATATAGCTCAGGCATTATCTAAAGAAAGTTGGGTTGAAGTTATGCAAGAAGAACTTCTTCAATTCAAACTTCAAGAAGTTTGGGTACTCTGTGATCTACCAGATGGAAAGAAGGTCATTGGTACCAGATGGGTGTTCAGATTAAAGAGAGATGAAAGAGGGAATGTCATCAAGAACAAGGCAAGGTTAGTTACACAAGGCTACAGACAAGAAGAAGGAGTAGATTATGATGAAGTATTTGCTCCTATAGCAAGGATTGAAGCCATTCGAATATTCCTTGCTTTTGAATCATATATGGGATTTCAGGTTTATCAAATGGATGTCAAGAGTGCCTTTCTTTATGGCACTATTACAGAGGAGGTCTATGTCAAACAGCCTCCTGGTTTTGAAGATCCTGCACATCCAAACAAAGTCTACAAAGTGGTTAAGGCTCTTTATGGTCTTCATCAAGCACCTAGAGCTTGGTATGAAAGGCTCTCTACTTTCTTATTGCAACATGGTTATAGGAGGGGAGCTATAGACAAGACTTTGTTTATTAAGAGAGATAAGAAGGATATCATGCTGGTTCAAGTATATGTAGATGATATCATCTTTGGAGCTACCAAATAGTCCATGGTGAAGGAGTTTGAGCAGCTGATGCAACATGAATTTCAAATGAGTTCTATAGGTGAATTAACATTCTTTTTGGGGCTTCAAGTTAAACAGTCAAAGGAAGGAATTTTCATAAGTCCAGATAAGTATGTCTCTGACATTCTTAAGAAGTTCAATTTCGATGCTATGAAGCCAGTCACTACACCTATCAAGTCTATCAACTCATTGGGCAAGGATGAAGATGGTCAACCTGTTGAAGTCAAGTTGTACAGATCTATGATTGGCTGTCTTATGTACTTAACTGCATCTAGGCCTGATATCATGTTTGCTGTCTGTTTATGTGCAAGATATCAAGTCTCACCTAAGGTCTCCCATATGAATTCAGTGAAGAGAATTTTTAGTTATTTGAAACAACAACCCAAGTTGGGGTTGTGGTATCCAAAGGATTCACCTTTTCACTTGGAAGCTTTTTCAGAAAGTGATTATGCAGGTGGCAACTATGATAGAAGATCAACCACTGGAGGATGCCAATATCTTGGAAGAAGATTAGTCTCGTGGCAGTGTAAGAAGCAAACTATTGCTGCAACATCATCTACTGAAGCAGAATATGTGGCTGCTGCAAGCTGTTGTGGACAAGTTTTATGGATGCAGAATCAACTCTTGGATTATGGGTTCAACTTCAAGAATACACCTATCAATATTGATAATGAGAGTACAATCTGTATTGTGAAGAATCCAGTTTATCACTTCAAGACCAAGCATATTCAGATTAGGCATCACTTCATCAGAGATTGTTATGAGCACAGGCTCATTAATGTTGTCAAGGTTCACACAGATGACAATGTAGTTGATTTACTCACCAAAGGATTTGATGTTTCACGATTCAATCACTTGGTGGTAAGCATTGGAATGATTAATTACTAAGCTACATTTAAGGGGAGGACTGAATGATTAGTTAGACAGTCCTATGCTTTGCTTAAGGGGAGGCATTACAATGCCTATTTGGAGTTTTTGTCATTATAGAGAAGAAGATTGAAAAGTACTGCTGTTTTGTTATATGAAAGTACTGCATTGAAAGTACTGCTCTGGAAAGTACTGCGCACGTGGAAAGAACTGATTGTCTTATCAACGTACTGTTCCAACGGTAAAAAACAGGGTTAAATTCAAATAACGTTAACTTTGTTATTATGGGTTGTGATTTTTCAAATCCTACCTATAAATAACTACTTTCCGATTTTCCCTCTCATCTTTATTCTTATCAATCTTTTCCATATTTCTCTCTCTATCACAAATACTTAATCATCGAATCAATCACTTCTGCAATCATCAATGGCAAACCGATACACCGTTTCTAAACACAACATGGTAGCGAATTTGGATAAAACAGAAGCTAATGTCGCATTCCATGACATTATTGATTTTCTCATGGGGTCTCCAATTAGTTATGCACTTTTGGTTGAACCAGATATCATTGAGCCCTGGATTCAACATTTTTGGGCAACTGCTCGGACTCACATGGATGATGGTGATTCGTATATACAAGCTAAAGTTGCTGGAAGAATAGTGAAGGTTAGTGAAGCTACAATTAGAGAAGATCTATTATTTGATGATGAAGAAGGAGCTGTTCGATTTGATAAACAACTTCTTTGGCTGAAACAACAACATTCAAGAAGCCCTTATTTAGTCCGCATTGGAAGTACTTGGTTCATGTTTTACTTCACTGTATCAGTTCTAAGAGTACTTCATGGGAGCAGTTTGGATCAAATATAGCATATGCACTGGTGGGATTGGCTACAAATTATATTTTTAATTTTTCAAGGCTAATTTTGGATGGTATGTTATCTCACATCTCTCATGGATCACGCTGGTTGATGTATCCAAGATTTATTCAAGTCTTCTTGAATAAACAACTTCAAGATGTACCTAAGCCTACAAGTCTATTACCTGTTGTGGTACAACCAGCCAAGATTTTCACCTTCATGGCTAGGAAGAGTGATTTGTTTATTGGAAGGAACACTCCATTGACTACTTCAATGATGGAGATTGTTCACGCTATTAGAGATGAGGCTGCAGCTAGTGATGAAAGAGAAGGTACTACTTCAACTGAAGGTATTGCTTCTCAAGGTACTGCATCTCAAGGAACTGCTTCTCAAGGTACTGATGTAAACGAAGGTACTGCAGTTTCACCTACCTCATCTCATCATGATACTCCACCTAATGAGTCAGAACCAGATATCCCTATTCCCACTAGAGGAGATGATGAGTATGTTCTGACAAGGGAGCTAGTAAGATTAAAGAATATAAATGAGGCTCAAGCTGTACAGATAGCCCAATTGAGGACCAAGCTTAGAAAACTTAAGAGATCTTTCTGGCCCTTGGTAAAACATCACAGATTATGGGTCAAGGCTGAAAGGAAGAAAAGAAAGCATTTTAAAAAGCCTTCTATAGGAAAAAAGGTTCAACAACATTCTTCTATCCAATTGGGGAGGAATTTAGAGCAAGAGAATTTGAAAGAAGACGCTGAATTTTATGAAGAAAAAGAAGATGAACCTCAAAGTACTGATGCACAGGTTAATATTCTAAGTACTGAGCCTAAAAGAACTGAAGTTCAAAGAACTGGTGTTCAAGGTACTGATGATCAAGGTGCTGCTGATCAAAGTACTGATCTTCAAGAAACTCATAAACAAGAACTGATAACACCAAGAGTTTTGAATTTTGATGAAGAAGCTGGTCCTTCTACTTTTATACAAGAGGAAGCTGATACACCAAAAGTAGTGCACACTGCAAGTGATGATGAAACTGTAGCTGAGATATTGCACAACTTATCAAGACCAAGAGGTGTTAGCATTCCCGGAGTTACTGAAGAACAACCACAAGCTTCTCAACCAGTTTTAGATCCTAAAGATAAAGGTAAAGGTAAAATGGTGGAAACAAAGAAGAAAAAGAAGCTAACTTTAGCAGAGATAAGAGCAATTCAGGAAGCCAAGAATGAAGAAGCTGCTAGGGAATTGCAAGCTAAGTTTGTTGCTGAAGTTGTTGTACCAGTGAAAGAACCTGAAGCTGTTATACATAGAAGACCAATGAGTAAAGCTAAAGAAAGAAATGCAATGATGGCTTACTTGAAAGGTCAAGGATACACTGGATTACAAAAGCTGAATTATATTGAGATGAAAGATTTGTATGAAAATGTTAGAAAAGCTTATCAGAAGCAAGTTGAAAGTATTTTTTCTTTCAAGGATGATAAACACAAGGAGGATTTCAGTAAAAGAAGCTTAAAAAGAAAAAGGACAACTGAAGCTGAACAGAAATCAAAGAAGATTGAGCTAAGATCAGATACAGTTGATGAATTAAGAAATTACCTAAGGGTTGTCGACCTTGAAAATCCTAAATCCAAAGATAATGTAGTAAAGAAGACAAAGATAACTACATTTGAAGTAGTAGAATCAAAGGAAGATGGAAATTATTTGATGTTCCATAGGGAGGATGAAAGTTTCAGAATCTTCAATTTTCTATGGGATATACTGCATATTATTGATAGAGCAGATCTGTTTCAACTATACCAACTAGTGCAAGAATACTTTGAACACATTCCATCAAGTGGAGTTGGGTTAGTACTACTAGGAGATCTGATAACTATCTTTGAAACCGAGGAAACAAGCAATGATGAACTCTGGCAAAATCAAGAGAACTGGGAGATTACAAGCTGGAGATTCTTTGAAGAATCAGGAGTTCATGCTTTGGAATTAGAGGATGGAACTACGATCCACATGTTAGCTGAAAGAAGATATCCTTTGACAAGAGATCTTATGAGAAGGATACTAGATCATGGAATGGAAGTCGAGGAAGAGAGTGACATAGTAGTAATTGTCATTGAACTGTATATCAAATGGACAGAGGCTGAGGATGAAGCATAAGTACTGGTATGATGTTTAATTGTATAAATATTTTGAAAAATAAGTACTTTATTCAAAGTACTGCTGGGACAAACAGTACTTTAACCAAAGTACTGCTTGCAGATAGGGATGTTCAAATAAACCGAGAAACTGACAAACCGAGCCGAACCGCTCAATCCCAAACCGAAAAAATCCGAAACCGAATAAACCGAAACTGAAAAAAACCGAAACCGGAAAAAACCCGCTTATCATGATTCGGTTCCGGTTTTTATTTTTAGATATCCGTGGTTAACCCAACCGAACCGTATATAATATACATAAATATTTTAACTAAATACCTAAATAATTATACAAGTATTGATTATGCTATTGCACTATTTTTATTGTATAACAATTTTTTTGCTTCTGATGGAAATATTTACAAAACATCTGTGTTTGAAAATTGATTAATTTGATCGTAACTTATAATCGTTGGATAAATACTTTTTATTAATTTGTTCCGTATGTTTATTTGAATGGTATTATTGTGACGAAATAGTTTTAATATGACTTAATTATATTCAACTTCTTTGAATGTTTACTAAAATGACAATTTACCTTCTAGATCATGTTATTATTCATTTGGTTAAACTCGATAAAATGTCTACAATGGTTAACCGTGACCCGAACCGCGGGTTACCGCTCATTTCGGTTACCCGCATGTCCGGTTATCCGTCTAGTATGGTTCGATTACGGGTAGTAAAATGAATTACCCGCCCCGAAAAGGATAGTTAAAATCTTTCAACTAACTGAACCGAACCGCCCCGTGAACACCCCTACTTGCAGCATAAACCAGTAAATGTTTTTGAAAGAAAAACTTTTGTTAAGTAAAGAATATTTTGAAACAAAAGTTAAAAGTAACAATGGTTTTTGAGATGGTTATAACAATAGGTTATCAGTTCACCATGTTTACAAAAGAACTGGCTAATCCATGAGAAAACGGCTCTGGTAAAGATATCTCAAATCCGTTATATAGTTGACAACTTGCTAATAAGTTGTATGGTAATCAACTCACCATATCAGCAAATGTAAAGAGTTGGCTAGCCCACAAGAAAAATGGTTTGTGGTAAAGGCTGTGGAAAAAACATTTTTATGGTAATTAGTTCACCATGGTTGCAAGAACTAACTAGTCCAAAAGGGTACAACTTTTGGTAAAGATAAATTAAATCTGTTGATAGCTGATGATTTGCTAAAAATCATATGGTTATCAATGTACCATGGTCTTACACACCTAAACATTTGGCTACTCCATAGTTAATGGTTTTGGTAAAGAGACATCAAAATTCATTAAATTTCAATGATTCACCTCTCACAGGAGTTTACACACCCGGAAGTGATGAGAATAGACTGAAACTTAAACTGAACTGATGTACAAATTGTCATATGTTGCTGAGTTGCTGAAAAGATGGAGCTTGCTGAATGTTGCTGAAAAGAATTACTGATAATGACTACTTTGATGATGATGATACAAGCACAGAATCTACAAAGACAAAATTTGATGTTAGATCAAGATCCGTACTCAACTAGGGTATAATAACAATGATTGAATAGATGCACAGCGGAGAATAATTAACACAGTCAAAGTTACCAACAAGGTTTTTCTTATTAAAACAATGATCCTCTATGGATCTTTTTCACTCTCTCTCTCAAGAGATGTTTTCCTGGAATGTTTTTATTCAGAGGTTTCTAATCTTCAAGTGTCTCTAATACAAAAGACATCAGTTCCTTTTATACACAAGGAACCCTAAATAAAACAATAATATAAAATAAATGCATATCACTACCTAAAACAGCTCATGCAAATCCTAACAAACTAATAAATATACGGAATATCTATATCCGTAGAAACCAACTATACTATAATATAACTTCAGCAGAAGTCCTTCTTCAGCAGAATCCATATACTTCAGTAGATTCCTTCAGCAGAATCCATGTACTTCAGTAGATTCCTTTAGCGTTATTTTCAGCATAATTCATACTTCACAGAATTCCCAACAATCCTCCCCTAAACTGGAATTTGACATGGTTAAGTTCCAGTTTCCTGATAGTACTTTAACGCTTCAGAACTTGAGGATTGTACTCGAACATCAGCAGCAAAGAATCAAAAAAAGTACATCTCTATGATGACAAACTTTGAAACTCCAGATCTTTGCAGCAACAAATGACAAAAGATACATCAAAACAGATTAGTTTCATACTATTCTCATCACATCCAGGAGTGTTAACTCCTGTGAGAGGTGAATCATTGAAAATAATGGATTTGATGTCTCTTTACCAATGGCCATCACTACTGGAGTAGCCAAATGTTTAAGTTCGAAAACTATGGTACACTGATAACCATCTGATTTATTGGCAAACCAGAAACCATATAAACGAATTTGAGATGTCTTTACCTGTAGCCGTTTGCTCAGGACTAGTCAATTCTTGGATTCCAAAAAGGAATAAACCATGGTGAATTGATGACCATACAACCCTCAACAATTAAGCATGGGTGGTTGCATACCCTATGATTTTGAGCAAACCATTACAGCTATCAACGGAATTGAGATGTCTTTACCAAAAACCGTTTGCTTTTGGACTAGCCAACTCTTTGATGGAATGTCGTCATCATCATGGTGAGTTGATTACCATGTATGGATTTCCGCAGCCTTTACCACAAGCCATAATCCTGTGGGCTAGTCAACTCTTATGTCAGAAAGACATGGTGAGATGAAAACCATTAGTTGTGTTGTTAGAACCAACACCAAAACCTGCAAGCAAGAAATAGTAGAAACTGAACACAGTCAGGTTAGAGCTTTTTTTTTTTTTTTTTTTTTTTTTCACTAAAAGAAATAGCACGATTTTTTTTTTTTTTTTTTTTTTTAAACAAATATACAACAATAAGCCTCCCCTTAGGCTTATGCCTCCCCTCAATCAATGCACCTGACAAAGACTATTGTTCTTGGGTACCCAAAATGAACCTTTTCTTTGAGTTTTCCAAGAATAACCTTTTGAGGGCTTAACAGCAGTTGCCACTCTAACTCCACCATGTGCCATATTCATATGAGATACATAAGGTGTATATGACTGAAAATAAGAACTAGTAGGTCTATAGGGCATAAGTCTAGCATTACTGTTCCACCAACCAGTAGTAACTGGTGAAGAATATCCTCCACCAGAGGGAACTGGAAAAGGCCTATTAAGCCTTTCAGCAGAAACAGATGCATACACCTTAGGCTTACTAGTGGGAACTGGTTTACCTACTCTCACATGAGCAGCTTTGGGAACAAATGGAGGAATACTAGCAACATTAGTCCATGTGGGTCTAAAAGTCTTATGGCCAGAGGAAACACCCATCTTTTTCTCATGATAATCACAGTCTTTAATAAGATGGAGTTTACTACCACACACAAAACAAGATTTCTTCTTATCAGACGTATTCTTAACACAACTTTGTTTATTACATTTAAACTTATCAGAAACAGAACTAGAAGCAAAATTGTGTTTAACAGAATAAGTAACTGGCTTTGTTTTGGGCTCAGCAATATTGGGCTCAGCATGAGCTACTTTTGACTTGGGTGTGGTCTTGGGTGTGTGCTCAGGTGAGTCAGACTTTTCACTTGAATCACATGAGGCATAGTCAGTGGACTTAAGGTCTGATGACTTGTCACTTTTAGAACAAGAGACAGAGTCATTAGTTTTGCTAGTAAGGTTTGGCAAGTCACTTGACTTTTTGCCATATAAATGATGTGATCCATCAAAGTCAACTGTAATGGACAGGTCAATGGGCATATGTTCACCTCTAATTGGTCCAGGGACAGCATGTAATTCACCTTCTTTAACATAATTAGCTAAACCTGCTGGTGTAGTCTTACGCCCATCATATTTAGCTTCAGGACCTACATATTTTTGAAAACCTAGACCTATCCTAGATGTCTCAGATTGACTACCATAAATGTGACTAGCTAACTTGTTTCCATTCAACATCCATTCTTTATGCCTAGCAACTTCCTCATCTAGTTTCTCTTTAAGCTCTAAATTTTCTGACCCTACATCTGCTCTTAACTTCTCAGACCACTTTAACTCATTTTTAGCACATTCGAGATCCCTTTCTAATACACCTATCTTCTCATCATAAGCTATTTGATTCTTCTGAAACCAAACCTTTTGTCTTTCTAGTGTTTTTAAAGCCTGTTTATAAGCTTCAACTTCCACATAGCATTCATTATATTTAGGTTTCATAATATCATAAGCTTCTTTGAGTTCATTATATCTCTCTTTACAACTATAATCACAAGTATGTACCTGAGAGATGCCCATGAATGCAAAGTGTGGACTGGCAAGTTCTTCAGCATAACCTGCAGCATCAGCTTCCTTGTTCATTTTCTTGAATTCAGCCTTTCCACCATACCTTTCCTTGAGTGCATTCCATATACGACTTGCATCATCCATATAACGAAAATCTCCTACATGATCAGCAGGAATAGAATTAAGCAAGGTAGTTCTGGCCTTTGACTCTCTTTGTACAGCAATGTGTTCATCTGTAGTCGTTGGAGGATGAAAAAAGAGATTTCCATCGCGATCACATCCAGTCCTTTTCAAACTGTTGCCATTTTGGATCACCTTCCAGATATTCATATCATTATTTTTGATCCAGTGTTCCATCTTCTTAGCCCAGACCTCGTACTCATCATCCATCAAATAAGGAAACATAACATCATCCCTATCATTATCAAATTCTGCCATTTTATGTAATAACAGCGGTAAAGTTAACACACGTGACCACTTCAATTTACTGACGAGTACGATACTAGAATGCCTTGTACAGTACCAATGTCCCACCAATTTAATACTAGAATGACCAACAATGTGGGACCTGATGAATCAAAACATTACTCGTATAGATCAACACTAAATTAAATTGCCACGTGAGATATCATCCAATTAAAGAAAACCGATCCTCATAACAAAATGACCATAACCAATTGCTTGTACAACGTGGGACCAAATCATACCAGTATCTCACAAACGAATATGATATTATTCTTGAAATTGACTTTTCCCATGTGCATCCCTCATTATATCACGTACATGAACCAATCATTCACCATAACACCTATACACCTCAACACATTGAATCAAATCTCACTTAGTAATTTGTCAATATCAGTAGGAATATAAATGAGTAAAACGAATAAGGGACCAGCGCGTGAGTCAGCAGCAATGAATTGATGCGATCAGTAGAAACGGATTGGGACCCACGCAATATCTCCAATCAGTGAATACCAATGACAACCAATAAATGCGCTGTTATGTGATCTCGAGAGCTCAATATGAGTCAATCAAAAGAACCAATCAAACCCTCCTTTTCAGTACTAATAAAAACGAGCCAATTAGGAAAAGAACATACCCACGTGATGTGATAATTAAATAGAACAATGATAGCTACTTGCCGTAATTAATTAAATATCAAAAATCAAAAACCTCACAGCTATTTGCCTCAATTATTGACAATATAATAATCGCAAGTGACCATCAATATAATTCAGAATACCACGTGACAAGTAGAAGACGAGAGTAGTAGGGACCACCAAGGAATATCTTGCGCAGATCAGTAGTAACCAATTTAATGGGACCAATAATCAAACGCTAGTTTCTCAAACCGAGTCCGCCTCTTCTCCAAAACTCTTCTTTTTGACCGCTGCCTCCCTTCTTTTTCACAACCGCTCAAAAACGAATCTGTTGCCTCCTTTATTTTTACGACTGCTCCAATACACCGATTTGGGCATAAACCGTAATTACCCAAAAACCTTATAAACCCTAGATCGAGAGCCACCCGCTCTGATACCACTTGTTAGATCAAGATCCGGACTCAACTAGGGTACAATAACAATGATTGAATAGATGCACAGCAGAGAATAATTAACACAATCAAAGTTACCAACAAAGTTTTTCTTATTAAAACAATGATCCTCTATGGATCTTTTTCACTCTCTCTCAAGAGATGTTTTCCTGGAATGTTTTTCTTCAGAGGTTTCTAATCTTCAAGTGTCTCTAATACAAAAGACATCAGTTCCTTTTATACACAAGGAACCCTAAATAAAACAATAATATAAAATAAATGCATATCACTACCTAAAACAGCTCATGCAAATCCTAACAAACTAATAAATATACGGAATATCTATATCCGTAGAAACCAACTATACTATAATATAACTTCAGCAGAAGTCCTTCTTCAGCAGAATCCATATACTTCAGTAGATTCCTTCAGCAGAATCCATGTACTTCAGTAGATTCCTTCAGCGTTATTTTCAGCATAATTCATACTTCACAGAATTCCCAACATTTGAAGACAAAGTCACAATCCCTCTTTGAAGACAAAGATGTTAAAGTTGAATATACAAAGGAACTTGAAATCAAGCAAGTAGAATTCAAGTTAGGGGAGGATTGTTGGGATATAGAAAGTCAACGTGCTGAAGAGTCAAAGTACTGAAAAGTTAAAGTGCTGAAGAAGTCAAAGTACTGCTGGATTCATCAAAGTACTGCATGCTTAATGGACTGCTATGCAAAAGCGTTAAGGATCATTATGTAATTCTAGAATGTTCTTAGTATAGTATTACTTGTCGTACAAGGTTACAAATTGTAAACCAACTAGGGTTATCCTTAAGCCTATAAAAGGACCCCTAGGTTGGCATTAGAGAATACGTGTTTTTAGAGTTTTATAAAAGTGCGATATTAGAGTTTTAGAGTTGTTAAAGAATCTGCATAACAAGCAGATTCAGAATTATTAATAAAATCGTTAAAAGTTAAAGTTAATTCTTCTTAGCTTTGTTAAGTAAATTCCGCATACTTAATAGAGTTTGCTCAGTGTTTCATTGTTAATAACTTAGGATTTATCCGAGGTTATTAAACTCTTAACAAGCTATATAAGTTAGTTTGGTTAGAGTACATCGATCCAACAAGAATTCATAATAGGGAGAAGTAGCACATAGCGTAGATCCTCAATGCTTATTGTGACTTCATGTTTATGTAAAGTACACTTAAACACTGACCCCCTTCATTCTTCTCAATGGTGTTCCAGAATTGGTGAATGTAGAAGTCAGGGATTGATGCAAATTTAGTCAACATAAACTTGAACGGGTGATTGAGTAGAATATCTACAACAATTTGCCAATGACCCTGTTGTAACCTTGAGGGAAATTTTTTCCATTATGAGGATTTCTGGGACATTTACATCAGCTTGTTGTGCAGCCATTGTTGTGATCTGAAAGACATAAGTCATAGATACAGACATTGAAAGACACAATGTGTTAGCATTAGTCTGATTCACTTCCTAAGTCCTTGTTTTGATGTTGATATACACAGATGGATTTCAGTTACACATTCTAAGTCACATTTTTCCTTTTACTTTTAGTTGTGATGATATGATTAATGAATATTTTAATTTTGAAGTATTAATATCCATTTATCACTTATACACAACATTTGGAATATTTCTGAACTTATTCTTAAACTTACAAAAATTCGTAAATGGTGACTTAGGCGTAACTTGGATCCTTATTCGTAAGCTTGAGTGCTTATTCATAAGAATAAGCCTAAAGCGTAAGAATAGTCCTTATTTGTAAAGAATATTTCTTATTCGTAAGCTTTAGACTTATTCTTAAGAATAAGCTTATGTGTAAGAATAATGCTAATTCGTAACAAACCAGAGTTATTCGTAAACAATATGCTTATTCGTAAGAATAAACTTATGCATAAGAATAAGCATAATTCGTAAGAATTGGCCTTATTCGTAAACATTTTCCAAGTTTACGAATTTCTTTCCAATAAATTCGTAGTCCACTGTAGACATCCTTATTCGTAATATTTCATGCTTATTCGTAAACATTTATGCTTAGTTCATAACCTTTGAATCCTATTACAAATTTCCTTTTTCTGTTAACACAACATCAAATCCTTAGTCGCAAACTTCTTTTATCACTTTAAGAACACAACAACAGGAAATTTTACAATTTTCAAGCACGAAAGACCTTATTCGTATAAATCCTTAAACCTTAGACTATCTTTTTATGAATAACTCATTAACAAGATAGATGTTTTTTTTATTGTTTATGTGAGTTCAAAAGATGTATTAGAGTGAAATAGAACAAGTTTTAACAACTTTCATCCACAGATTTTCAATATAGATCCTGAACATGTTCTTAAACCCTAAACATAAGGTTTTGAATTTAGAGTTGTTTCTTGTTTAATTCATGTGTTTAAACATGTTTATTATCACTACTAAACACTTTCTTACTATCATTTAAACATCAAAACTACACAGAATCAAAATCCCCAATTAGGGCGCAAGAACCCTCATTTTCAAACTCGTTCAATTTGTGTTTATGATTACGATTAAGTTATCACAACATGATTAGGACACTATTAGAAACATTTCCCCTCTAAAATATTTAACCAAAACAAACAAACTCAATTCTTCCCAAATCGGTACGAACCTTAGTTTTTCAAATTTAAATTACGATTGATTCAACTGTTGGTTTGAGTTCTAATTGAAAACCATATCTTATATTTGACTTATAAACGGATTGACACTTAAAGATTTTTGAAAATACGATCAGATTAGAAGATTGAATGTGGTACGTTGATGAAGGTGATTGCAATATTAAATGTGTTTGCAGATTTCATTCAATGCAACTCAAAACTTGTTATTGACAAATTTTACTTTGAAAGATTAACATATTCGGTCCCTAAGCCACAAAATTTTCCAGTTTTGATTCTTTAACTCACAAACAAGGTCAACTTGTTGTTATTTTGGCAAAATACTTTTAAATACTCCCCGTCGACTTTTGACGTAATGAATTTTATACATTTTGAGAAAGCATTTAAGTCCGAGGAGGGTATATAACCATGAAACTTTTCCAACACAATTGAGAAACAACATCATTTTTAAATATGCAAGTACAAAGTTTAAGTAAAATTTTAAAATTTCATTCACCCCCTCAACACTTGTTCGATAAAAATGGTGAAATTGTTTAATAAAACAAAGTGTTGATGGAAATATTGTAATTGCATTGTTTGTTTTTCACAAAAGAAAGAATGAAAAATCTTTTTGGGTTTTTTTGGGTTTTATATTTTTGTATTTTATTTTTGATAAAAATATTTACAATAATGGTTTTGGTGTTTGACATTTTCAAGATTGTTGTAAAAAGTTTTCCAGTTCTTCTGGATTCAAACACCTTATACCATTTCGATGGATTAAGTCAGCAAATCTTGCGGGTGGCAAGGATTTGGAGAATAGGTCCGCCAATTGGTGTTCAGCACCTACAAAGTATAATTCAACCGTTCCCTTCTCAACATGCTCTTTGATGAAATGGTAGCAAAGAGCAATATTCTATGACTTTGAATGTTGAACAGTGTTGCACGAGATTGCAATTGCACTTTTTGTGCCATAACATACCAGAATCTTGTCAAATTTGTAACTATAATCCATGAGCTGTGTTCTCATCCATATAACTTGAGCACAACACGCAGACTTGGATACATATTCTGCTTCAGTTGATGATAACGATGTGTAATCTTGCTTCTTCGATTTCCATGACACCATTTTGTCACCAAGGAATTGTAAAAAACCATAAGTACTTTTTCGTGTATCTAAACAATCTACATTATCAGCGTCTGAAAAGGCTATTAGTTGAAAACCAGAATCCTACGAATACCAGATCCCCAAATTAATGGTTCCCTTTATATATCGAAGGATTCTTTTAGCCTCAAATAGGTGACGTTCAGATGGTCTTGACTGATAACGAGAGCAAAGATATACGACAAACACTATGTTGGGTTTGCTAGTTGTTATATACATGAGATACCCAATAATACTTTGGTGTTTTGTATGGTCAACAAGTTTCCCATGTAAATCAGCGTCCCGTTTACTGGATGAAGCCATTGGTGTGTTATAGGTGTCATATGAGGTCATACCATTTTTTTTAAGAATATCAAGGGCATATTTGAACTGACTTAAGAAAATTCCACGGGGTGATTGATGAACTTGAAGTCCTAATAAGAGCGTTAGTTCACCCAACATTGACATTTCAAAATTTTGTTTCATTAGTTTTACAAAAGCATTTGAATCAAAAATGATATTATCCACATAAATTTGAACAATTAAAATATGTTCCCTGTGATATTGTATAAAAAATATTGGATCAACGGATCTTTTGGTAAAATTATTAGCAAGCAAGAAGGCTGACAATTTATCATACCACGCCCGAAGGGATTTTTTGAGACCGTAAAGAGCTTTATTTAGTTTGTAGACATGATTCGGGTAATCTGGATCAACTAATCCCTCTGGTTTGCTAACATACACTTCCTCCCATAATTTTCTTTTCAGAAATGCAGTTTTCACATCCATTTGATAGTCAGTGATGTTCATATGTGCCGCAAATACTAAAAACATTCAAACAACCTCAAGTCTAGCCACCAGTGCGAATTATTCTTCAAAGTCAATTCCCTCTTCCTAGTGACAACCTTTTGCCACCAGACATGATTTGTTACGAATAACCGTTCCTTCAACATCTACCTTATTTTTCAAAATCCATTTCAGACCAATAACATAGACCCTTGTTGGTCGTTCAACCAATTCCCATACTTCAAGACATTTGAACTAATATAACTCTTCTTGCATAGATTCTATCCAGTTGTCATGATTGATTGCTTCTTTAATGTTTTTGGGTTCGGTATTGCTGACGGTGAGAGCATAAATGAATTTTTCATCGTCGGTGTGAAGGCGTTGTCTTGTGATGACTGGTTGGTTAGCGTTGCCAATAATGTTTACTAGAGGATGATATTTTGTCCATCTATGTGTCTAGGGTTTGTGTTTATATACATTATGCAGATTGGGTGGATCCAGATTGTGAGTTGAAGATTCGACAACATCTGGAGTGGTTGTTTCTGATGCAAAAGGGTTGAAAAACGCATTTTCATCATAATTTATGGGTGTAGGTACATTTTGTTTAATGGTTCTCAGCTTGGTCATTTTCATTGGATGTCATTTGTTCAGCTGTTGTTGGAGACTCCACCGGCGGTGCATCAGCAACCGTTGTTGTTGTGTCTGATGTATCAGGTATTGGATCATGATCAGGTTGAGCAGCGGAAACAATGGATACATCTGGAGCACGTTGATCGAAATATTCATTAAATAGTGGAGCAAACAAAGTTTCCATTTGACGACGCGTGGGTTGAAATTGTTGGTCAGCTGATGATTCTGGAAAGTTTAGATGGTTGTGCCCGGGTTCTAAGTTGTTTTTTTTTCATAAGCCATTTCTGTGAACTCATCGAAATTAACATGAATGGTTTCCATAATTTCTCTTGTACGAAAGTTCTAGATTCGATATCCATTTGATTTTTCACAGTATCTGACAAAGATTCCAATGTCAGCTTTGGCCTTGAGCTTTCAAAGATCATCACAATCATTAGTTGGATAACAAAGAGCACCAAATACCTGATAGTGTTTTAGGTTAGGTTTACGGTTATGGAAAAGCTCATAAGGTGTCTTGTTGTGGCGTTTGGTGATCATTGAACAGTTTTGGGTGTAACATGTAACTGAAACAGTTTCTTCCCATAAGTAATCCGGTAATTGAGCATTTATGAACATCGTTCTTGCAGCTTCCACTAACGTCCGGTTTCGCCTTTCAAAAACTCCATTGTGTTCGTGAGTTCTTGCAATTGATGTTTGATGCTCAATTTCCACTTTCTTAAAATATGACCGAAGAGTTTGATTCAAGAATTCAGTTCTTCTATCCATTTTGACTTGTCTGACCATGTTACAAGGATGACTTGAATTTTTGTGTGAAAGGTGATGATCATTGACGGAGCTTGATCTTTACTTCTTAGAAAATAAACCTAAGTCCATCTGAATAGTCATCAACGATTACAAGAATGTAGCATTTGCCATTAATCGTCTGACCGCGCATCGGGCCACACAAATCCATGTGAAGAAGGTGAAGTACATGTTGCGTACTATTTTCAATCTTCAAAGGAAAATGTGCACGAGTGCTTTTTCCTTGTTCAAATGCTGAGCATAAGTGGTATTTGGAATACCGAAATCTAGGAAGTCCTTCAACTAATTTGTGTCGTGCCGGATCAGTTATGGTTTTGAAACTCATGTGAGAAAGTCTCTCATGCCACAACCATGATTTTGTAGATGTTGCTTTAGAAAGTAGACAAATCACAGTTGCCTGACATAAGATCATTTCCTTGTAGATCATGAATGAAACACGTTTTCTACTGAAAAGCAACTTCCAAATCCCCATCACAAAATTTAACTACTGAGAAAAGATTGTGTCCAAGACCTTCAACATAATACACTTGGTTAATCAATGTTTCCATTGATGTAGTCCTCGTAACCCATTATTGCAGCAAAGTGATCATTCCCGAATCTGACAATGCCAATGAACTTTACAACAAAGTTTCTTAACAATTTTAGGTTGCCTGTCATGTGCCGAGAACATACGCTATCTGTTAGGAATTGGAAATTCCATAATGAAGTGTCGGTCACCCCAAATATAATCTAGCATAAGTTAGCTCGTGGACTTATCGTTATTTACGTTATGTAGTAGTTAATTAGTTAGTTGTTAGCTTAGTTATTAGTTTAGTGTAACACCGTGGAGGAAGGACGGGTCTTTACCCACTGTATGCCTGATCCACAGTCCGAAGGAGGACATGTAGAATGTAACTATAAATACCCTCTACCTTCTAATGTAGAGGGTTGGACCTTTCACTTAATCTAACCTTCTTTCTTTTGTTTGATTTCTCTCTCTAGAAAGGCTCCCATCTTCCACTTTCTCTCTCTAAAAACTATCTCATTCGAACCTTTTTTCTGCTTGATTATGTGTTTATGAAAACTAATATCTTACAAATGGTATCAGAGCCTAGGTTGTGTTGTTTCTTGATGATTCGTATGGTTTTTGAGCAACTTATGATAAGGTTTGTATGGTTGTGTTATGCGGTTTGTCAAGGTTCTTGTGTTTTTGTTGATGCGACTTGTACTCTGTTTGTGGATGTTGGTTTATTGGGTGGTTGTTAAGCTGTTTTAAACTGATTGAATGTGGTTGTAAGCAGTTTTAAGTGTTTTTGATTCTGGTGTCATAAGCTTAACCTGACTTTTAAGATGATTTTAAAACTGTGTTAACACATTATGAATCTGTTTAAAAGTTGGTTTTGTTCAGAATTTGGTTACTTATTGTTTTATCAAAATCTGGAATAATGTTCAAACAAGAGTTATTAGCAGTTTTTTTATTATTGGCTTTGTTGCGGTGCTCTTATATGCGAATTGTGTCACATTTCTGATGTTGGTGCTCTTATATGCGACTTGTGTCACATTTCTGCTGCTGGTGCTCTTAAATGCGACTTGTCAAAAAATGCCCAGATTCTATGAACCTGATGCGAGTTGTCTACTGACAGTAATGTATGTGAGTTGTGTAAAAAATGCGGGTTGACTTTTGAGTCAACTGCGACTTGATTAAGTCAAATGCAAGTTGTGATGATACGAGTTGTGTTTATGCGAGTTGTCAATGTTGAAAAAAGGGTGCGGTTTATCTGATGCGATTTGATCATCCTTATGCGTTTTGATGCACTAAGCGGTCTGTCTCAAACTTAGATACGGTTTGATCCATTAAGCGACTTGTCTCCCTATGCGAGTTGTCTAGAAAGCGAGTTGTCTGCTAAGCGATTTGTCAATTCCTGCGATTTGTCTCTAAACCTAACATACAAAACCCTTGTTTTCAAACCCTAATTTTCCGAAACAGGGGGTATATATAAAATGATTAGGGAATATCACAAACTCAACCATA
The DNA here is from genome assembly GCA_019973895.1 of Chrysanthemum seticuspe. NCBI lineage: Eukaryota > Viridiplantae > Streptophyta > Magnoliopsida > Asterales > Asteraceae > Chrysanthemum > Chrysanthemum seticuspe. The sequence continues at coordinate 167,673,053 of BPTQ01000005.1, read as the reverse complement.
ACACCAACTTATTTTCACTTCCTTGTCATCTTCTAGTTCCTTTACTACATTCTACTTCTCACTATCTTACGGTTTGTTCTTGATTTTATTAAAATCCCGTGAAAGATTCTATTTCTCGGTTTAAATCACAGACTTGTAAAATCCCGTGTACACAGCAACATCATGTCTTACACTCTTGATTCAGTGATTTCGAAAGTACTTAAATTGTTTGATGCTGTGGACATCAATGATAATGTATGCTACACTGAACGGTTAAAGATGATTGAATCAATCAATGAGGATGTGAGATCTTCGTGTTCTGAGTGTGAAGAAAGAGAATTGCATCTGTTTAGGCTACAGAATGCCATGCTAAAGGAAAGTAACATTGAACCATATCAACAACTTCACTCACACCTCATGTTAATCACATCTATAACAATGGAACGGACATGCAATGCCCTTTTCCGTCAAGATTTATCCACATTAACGGGAACACTACTAATTAACTTAGAACAATTGGAACAACAAATTGACAAACAAAAGGTTCAAAAGGATAGTTCTAGTGCTGCACTTCATGTGATCCACAAACGACTTCAGTCATTCATTAGTGGGGAATTCACATCAGATTATGATCAAGACATGACTGAAATGTCTTTCAAGAGACGCATTGGAATGGAAATTAGCGTGTTCATAGAGACACTTATCCATCTCATGGATAATGTGGAGAAGTATATTGAGGATGTTACTCAGAAAAATGAAAAAGTGGATGAGTGTCTGGTGCAGTTAAGAGATAGTTGTGATAAGTTGGGTAATGTATCAGTTGAAGAATCGGGTGTTGCTAAATGCAGAATGTCAGTGACAACAAATAATGATGTAACCAGTTGTTCAGTTACTCCTAACACACAAGAAGTAGATGCAATAATCAGAAAGGGGAATAAATGTCGGCACAATCAAAAGATTGTAGTGTTGAGTTGGGCAAAGCACTGAATACAGAGGCTCAGAGATAGATAAGCTTGACACAGCCAGCAGTCCAGTGACTCTTGTAACACATGATGTGGATACAGATATCAGACCAAAAATTGAACAGGTGTCATGTAATGAGGTACCCTTAACTGACCAACATAATGCATCTGCTAATGTACCTAAACAAACTGACCTTAATACTGAACATGATTCTGTTAAATGTTCCTTGATTGAGGCTCAGTCTAATAAATTCAAAACAAGTGATATGGTTGATAAAAAGGCTTTTGATGAACTTTCAAACAAATTCTCAAAACTTGAAAAACATTGCATTTCTCTTGAAACTGCAATACAAAGAAAGGAGGAAAGTTTTCAAACTAAGAAACCATGTAAAAATCCGGAATTTCCTGAATTTTTTGAAATAAATGATTTAAAAGCTCAGCTTCAAGCCAAAAACTCGACAATCAACATTTTGAAGAAACATATTTCTGGTATGCATGTGAAAAGTAATTCAGTCAAGACTGCACAAGACATTGATTCTATTATAATAAGAAATAATGAACTGTCAATTTATGTGGCTAAATTACTAAAGGAAAATGAGAGTTTGAGAAAGCATCACATAGAACTAAGTGACTCTGTTAAAGAAGCTAGAACTAAGTCAATAGAACAAACAAACTCTTTGATAGCAAAAATTGATGATCTCAAAGCTCAACTTCAGGAAAGGAGTTTCGCTATTGTTGCCTTAAAGAATGAGCTTAGAAAAAACGTAGGGAAAAGTGTGAACACTAAGTTTACAAAACCATCAACCTTGGGGAAGCCAGTTTCTCATCCCACTAGAGACCGGTCCGTTGTTAGGCAGCCTACTGCATTTATATCTGAAAGAACAAAATCTTTAAAGACAAGGCTTGCCTTCCAAGTTGATGCGATACAAGTTTTGTCAAAACCAGTCACTTCACCTGAGTTACCTAAGAATAATGCTTCTAGCTCCGTTAACCCTCAACAAGTAGCTACTTCTACTCTCAGCAGCTCTAGGAATAATTCGAAAACAGTGTCAAAACCAAGCATTAAAACCCATAATTCATATGATATGAATCACTTGTGGAAGAACTATTATCTAGAAGAAGCTAGGAAAAAGGCACATATTTGAAAAGATGGAATTTTAGGTGCAAGACCTAGGGTGATGCATTCCACGAGATTTCAAGGCACTGCTAGTAGTTGTAAACCATTACCTAGGAACACTCAAAAGACTAGGGGTTCGCTTGCATCTAAGAGTAGTTATATGAAGAAGAATGCTAAGCATGTAGAAAATAAAACTATAAATTCTAAGTCTTTTCCGAATAAGAAACATTTTCCTAATTCACATGCTAAGGGACAATCCACTAAGGCTACTAACATGGCTAAGGTTCAACATGTTATGAAGCAAAACAAACCTAAAACTTCACCTAGATGGATCCCAACTGCTAAATCTTTGGAGTCTAGGAATAATGATAAATCTTCCACTGTGCATAAGAATATCAACAATCCTAGACCTTGCCACAAGTGGATACCGTCTGGTAGAATGTTTAAGGATGTTGGACTTAGGTGGATACCTACCGGAAAGCTGTTTACCGATAGCAAAATCAAGGTTGACCATGAAACCCCAAAGGGTTTGGATACTAATGTCACTAACCCATATATATGAAATCAAGCTTGTAATGTTAGTGCATGTAGTCCTTACCTAGTTACAGATACTTTGATCCTTCAATACATGGACTGGCTTAAAGTATGGATAACAAAAGGATTGATATCTCATAACTCACGGGTTCTAGTAACTCAACCTTGATATTCAATCAGCTATGACGTCTGTTCACATCAGTTCAGGCCTCGTACTTCATCATTATGGCGTCTGTAGATAACACTTCAGGCCCCGGTCCTCAAAGAAAACAAAAGTGTATGCCTCAGTGCGCTATATCTTCAGAAGAAGAGAAATCTTCATTTTTATGATCATTCTCATCGACATTCTTCATCATCAAGCTTTATGTTTTTCCATGCTCATTCAATCCTCAAGTGGATCTCCGTTCATTGGTATATATTCTTATTCACTTGCTCAATCAAAAATGGCAAACTTCATTTGCAATTTTTGAGGGGGAGAAGAGTAAATATACTACATGTTGATGGATGCTTGAGTTATGGTCTTACGAGTCTCCAACGCCTCATGTCTTTTCTCACTAAGGATAACTGGGATTTACCATTTGGGATTCATTGTTTTTCAAGATATGTTTGATGAGTACTTCCAACCTCCAACGAATGTTGATCATCCAGTTTCTGAGGCTCATTCTCCGGTTCCTACTGACTCAACTGGTTTACCATCTAAGAAGTACTTCTCAGAATTCTCAAGAAACCTTATCTCCAGTTACTTCACGAGGCGTTGATAATGGCTATCATGATATTATAGTTGCACTATTGAATAATGATCCGCTCTTTGGTATTCCTTTGCCAAATCTTCACGGATTATTGTTCTTCTCATTGTACATGCTATAAATCAACCACATGAACATTAATGAAAATGACTACCTCATCCGCTCGAAGACATTATTGGTGAATCTTCCATATCAATATCTACATGTATACCTTTAGGAAGAATGCATTGATGTTGAGGAATCATTTGTTACGGTTCAATCAGTGGATCAATGGACATCCGAGTGTATGTCTATTCACGTGTTGGACATTTGAAACAAGATTGATTACTTTGAAGTTAATCATTTATCACCTAATTGAGATTGAAGTTGACTTTCACAAAGGCATGTTCTTATTTGGTAACTTGCTCGGGCTTAACAATTTAAGTTGAAGACGTCGTTTATCTAGTTACCAGCAGTCGGTTTGGATGGTTGAAGACCTGGTTAACTATTACTTTAAGGAGTTACGTTGATTTACTCAGTGCACACGCAAATGTAGTTGTGGATAATCGCAAGAGGTGTTAATGTCTCGTACTTTGGTTGAGTATTGAGTACTTAGAGATTTGCTTGGAGCATAAATTCTCGACACCGTTCTTCCAACATTAGTGCAAGATTAAGACACAAATGCGGGGAACTCTACTTTAGTTTCAAGTTTAGTATATCGGGTTTGCTTCATTAGTGGTCACTTCAAATTGTCCACATCTGGGTCGGTTAAGATAGTCAGAGAGAGTTTCTGTAGCAGTTGATTCTCACAAGATACATTTAAGCTCATTGTGTTCTTCTCAAAAGATTTCAAGGATATGAGTATATTATGTCTTGCTGATTATGAGGTATCAAAACCAGCAAGGGGGAAGGAGACATACATCTAATCGCACAATGAGTACACGTGATGAACTTAATACTTCTTCTATATTGAAGTTATTCCGGGGAGACAAATATCATAACCGTAGAGAAACTCAGTGTTTAATTCGTGGCATTTGGTGTTATCATTCCAACTATTTGGGGGAAGGATGTATCATTCCAAGTATTTGGGGGAAGGATGTATTATTTCCAACTATTTGGGGTAAGTGGTCTCTTGACACTTTTGGTATGTGTTAACTCAGCTCTCGGTGGGAAGAAATATGAGAAGCATATTTGGAGTGTGAGAAGATATTGCTTATCGACATCTTCGACATGGCTTATGATAAAGTGCTTCTGGTTATTGGTTCATGCACACAATGTTATGATGATTCCGTTGAGATCGCAACCATCAGGGGAGAGATATGTGTACATCAAGGACGCACAACATGTTCACATGATCGAGCTTATTCAGTTATTCTGGAGCTGATATCCCCAGAGATGATCAGTGATTCAACATGCTACCTGGATATCCTCGTCTCTGCTCTTGTTGGGTACATGTGTACATTATGGGCTGATTGGTTATATGAAAGATAACTGTAATGCTTTTGGTGAAATGAAGATGTTGACATATTGTTCTCCCGAATAGACAACTGCTCAAACTCGAAGAGTAATGTGTACATCAGGGATGCACAACAGGTTCACGTGATAGAGCTTAGTCATGTATTCCAGGTTTGATAACCGCAAAGATGATCAGTGTTTAAACTTGTTACTTTGGTGTTCTCGTGTTCTTCGGGATGTTGAGCTTCATTCAATGAGACTGTTTTTCTTCACATTCTACGTTGTGGGAAAATGGTCTTTATTCGAAGATTGTCGGTTTGGGGGGAAGCTACCAAAGTCTCACTTTCTGTAGGCTCAGTTTCTGACGTCCATTCAAGAGTCTCAAAAGCTTTGGTGGTGAAAGTTTAAGAAATTATGCCTTCTATCTTCTACTAAGTGTTGAACGATATCCTTATCTCGGTACTCGTATCATCATCTTCTTAAACTATATCATCTTATTTGTATATATTTATCAAAAAGGAAAATACAAAAATATAAAACCAACTAAAATAGAATAAAAAAATATAAAATTCTCAAAAAAAAAACCCATAAAAATTTGAAAACTCAGATAATACCAAAAATATTGTTTTTCTCAAGACATGTCTTCTGGTATCGATAACATCTACGGTCTTAGAAATGCCATTCAATAATGGCACGGGACTTTAGATGAAGTTCGAGCAGGAGGTGTAAATATTTCTTTCTAAACATGTCTCAGAATATGGCTTGCAGTTACTTCAAACTGTGACCCGCGCTTAAACCATGGTTTGCTATTATTTCAGATAGCAACCCGTTCTTCAAGAAAGGAAAGTGTTGCGCTAAACTAATTTTCAAATATTCCATGCACTTATCCTAAAACAATTTGAGGAAAGTATGTCGAAGGACTGCTGTTCCTACTCAAATATTTTTCCTTCTAAAATTATTTAGAAAAATATTTGTTTTAACAAAAAGGTGGTAAATGAATTGCTTTAAAATCAATCAGAATCATGTTTTCATAAATTTGCAAAACCCAATCAATGACTTCAGCTTATTTAAAACATTTCCTAGAAAGAGTCATTGATTGAGGGCGAAGAATGTTTTTCAAATTTATATCATATCAGAATAAGGTATTTGCCTATGTTGAAGGACTAGGATTCTAGGATGTGATTGTTAGGATTAGATGATTATAGTTTGATGAACACATTATTCCCATGCCTTTACATGATCTGATTGATATGTTGAATTGACTTGTATTAGTCGATTGCTGTTTGGGTGTTGTCGACCACTGTATATCTGTTTGTGTTGACTAACGTATGCAGATAAGATGGTTTATGTTCCCGATCCGGATCCCACTAATGAAGAATATTGGATGCCGAAAGGTAAGGGTTATCATTTCTTGGGTCGACAAATGAAGAAACAAAGCTTAATTAGATCTCTCCATGGATAGTTGGCATGACAAATGCAACGTCAGAGGTCTCGCTGCATCAGCAGACGGTTTTCTTCCAACCTTCAGCAACAATAACAAAAGCAGCTCAACCACCTAACGTATCTTTGTGCAGGATAATAGTTATGATACCATTTTTTAAAAACAATTTTTGAATAATATTGTTTTGAAAAATGGAAAAATATTGTTTTTGAAAATAAATTAGACTTAATTTTGGAAATCACCGGACTTCATTTTATCAAAACTTAAGTCACTCAATCAGTGATTTAAAATAAAATATTTTCAAACGATATTTCATCTATCAAGTCCGGCTTGTACGAATTAAAGTGGTGATCTAAAGATTTAATGTTATGTCATAGTATGATTTTTCTTTAAAACTCATAGATCTTTCAAAATGAAAATTTTCTATTCTTGTTTGATTGTGAAATTGTTTTATTTTATTTAAAGATCTCTTAAAACTATCATACCTGACACTAACAATCTTTATTGTCTAAAATTGGTCCTTATCAGTCATTTTTCAAAATTAAATTTTGCCACGTCTTTCCTCAAAAATTTTCTAAATGATTTAAATCAATCGGGATCCAAAATCTCAATTGGTTTGAAATTTTTGATCAGGGGAGAGATCGTGATTTAAATCTCAAATCAGGTTTTAAAGGGTGATTGTTTCAAAAGCACTCCTTCCTTCATGTGCCAAACGATTTTGAAATACATAATGTACATGATTGTGGAGGAGCATTTAACCATAAACCAGAAGAGAATTTAAACCATGCACATTTTCTCCCATGTTTTCTAAACCTTATTAAATCACTTGGGATCCAAAATCTCAAAGGGTTTGATATTTTTGATCGGGGGAGAATTTGTGATTTAATAATGAAATTTGATAAAAGGTGATCGTTTTGATTCAAATGTGCATGCTGCTCTCCCATATGTGCTAAACACTTTCGAATCTCAAAGCACATATTGAGGGGGAGCATTTCATAAAGAAAATAGCTTTCAAGGTACAATGATTTTTGTGTTTCAACCTAAGTACCTTGATTGATTTAATAATGGTTTCTAAATGGCAATGTGATCGTGAAAGTACTCCAAAGAACTCTTTCCTATATGTGCAAAAGAAATTTCAAATATCCAACGCATATTTTGAGGGGGAGAATTTACCAAAGAAATTCAAATGGCTTTTTCTACGGAAATTGTGATCAAGAAATTATTTCAAAGAACTCTTGCCTCCATGTGCTAAACAATTTCAAAATCATATGCACATGTTGAGGGGGAGCATTTCTAACGATCAAAACAATTAAGGTACAAAATGCTTTGATTTTATATTATAAGTACCCTGATTGATTTTCCAAATGATTTTTCAATTGGTTTCAAGAAGGAAAGAACAATACCAAAAGACCGACCAATTTACTTTATGCATGGTGTTATAAGGATGGTTAGGTTAGGTATTCATTCCCACGATCCCGCCAGAGCCGGAGGGATCTACCCAGGGACAATCCACTAGATAGTGTAGAAGTCCTTAGGTATGATGAAAAAAAAGGAGAAAAATGAGAATACGGGAAGAGTGCAGACTGAGACAGAGCTAGTAATGGAATAAACCCAACAAGGTTCTAGTTATGAAGTCTCATTAAGCACTGAAGGGGTTGAAGAATGAAAAATAATTGAATGTGAAAAGGGTGAAAAGAAATAGCCCTCCATTAATTCAACCTTTAGGCAGAAACCGGGTTCAATACATATGCTAATGGTGGTTACTAAGGGGACACTGGTATTGAAGACAAGACGTCATGGACCCAGTGACGCACTGCGCCTAACTTCCCAAGCTGCTCAAGCTCCTTTTAAAAGGACTTGTTTCATTCTCATGGGGAACCTCCATAATCTATCGACTTTCTCTTAGAGATAGTTGATGTTGAAGAAGGAGACCCTCTCCCTAGTCTTCGGCATAGGAAATCAAATGTGCACAATTAAGTCTAGAGCTAAGAGATCATCCACAATATCTCATTAGGACACAAAATTAATGAAGACTTGTTGTTTCACACAATGTGGAAAGTAAGTATATATTAAGAGTCCTACGCATTATCCTTGTGGTATTGCCAGAACATCCGAGTGATATGAAAATATTCACGATGAACATGGAAATCCTTCTAGAGCCAACATCAAACAAGCTCTTGGTGGGTGACATGTGAGATCTTGCAAAAGATCAAGCTTGTGACAACTGGATAGAAACAATGGGGCGATTCATTCGTGAATCAACCTTGGTCCAGGAAATGAATTGACGAATACTTTTGGAAAAACCGTTCGATGTGCAAATCTTCTTTTCTCTAGCACATCGAATGTGTATTCATATTTCAAACTCAAAAAGTATCTCTGATTGAAAAAATACTTTTGGAAAAACCGTTCGATGTGTGAATCTCTTCTTTTCTGTAGCACATCGAATGTGTACTCTTTTCAAATACAAAAAAGTATTTATGATTGAAAATTGATCTTTCTCATAAAACCTTCGTCGTATTGCAAAACTCTTTCTTCAAGCAATAGACGATTGTTTTCAAATCAATTTTTCATCAATCAGTGAATCTCAATTCGTTGGTTCACTTACTCCGTGTTGTCTTCTTTGAGACATTCCAGTTTGAAAACGGCTAGAACAGCTACGAAAACCTGTCAAGGAGATTCTTCGGAATTATACCTGATCACAGGCAGTACTTGTACTGATCAATGGGGAACCGTGGGCCGTGTACCTCAATTCAACGAAAGTGATCAAAGACACTTTCGTGTATTTTATTGCTAACTGTTGTTTGCAGGTACATTTGGACGATTGTAGCTGATCAGAATTGAGAAGTCAATCCAAAGCCGCATGTTCACAACATCCACACTTAATTAAAAAAATCATGACAAGTGCTTATCTACGTAACGTGGCTCTGATAGCTGCAAATATCATGAACCAGTAAAGCTTCCGCTACTCTGATTAAATGATGTCATGATCCAAAAAGTGTGAGCATGTCGGTCCAAAAGTCACAACATCACATGATGGCAACACAATAAAGGGTGATCCAGAGATTTACTGTGGCTGATGATCTCAAAGAAAGCTCGAAGATCATCAAGATGTGGATCAGTTCAAAGACCTCCATAGAAAGTACAAAATATGCAGACTTTGAAGAGTCACTGCTGAGGCACAAAGATTGCGGAAGTGAGGAATTGAAGTCTACGAGCTCAGAATAGAAGATTACATAGAATGGTAGGATTCGAAATGTAAATCATTGGGTGACCTCCCTTAGGGGGGAGATTGTTAGGAATTGGAAATTCCATAATGAAGTATCGGTCACCCCAAATATAATCTAGCATAAGTTAGCTCGTAGACTTATCATTATTTACGTTATGTAGTAGTTAATTAGTTAGTTGTTAGCTTAGTTATTAGTTTAGTGTAACACCGTGGAGGAAGGACGGGTCTTTACCCACTGTATGCCTGATCCACAGTCTGAAGGAGGACGTGCAGTATGTAACTATAAATACCCTCTACCTCCCAAGGTAGAGGGTTGGACCTTTCACTTAATCTAACCTTCTTTCTTTTGTTTACTTTCTCTCTCTAGAAAGGCTCCCATCTTCCACTTTCTCTCTCTAAAATCTCTCTCATTCGAACCTTATTTGTGCTTGATTATGTGTTTATGAAAACCAATATCTTACACTATCAATAATCCTGAGGACGATTTGTATCACCTGCAATACACACGGACGACGAAGGTGGAATAGAGGTAGAGTTGGAACCCAAAGAGTTAGTGGCTTCCGTTATAGTTGTAGTACACATGTTAAGAATTTTAGGTAACCACTTAAAACCAGGTTTACGTTGTAACCATCTCTTCCAAGTCAAGCTAGTTCGTGATTTTGTGTTGTTCCCTATTCACTATAGTTTAAAAACAATTAAGTACATAAAACAATTTAATAGTGAATAATAACTGAAATTAACGTAAGTAAAACACACTAAGTAATTTTCAACATCATATTCTTATTAGAAATAAATCAAAAGAATACGTTACCCAAGTACTTGCAGAATAGTACTTGGGATTGAAATGACAAAGTTTGGGTGACTCCTCTCTAAGCTCAGGCTAAGTCTGAGCACAACTCTTAGAACCCACTGAGCTACCTCAAGGATAAAGTCGTATTTGGAGGAGTGAAAAGTTGGCTTGTATGTATGTGTGTTTTTACAATTCACAAGCTTAAACTTTTCACTCATTCTCTTATGCTATTTATACAAGTATGATTTTAACTTTAACCTATAAGACAAACACATTGATCACAGTAATCATGAATATAGATATATTCGATTACTGTTTAATTTGCTATTAGTAGTCAGGCGGCGAAGCTTCTTTCCTTAACAGAGAATCCTTTAGTATCGCCGCTTACTATAAATGGGAAGATATGGCTTTAGTAGATAGGGACTTAGTTTTATCTGGGTAAAGCACTTGGGGACTTAGTTTTATCTGGGTAAACTTTTCCCGCCTAGTCCCGCTCATTCTTCAGTCTTCAAAGCCTTCAGTCTCTTCCTTCAGTTTGTCTTCAGTGCTAACAGTTGGAGAGGAGTCTTAGGGATTCAGTGAGTTATTGTCATCACTCACTGAATCCACCATCTTCTTCTTGACTTAGTCTTCACCCATTAAGTTCCGCCTTGCTGAGTGGAGAGGCTTCTTCTTCGCCTCGTACTGAGTATCCTGAAGATGGCTCACTGAGAGTCTATGCACTTAGTGACCTGATAGTGTTTAATGGATTGAACACTTAGGTTATTTTCTATTCAAATCCTAGATTAAGGGGTTTGGGTATTTACTGAACCCAACATTTTGTCTTAGTGAGTTCGCTAGGTGAAGGTATCTTCCCAGGAGGTGATGATGGTGTTATGGGTTCATCAATGATTTCCTTAGAAACTACACAATGCTCTTTACCTAGCACAGAATTAGAAGCAATATTGGGCCAAGAGGTAGTGTCATTCGTATGTTTCCAAGTAGGAGACAAAATAGATTTAGCAACACAATTATCATAATTTCCAGAATGCATACTTTTACGATAAAACACACAAGAAGCTTCAAAATTAACATCCAAAGTTTTCAAAGATTTAACATTCGTTACATTGCCTTTACTATTACATTTATCTATTGCAATATCTAAAGCAGGTGCAAAATGCATTTTATTCGAAGTCCTAACATGATCTTGTACTTCAGGGGCTTTTAGTTTTCCACTTTTACGTTGGAAATTCCTATTCTTTTGTTAAGTGCTCTTAGGCTGTGATTTGCTAACACTAGAAGTGGAGGCGACTATGAGTATAGAAGTCGAAGGAGGCATATTAGTATCTTGTTATTTGTCAGTGGTAGGCTTACTAGTATCAACTTTAAACATTCTAGGTGTTGTCACATTTGTGTTGCTAGATTTTCCTTTCTCGAGTTTAACCTATACCTCTTTTAAATCTATTATAATGTGATTTCGGTCTTGAATTCTAGAGAGTAAGTTTCAATTTTCATTCATCATTTCATGACTTCTTTTGAAGCTTTAGCACGTGTCTCTTTGAGCAAATCAAAAATGGTTCCGTATTCCTTTTTGACTTGTTCAATCTCTTGTTCATATTTGAAAAGTTGACATTTTAAAGACGCGTTTTCATCATCCTGTCGTTTTGGTTCTAAAGATTTTCAGCCGACTGGTTGACTTTGTTTTGTAAAGCTATTTCACGATCAATGCTACCATTTTGACACCCTTGAACACGAAGTTTGATTTCAGAAAGTTCTTTTGACAGACTCTCATTTTTTGTTTTAAAAATTATAGTTTGTTTCACATTATCATTTTCCTCATTAGATGTATCAGCAGCAATGACATTATCACAAGAAGATTGTTCAGTGTAATATAACACAATAGAGATACTATCAGCAAAAATAAAAATATCTAAGTGTCGATCAACATCGTTTTATAGAACCTTATTTTTCCTTTTGGTGTTAGAAATCAATGTTTTGGTTGCATTGAAAGTTTTTATCATTGATGTACTTCATTTTGAAGTTCCCGTTTCCAATGTGCTGCACACAGAAGCAGATGTTGAACATGAGGTAAAAACTATGTTTGAAAGATTTTCCTTTGTTCTTTGGCATAAGCCGATTGAAAAGTTGCAGCTTTTATCTCAGAATTTCGTTCAATTGCCTCTTCCAAAAGTTTAATGTCTTCCATGAATGTATCAAAATATCTTAGTACAAGGCATCTTTTAATAATGGGCTGATTTCACTTGAAGAGGTTAAAGGACCATTTATTTGTGCAACGGGTTTAACGGAACCAACATCAAAAGAAAACTCATTTATATGTGTGATAACCCAAGGTGTTTCAATTTTTTCTCGCTGAGGAACAAAAGATTCGATTATATGAGGAAATTTTGAATAATCAAATGGTTTGTTATATGTTACATTGCTCATTTTTAATCGAATTTCTTCTACATAGTCTTGTTCCTCTTCACAATTATATAAAATAACACGCACAACAGAATTATCAAGTAGATATTTGGTACTATACAACTTTGGATTGTAATTGAGTGCTTTGTATAAAAAAACGTGGTTTACCATCAGCAAGATCATGCCCATATCCTTCGGAATTTGGCTTAAAAGAGAACTTTTCAATTGTTGGGACAGACTCACCATGTTTATAAACAATGTTTTGAAACTGTTTTATCTTGTTTTCCAAATCGATGATTTCATCAAGTTACAAGTTAACTCGATTCCTGACACTTGTTTAAACTCGGAAAAACTAGTTTGACAAGTTGACAATTCAAGTTTGGTTTTTTGAAGTTCAGACGTTAGAATGTCAACTTGTTGTTTGTGTTCTAATTTTCTTGTTTCATTTGAGAAATAAAATTGTTTTTGGAAGCGACTAATTCTTGTATCTGATGTTGTAATTCTAGTTCTTAAACATACGCCTTTTGAAAAGCAACTTTAAAACTGTGTTCTCGTTTTTCTTGAGTTTCAAAATTTGGAAGTTGTGTTTTGTAATACTCAATGATGAAACTTTTGCTTTTAAATTTATGTTGATTTCATTGCATTTTTCAACTTGAGATTGGGTGGTCATAAGCAAGGTCATGAACTCTGAATCTAGATCAGTTGAAGTTTCAATTTGTTCAACTTGATCATCAACATATTCATCAAATGGATCATCAAATGTAACAACAGGGTTAACTTGATCACATCTTACCCCTCGTCGAATGCAGATGCAGGTAGAGATATTCGATCATGTATGAGACATATATTAGGATCTGGTACCTGAGACAAGCCATCAGTATCATAAAATGGGCTTGTATCACTCATGTGGAGTTCCTGCATGTTTGCCATTAACATCACAGCTGCATTAGCTTGCAAGTCCTCCATATCATTATCAGATTTTGCATTAGCCATGAAGCTGTGTTTTTTTTCAGTGAGAGTTCCACCAGCTTCATCTTTTAGAGCCAATAATATTGCATGTTTGTGATATCCACTGCCTCTGGTTCTTGGTTTTGGACATGCATTGGCCAGATGACCCTTGTCGTTACAGTTGTAGCATCAAATGACCGTGTTCCGATTCTATGTATTCCCATTATCAACAATTTCAACCCTTTGCTGAGGAGCACCTACATTGTTCCTACCAGTAGAATTATACACGTGTCGACTTCCTGAATTTCCTACATAACCACCGGTTCCCATCAAATGTCCATAAATGCAATTATGAACTTCAACCCTTTCATTTTGGATAACAGATTAATTCTTTGTGTTTGACGAGGTACGAAGATGATTGTTGGATTTGTTTGCAAATCTACCCAAGGCATGAGCAATAAGAGCAAATCCTTGGTTCAATGTGTTGAATGCTTCCTCATCTTGATTTTGAGTTTCAGTGTAAGGTGCTGAATCAGATTTGTTATATGGAGCTAGTTGAGTGTCACTCGTTGTAGTGGAGAATCATATAGAGTGATCTGGGCTGACGGTGGCTATTGAGGATAGATAAATTTATGTTGTTGTTGGACAAAAGCATGATTCAACTGTGAAAATTGAGGAAATTGAGGAGCAAAAGACTGAGCCATCAATGCTAGTAAATTTGGAGTTGGTAAAGGTTGTTATATTCCACGAAGAGCTCGATCTTTCTCAACTTCCTTTTGCGGGTGCTTCAGATAATCATACAAAAATCCATACTTTGCATCATCAAGGTTCTTGGCTTGACGAATGAATGTGGCATACTTCTGCTAGTCAGGACCGAGACAGTTGAGAAACTTTGTGTTAATAGCAATCTTGGGTAAGATAATGTTGTGTCTGTCCAAGCCATTGATGATGTTTGTGAATCGATGATAGTAAGAATCTAATGACTCTCCTGGATCAATCATGAACATTTCATATGATAGATAAAGTTTGGATTCCATGTCCTTTTGATTAATTTTAGTGCCTTCCATTAACAGATGAACATGTTCCTTTGCTGTTTTTTGAGCATCAATACTTCAAAGAATAGGATTAGGTATGCCCATAAGAATATACTCCATTGCAAGCTCATCAGTTAGTTGACTCTCAAGGATGGTTGAGATGGTTTCATGTCTTGGTGGAATAGCCATTGGATCTCTGGGAATCATCATAGTAGGCATTTGAAAAGGACTTTCAAAGTGACCTTCTTCAAATATTTGTTGTGAGGTTTCTTGAGTTCGATGAACCTAAAGAATCGACTTACCCATTGAACATAATTTCCAGGAGTGAGCATTGGAGGTCTATCAAGTGATCCAGCTTCATGAATTAATTGTTGATTGCTGATAGCCTCATACATTTGTGCAAACCAATGAGGATCCTTCGGTGGGATTGTAGTAAATGATTGCATTGCATATTGAGGTGGAAACCATGGTTGCTGTTGAGGGTCTTGTTGTTGTTGAGGAAATTGTAGTTGTTGAATGAATTATTGTTGTGGAAATAATTGTTGTTGTTGAAATGCTTGTTGATGCGGTTGTTGAGGGAATTGTTGTTGAGGATATTGTTGTTGCTGAGGATACTTGTTGGAATCACTCCTAAACTAGAATTCAAGTGTTAGTAATTAATATATAATAGTTAGCTTAATTATGGCTTTTATGTTAGTAATCTAGGCTAGGCTCATGTAGAAAGCCCATGAGCCTATGCAAAGCCCAATAAGGAAAGGATGGGAACTTGGTGTGTTTCCCTAGTTCCCTCCTATAAATACCTCATGTAAACCATCCTTAGATGGTTGGTTGTTCACATTTACATTTCTCTTATGCATAACTTTTCTCTCATATCATACGCGTAGAGTGTTAGTGCGTTCATCTGATCCTTTCTCTTCTCCTTTCTTATATTGATGCTTGTGTTACATAAATGGGAACCTAACAGTGGTATCATTCACCAAATAGTTGGGTGAAAAATTTTGTTTTTGAAGTTTTAAGTTATACGCGTAAGGTCTCGTTCTCAAACTTTCATACGCATAAAAAACTCATTTTTTACACTTTACAATCCAAGATTCTTGTACTTTCAAGGTTTTTAGATGTTAAAGTTTAAGTTTTTGGCAAAAAGTTTCAAACTTTACGTGTATTTCATTGTTTTTAAGCTTGGTTTTAGTCGTGTGTCCATTTATACACGTAGGTGAATACGTGTTTTTGAATCATCAAGTTTCACACTTTTGTGTTATTTTGGTGATATTGAAGCTGTTTCATCATCAAAATATGGTTTAGAAACATTTTTGGATAGAAATCAAAGTTTTGGCAAACCTACGCATTAGAAAACCCTAAAGTTACGCATAAGCTTCATAAGGTTTGATCTTCAGTGTTCTTGGTTTACTTAGTGTTTTCTTGCTTGGATAAGCCTGAAAACACTTTGACTTTGGATATCTTTTACACTGGGATAAGTGAAGGATTTTTGGGCAAAACCCTAGTTTTACGCCTAAGCAATATCTTACGCGTAGAATCCTTTATGCATAAGCATTTACTTACGCCTAATCATTGTCTTACGCATAAGCAAATCTTACGCATAAGCATTCTATTTCTAAGCTATTGTTTTACGCATAAGCTAAGGTCTACTTAACCCTACGCGTAAGCTAATCCTATGCGTAAGCATTATTCTTACGCGTAAGTTGGTGTCTTTACGCATAAGGTTTCTTTGCCTAAGCTGGTTTTTCCTACGCATAAGGTTTCTTTGCCTAAGATTGGTTTCTACGCTTAAGGATTCTTCATCAACAACATTTCACTCGACTACAAAGATCCATTTTACAACACAATTTTCAAGATGTCTCAACCACCATACTCTAACTACTTTCCTCATGTGTATCCTCAACAACAACAACAACAACAACAACTCAGTCAACAACAACAACAATTCAATCTACAACAACAGATTTATCAACAACAATTTCAACAACAACATTTTCCTCAAGGAGCAATTCAACCACAAGTTATTCAACCACCACCTAGTCTTCAAGTATAACCTTACACAAACTTTAACAATCAACATCCAGCCAGGAATACTATAAAGGAACCGTCTTGGTTTGCAAAGATGTGTGAAGCTTTAAGTAGCCAACAATCCATTCATGAGGCTGGATCACTTGATAGACCTCCAATGCTCACTCCTGGAAACTACGATCAATGGGTGATTAGGTTCTTTAGGTTTTGTGATCTAAAGAAGCCACATGGAAAGTTCTTAAAGAAGGTCATCCGGGAAGGTCCGTTTCAGATGGCTACTTTCGTTACACCCGGAGATCCAAATGCTACTCCACTAAGAGGTGATGTCACCAACATTGCAACTCTTTCTGACCTCACTGCTGATGAACTTCTAAATTTCGAAGCCGATAAGCTAGCAATGCAATACATCCTTTTGGGAGTACCCAATCCAATCCTTTGAAGTGTTGATGCTCAAAAGACTGCTAAAGTAATGTGGGAACATATTCATCTTCTCATGGAAGGCACTGAACTCAATCAAAAGGACATGGAATCCAAAATCTACTTGGCTTACGAACACTTCATGATTGAACCAGGAGAGACATTCGAGTCTTATCATCATCGATTCTCAGACATCATCAATGACTTGGAAAAACATAACATAATTATGTCAAGAAATGCAGTCAACACTAAGTTCCTAAGTAGTCTTGGTCCTGATTGGGAAAAGTATGTCATTTTCATCCGTCAAGCAAAGAATCTTCATCATGCTACATACGGATTGTTGTACGACTATTTGAAGCCCCACCAAAAAGGAGTTGACAAAGAAAGGGTTATACGTGGACTCCCAGTCACACCTTCACTTCCGGATAATCAACAACTAGCTTTGTGGGCTCAAACTTGTTATCCTCAATTTCCGACCTTACAAAATGTATTCACAAATCCTCCACAACCTGCTGCTCAACCATCTGCTAAGATAACACCTTATGATCAGTCACAGCACCAGTCTCAAGAAACTCAATTGGTTCCATACAACAACAACAATGATCAAGCACTTTACAGTGAATCTAATGAGGATATAGAAGCTTTCGATGCATTACAGCAAGGGTTTGTCATGATTGCTAGAGCCTTCGGCCGATACTCAAACAAATCCAACAATCGCATTCGTACCTCATCAAACACAAGGAATCAGGCTGTTGTTAACAATGGACGTGTTGAAGTTCAGAATCGAGGTAATGTTCGTCAGATGGTCGGTGGTCAAGGATTTAATCCAATGGGAAGGAATAACATGGGTGCTCCACAGCAACAAAGAGCTAAAGTGGTTGAACAGGGTAATGCTCAGAATGGGATTAATGTTCTTAGTTGCTATAACTTTAATGAGAAGGGTCACCTGGCTAATGCATGCCCAAAGCCGAGGACTAGAGGCAGTGCTTATCACAAGGAGGCTTTACTTTTGGCTCTCAAGGATGAAGCTGGTGGAACCCTCACAATTAAAGAACAGAGCTTTATGGCAGATGCAGACTCAGATGATGATATGGAGGACTTGCAGGCTAATGCAGCAGTTATGTTGATGGCAAACATGCAAGAACTCCACATGAGTGACACAGGCCCAGTGTATGACACTGACGGCTTGTCTCAGGTACCGGATCAAACCATATTCATTACTGATATGATATCTCCGTCTATATCTGCATCCGACGAGGATCAGACTGTTCAACATGAGCCGTCTACGTCTCATTACGATTATAATCAAATAGATCCCGTAGTTATATTTGATGATCAAGATGACCTTATGGTTAACATTGATAATCAAGTTGACTCCGTAGTTATACTTGAGGATCTGACTAATGATCATGTTGAGACTCACGTTGAACAAGCTGAACTTCCGTCTGAGCTCATGACGTTACTTAAAGACCAAGAATCTCGCCTGGAAATATGCAATGACCTCAATCAGCAATTACACACTAAAAATGCACTATTAACCAGGGATATTGAATGCTTAAAAAGGCAACTCAACGTTTTTAAAACTCAAGAAAAACGTGAACAAGGTTTTGAAGTCGCTTTTGATAAATCTTTCCAAAACGAAAAATAATTAGAACGACAGATATGTGATCTAGTTACATCCAAGAATGCTTTGTTGTCTCAAATAGAACAACTGAAATATGATCATAAACAACAACTTAATGCTCTCACTTTGGAAACTCAAAAAGCCAAGTCTGAGTTGTTAACTTGTCAAAAACAGTTCTCTGAGTACAAAAAGCATTCAACGAAATGAATAGATGCCTATCTTGAGGAAATTGTCGACTTACAAAACAAAATCAAAGAGTTTCAAAATGTTGTTTACAAACATGGTGAATCAATCACAACGATTCAAAAGTTTACTTTCAAACCAAATCCAACATAACTATGGACCGAATCCTGCTGATTACAAACCTAAATTTTCAAATAGAGCATTCAAATCAAATCTGGAAGTTTACAGTGCCGAACATAGAATTGATGATTCCATTATGAGTGTTTTTGAATATAATCGTCAAGAGGAATTAGATGCAGAAGACGAGAGTCGATCAAAATTAGAAAATGTTGTTTACAACAAACCATTTAACTATTCAAAAGCCGTCACTTTCGTTGAACAACGGGATACTTCTAACACACCTTCGGTTATCACACCTATTTCTGAGTCTTCGAATGTTGGTCCCCAACCCAATTCTGCACAAATTAATGGTCCTTTACCTACAATCAGTGAAGTAAAATCAATACCCGAAAATCGTCAAATTCTTAGATATTTTGACATTTTCATTTCTGAAATCAAACTTTTAGAACGTGAGATTGAATTTCATTCTGAAATAAAAGTTGAACATTTTCAATCGCCTCAGGCGCGAGAACAAAGAGATATTTTCAGAAAAGAATTTTACCCCATGTTCAAAATTTGAAAAATTGTGCATTGTATTGGGAACGGGAATTTCATAAGGAACTTGGACTGATGAAAATAGTTTTTGAGAAAACAGAAACATCGATTTCAAATACAAAACGCAAAAAGAAAATGTTACGAAAAGATGTTGATCGAATCTTGGAAGATGTTATCTGTGCTGATATCCATAATGTGGTGTTATTACATTCTATTACATATGCATTTGATTATATCTCTGCTGATTCTGTTGATTCTGTTGAAATTGTTGAGAATACTGATACTGTGTCACAAATCAAGTCTTTAAAAATTGAAAATGAACGATTGTTAAACGATCTTTCAAATGCAAAACGTCGTATTCAATGGTGTCAAAAATATTGTCAAAATCGTGAACTTGCTTTGCAAAACAAAATCAACCAGTTGCATGCAAAAACTTTTAATCAAAAACTTGAGCAACTGGATGATCAAAACGCGTCTTTGAAATGTCAAATCTCAAAATATGAACAAGAACTTGCAAAAGTTAAAAAGGAATATGGTGTCATATTTGATTTACTCAAACAGACTCGTGATGAAGCATCAAACAAACTTGATCACTATCTTGCACACACTAAAGAAGTCATGAATGTTTCTGGAAATCTTCGTTCTAAAAATCAAGATTTGTTGCACACTATCATTGAGTTAAAAGAGAAGTTAGGAAAGTATGAACAAGTTCAGCTTAGTAACATTAAGAAACTTGCACCTGTAACTCTTAGAAAAAGTGACACTAGAATGCCTAATGACAAACCACAAGATACTAATGTGCTTCCCTCTACTAAAACAGGAATAGTTGCCTCTTTTCCAAACGTCTGCACTTCATAGTCTAGGAGCAATACAAGGAAGAATATGAAGTTGCGACCTAAGAAAAGAACAATAAAGAATGCTGAAGTAGAAGAACACCCTAGGACTTTGAATAAAACTCAACTGGCACCCACTTTAGATATTGCGTCTAACAAATGTAATGAACAAAGTGATGTAACGAATGTTGAATCTTTAAGTACTCTTAATGTTTTGTTTGAAGCCTCTTGTGTTGGTTGTCATAAAAGCATATTTTCAGATTGTCATGATAAATGTGTTGCTAAAGCTATCTTGAATCGTAAGCGGAATAATAGAAAACGGAATACCTCTAGGCCCATTAATGCTTCTAAGTCTGTGCTAGGTAAACCACCATCTAGTGTTCCAACTACGATCATTGATGTACCCATAGAACCCCCTTCACCTCCTAGGAAGAACTTATCACCTAGTGCATTCACTAAGACCAAAGCTAAGACTAGTTGGAGATGGCAGAAATGGTTACATAATACACTTGGATTTAAATGGATACCTAAAATCATTGATATGTGTGTTTCTACTATAACTGCTTCGGAACCCTCTAACTCTTCGGGTTCCACATCTATTTCTATTCCATCTGTGTCATCTGTGTGTAATGCATGTGATACAGATCATCCTTTGTATTGTTGATAGCGGATGTTCCCAACACATGACAGGCAATCTCAAACTGTTATCAAACTTTGTTGCAAAGTTCATTGGCACTGTCAGATTCGGGAATGATCACTTCGCAGCTATCATGGGCTACGGAGATTACATCAATGGCAACATCGAAATTAGCAGGGTTTATTATGTGGAAGGCCTCGGTCACAATCTCTTCTCAGTAGGTCAGTTCTGTGATGGAGATTTGGAAGTTGCTTTTCGGGAGAAAACTTGTTTCATTCGTGATCTACAAGGAAACGATCTTATGTCTGGCACCCGCAACTCAAGTCTATACACAATCTCAATGCAAGACATGATTGCTTCATTTCCCATCTGTCTACTTTCAAAGGCAACATCTACAAAATCTTGGCTATGGCACCGACGTCTCTCACATTTAAACTTTCAAACCATAACCAACCTTGCTCGATACAAACTTGTTGAAGGTCTCCCGAGATTCCGGTATTCTAAAGATCACCTATGTTCAGCTTGTGAACAAGGAAAAAGCACTCGTGCTCATTTTCCTTCAAAGGCGGAACACAGCTATCAGCATATGCTTCATCTTCTTCACATGGATTTGTGTGGCCCGATGCATGTGCAGATGGTTAATGGCAAACGCTACATCTTGGTAATTGTAGATGACTACTCCAGATGGACTTGGGTTTATTTTCTTCGAACTAAAGATCAAGCTCCACAGATGATCATCACCTTTCTCACGAAAATTCAAGTTCAGCTCCGGAACACCGTCAAACAAATTCGAACAGACAAAGGAACTGAATTTTTGAATAAAACTCTTCGTGAATATTATGAGAAAGTGGGAATTGAGCATCAAACATCAATTGCACGTACCCTAGAACAAAACGGGGTTGTTGAAAGACGAAACCGTACGTTAGTGGAAGCTGCCAGAACGATGTTAATCAATTCTAAACTTCCAGATTACTTGTGGGCTGAAGCCGTCTCAACTGCATGCTACACTCAGAATCGCTCAATGATTACAAAACGCCACAACAAAACACCTTTTGAGCTTATCCACAACCGAAAACCGAATCTCAAACACTTTTATGTATTTGGATCCCTTTGCTACCCGAATAATGATCGTGATGGCTTTGGAAAGCTCAAAGCCAAAGCTGACATTGGAGTCTTTATTGGATACTGTGAGAATTCTAAAGGTTACCGGATCTGGAATCGTCGTACAAAGCAGGTTATTGAAACGATTCATGCAAATTTCAATGAGCTTGCAGAAATGGCTTTTGAGCATAACAGTTTGGAACCCGGTCATAACCGTATAAACTTCCCTCAAACACCATCATCAGCTGATCCAAGCCCCCAGCTTACTCGTCAACAAATGGAAAAGTTGTTTGCTCCTCTGTTTAGTGATGATATTGATGAACGTGCACCAGGTGTATCCAATGTTTCCGCTGCTCAACCTGATCAAAATCAAATACCTGATACACCTGCCACAACAACTACTGTTGAGGAAGCACCACCAACTGATTCTACAATAACAGCCGAACAAACCGCATCCAATGACGCTGTTCCAGCTGATGATGTTCTGAACAATGAAATACCCCCACCTGCAGATTATGATCCAAATGCGTTCTTCAACCCGTTTGTCAATGAAACTACTACACCTGATGTTGCGGAATCATCTACAAGCCATTTGAATCCTCCCAATCTGCATAATGCATATCAACATCAACCTTCCACACATCGTTGGATGAAAGACCATCCTCTTGAGAACATTATTGGTAACCCGAATCAACCAGTCGTAACGAGACAACGTCTTCACACAGACGGTGAACATTGCATTTATGCACTCACTGTCTGCCAATGTGAACCTAAAAACATTAAAGATGCAATGACAAAAGACAACTGGATTGAATCCATGCAAGAAGAACTCAATCAGTTTAAAAGTCTTGAAGTATGGGAATTGGTTGAAAGACCAATAGGGGTCTACGTCATTGGTCTCAAATGGATTTGGAAAAACAAATTGGATACTGAAGGAACCGTAATCAGAAGGCCAGAAGGATTCGTTGATCCAGAGCTCCCGAACCATGTCTACAAACTGAACAAGGCTCTCTACGGACTCAAACAAGCTCCTCGGGCGTGGTACGATAAGTTATCATATTTCCTCATTGCCAATAATTTCGTCAAAGGTTTGGTCGACCCTACACGATTCATACAATATCAAGGGCTCACATTTTAATCGTTCAAATCTATGTGGATGACATCATTTTTGGGTCAACACATCTTAAGTACTCAAACGCTTTTTCAAAACTTATGAAAAAACATTTTGAAATGTCAATGATGGGTGAACTTACATTCTTTCTAGGATTGCAAGTTCATCAATCACTCAGTGGTATTTTCTTGAGTCGGTCCAAATATGCCTTTGAAATTTTGAACAAAAATGAAATGCAAAACTGTGACACCTATGCCACTCCAATGGCACACACCAAGAAACTAGACGCTGATTTACATGGGAAATTGGTGGACCCTACCAAATACCAAAGTATTATTGGGTCTCCCATGTATCTAACAGCAAGCAGGCCTGATATTGTTTTTGCCGTATATCTTTTCTCCCGTTATCAGGCACGACCAACTGAAACTCACCTCTCTGAGGCTAAAAGAATCCTCTGATACATCAAGGGAACCATTAACTTGGGGATCTGGTATACGAAGGATTCTGGTTTTGAACTAATAGCTTTTTCAGACGCTGATCACGCAGGTTGCTTAGATTCTCGGAAAAGTGCTTCAGGAGCATTACAATTTCTTGGTGATAAACTGTTGTCAATCGAAGAAGCAGGATTGTACGTCGCTGTCCTCAACCGAAGCAGAATACGTAGCCATGTCGGCGTGTTGTGCTCAAGTCATTTGGATGAGAACACAACTCAAAGACTATGGTTACATATTTGAAAGAATCATGATGTACTGCGACAATCGAAGTGCTATTGCGATCTCGTGCAACTCTGTTCAATATTCAAAATCAAAGCACATCGATCTTCGATATCATTTCATCAAGGAGCACGTGGAAAAGGGTACTGTTGAATTATACTTTGTGGGTACTGAATACCAACTGGCAGATCTTCTCACCAAAGCCTTAGCTCCTGCTAGGTTTAATGAGTTGGTCCACCGAATTGGTATGCGGTGTTTGACTCCAGAGGAACTGGATGAACTTTTAACACATTCTTAAGACCAGTCAAACACCAAAACCTCTTTTGTAAATACTTGCAAAAACAGAATACAAAAATATAAAATATGATAAAACAACAAAAATATTCTTCTATCTATATTTCTTTTAACATGGCAAGTACAAATCTTCCGTCAACACTTTAATCTTTCAAAATTCAGTATTTTCTCGGTCAAGTGTTGAGGGGGAGAAAGTAAATATTTTTCGGTTTCATTAAACCTTGTACTTGCATGTTACCTCATCACGGTTGTTTCTTTGATAATGGTTGTCACATTTCTGGTTTACTGACACTCCCCGGACTCAAATTTATAAAATTTCATTATTTCTTAAGTCGAGGGGGAGTGTCGTCAAGTTTCTTTCCAAATATCATACTTTGCGTAACCAAAATGAAAGTTATGGGCGTTGGATGAAAATGGTTAAGGTGGAGGGACTGAAATTGACAAAAGCACAAACTAATTTTCAACAAAAACACCCCACCAACTTTTAAACTCATTTACTTCACATCATTTATTATCCAACCACCCAAATCCTACGCCTATACTTCAATCTTCCAATCGGTGCTATAAGTTCTTGATTTGTAAGTGTTTATATGATCCTAAGGTGTTTACAAACATAGGTTTTTATAATCATAAACATCCAACGGATGGATTTCTTGTTTGATTGATCTTTGTGTTCTACGCATATGCTATGAACACAAAATCATCATATGGGTGTTTCTTGATAAAATGGGTGTGCTAAATTGCTTATATGATCACTCTAATACCATTTCTATCAAATAAATCCACCCAGAAACATGAATTAATCATTTTCAAAATTAGGGTTTATTCGCGTGAATTGGGTGTTTTCAATTGAGTGTGTTTCTGGTTAAAAGGATAGTTGTGTTATGTTGTTAACGTGTTTAATTGATCAAAACCGTGCTTGTTACATACCCAGAAACATCAATTGTTTGAAAATTAAGATTTAGGTTTTGTGTTCATACGAATTGGGTACTTTTGATCCGTTAGGTTTTAAATGTTAAAACTTGTTGCAACATAGTTATATGGCCTCTAAGATATCCCATAAATTATTTGGTGCATTTCCTATGGCTAGATTTCTTATTCGTAATTCTTGAATGTTTAGGGTTTCAGTTTTACGCGTAAGCTAATCTTACGCGTAACTGCGTATGTTTGAAATAACATGTTAGACTAAAAGGGGTTGAATGTGATGTTAATTATGGTATCATGATGAATTTATTTCAAGATTATTACGCGTGAAAATTCAGAATCAAGGTTAATTGAACTTCTACGCATAAGGATTACCTTACGCGTAGCATGTTATGCGTAAGAGAAATCTTACGCGTAAGGTCTACAAAGGGGACTACGCGTATCCTATGAACGATATGCGTAAACAGTAACCTTTACGCATAAGGTTCACTCTTACGAGTAAGCCTTACGCGTAAGGTTCCACATACGCTTACGCGTATGCTCTATGCTTTAGGCTCTCTTTTCCTATGCGTAACATTTCTTACGCGTAAGTCAAGATCCTACGCATAAGCTTATGCTTACGCGTATAACCACTCCTGTTTACGCATAAGCTTGGAATTTTACGCCTAAGCCTTAGATCAACCAAAATTATGAATTGTTACGCGTACAAACTTGTAAATAAATAAATCATAACGTCACGAAACCAAAATGTCACTAATAAGCTTAAATGTTTAATAAGTTGTGAAAATAAGTGAAAACTTGGACTTTAAAACTCAAAGTTAATCTACTCACGAAACTTATCACGACGTCTTTGGACTATTGGACTAACAAGTGACATTGGACTCGTAATAATTATTAACATATCATATTCGATAAATAGACAAAAAAATCAACTTTTGACTAACATAATGTCTTTTGATATTTTGGTTCTTTTGGCTAAATATCTTTCAGATCACGATATGGAAAACGTGGATGTACCAAACGTTCTCACTATTGAAGACATGTTTCCCAATGGTTACCCAATGAAAATTGGAAAGAATAATCTCAGAGTCGACTTTGACAACATCACATGTTCTGAATCTTCCTGTCAGATTGCAGTGGATATTCTGAAGACTCACCCGTATCAGAACATGCTCACAAATTTAGCTACTGTACCAGAGATCTACATTCATCAATTCTGGCACACTATTCAAAAGGTCAAAGGTCAAAGTGCTGTGACGGTGACGCTGAACAACAAACAAGTCACCATCACTCATGCTGATTTAAGAGATGTTCTTCTTCTTCCAACCATTGAGCCTACTGAATTCTCTGCTACTCCTACGGAAGAGGTCGTTCTTCAATTCATGGTCGACATCGGCTATGATGAGGCTACTGGAGTTATCACAAAACATTCCTCAGTGGATCTCAAGAATATTCCTCAACCATGGAGAACACTGTACATTATGATTGCTAAATCTATTTCCGGACATGACAGTGGCTATGAGCATCCAAAGCTCATGGAACTTCAAATCTTTTGGGGCATGGTCAATATGAAACACATTGAATTTGCAGCTGTTATCTGGGACGACATGATGACGTACCTGAAAAGGCCTAGCACCAAGATTCCCTATATCAGATATACCAAACTGTTGATCAAAAGGATTCTTGAAACCAATCCAGATATTCCTCAAAGACCCCAAACATCACTCCGAGTTGCTTGAGCCCACACTCAACGTTGTTAGATTTAAGGACTCAACGACAAAGAAACAAGGTGCGGTGTTACCAGATTGTCTCCTCACTGATGCTATCAAAGAACTTTAGTCGTACAAACGATACCCGGTAGCAGTGGAAGTAGGCAAAGTGGGATTTATTGATAGAAAATCTTCTGGGACACCTATCAGGAAGACAAGGAGAGGCAGTTCTGGAAGTATTACGAGCACTGAAAGTACGAGAAAGTATCCTAAAAGGACTCACATTAACAAAAGGAGAGTTCTACCATCGAGTGTCATCCCTATTCCCAAACCTGAACCGCATCAAAATCTAATGGACGAGGACTCAAAGTCTACTAAAATGGACGAAGAGGTCATCTACTCTGAAACTCCAATCGATGATACTTTGACAGTAGCAAAATCTCCCAGTCCAAAAGCTGATAAAGGTAAAACCCCAGTTGCTGAGCCAGAAGAAGAGGAGAGCTCGGATGAAGAACAACTGCACAGAGACTACATGAAAAAGGTGAAGAATCTAAGACTCCAACATGTTACTAAAGAGTTCATACAGTAACAAATTCGTGGCCCCAGAGGGTCAAGTGGTGGTGCACTATCTACACCAGTTTCCGATGCGGTTAATCAACCCGATAAGGGAACTGGTACCACCACCCACGAACAACAACAAAGGCAACTTGAGGATTCGATCAACTATGACTTTGAGGAACCAGAAATAGAGAAGTATGATAAAATTCCTGATGAAGATGCTGAGGTTGCAGCCAAATAAAAAGCAGATAAAGAAGCTCACGCTCAAGCAGATGAAGAAGCCAGGATTAAGGCTGAAGAAATGGCTAAATCTGGAAAAGATGACGAAGTTGATTATGATGATTTTCTTCTAGATAGTCCAGCACGTTCCAAGGAACTAACTTCTGAGCCACCAAAGGACCCTGAGCCTCCACATGTCTCCTCATCATCAGACTCGTCTTCTCACTCTTCACCTCCACCATCCAAAGGCACAACCAGATCCGCATCCAAGTCAGTAAAGAAACCAACCGACTCTTGGATATCCCGGGCTAAGACAAAGATTGTCAAAGCTGTCAAGCAAGTCAGGAAGAAAGACATGACCAACAAAAAGCTGAATCAACTCGCTGACAGGATCAATCTTCTACAAGACGGGATAGACGAGATGTTGAGTGAAAGGGAATTTATCCAGAAGTTTATCAAACGTGATGTCCAAGGTGAAATGAACAAGTCGATTACGGAATATACTCATCAGTTCCTTCTTGACATTGTTCCTGGAGTGACAAAAGAGATGTTCACCAGACAACTCTATCCGAATCTCATGCAGTTGGCCAAACAAACAATCAGATCAACGCACTTAACTGTTAGAATCAACCCAACTAAGCCTACAGCTTTCTCTGATGCAGAATTGGTTTCCAAGCTTGTACTCCAAATGTCAAAACGATCTGGAACATTTACTTCTGATGAAGGTAAACTGTTTGACGCATTTCTTGATTACCAACTTAAAACGGGATGCAGAGCGGCAGCTGAAACGGCTAAGCGTCCTAGAGACGATGAAGATGCGGATAAAGACAAAGAATCAAAACGCAAGAAGAAGTCTGGTGAATCTCCCTCTATGCCACCACCAACCCAAAGGACTCCAATAGAAAGACGATCTCCTCCACGTTCTACTGCTGATAAACCTCAGGACTCTGAGTTACCACCATCCATAGAGAAAACCGGTGATCATTTCAAATACACTGGTGGTAACGATGAAGAGTTCCATGAGCCCCAACAACAACCCACCTCTCCCGCAACAACCAAGAAACCAGAGTCCTCATCAAAGCCAAAGAAGAAGAAGACAAAGACCAATGTTGTCTCATGGCTAGACGAAGATGACACCGCAGAATATGACTAGTTTTCTACACTTGTTGATGCTACTCCCTCACTGCCAGAAGGTCAAGAAATGGTAGATGGCCGTACTATGGAACATGTGAAGCTGATTCAAGAACAGTTTAGAGTGAAGAACATGACTAAGGTTGAGCTAAGGCGAATTAAGAATGAAGCCTTCCAACTGCTTAAAGACAGCTCAGAAAGGGCAATTGAAGTTGAATACCATCTCGAAAACATTGCACGAGCCATGTCGAACAATATCGATTGGCTCAATCCCGAAGCTAACATCGACTTCACAAGACATGACAAAGCTCCATACTACACAGACTGGACAAGACCTCTACCAACAATTGGCCGACTGGATCAACCTCAAATTCCATACCGTTACTTCTTCAACAATGACCTCGAGTTTCTTCTACATGGTAGTGATGTTACAAGGAAGTACGCTACGTCACTCACATTCCCTTTCCCAGCAGCAATCTATTCTAACAATTCAGCCATCGACGAAGAAGCCACACACATGTTTGCTAACCAAGTGGAAAAGTATGACCTTGATGCGATGTATGGGATTCATCATTGGCCTGAACGCTGAAGAATCTTCTACAAAAGCTGCCAGGTTCAAAAATCGAAGAAGGAAGTGTTTAGTGATAAACGGATCATTGCTATTAAGCATGTTACTCTTTCGTCAAAGTGGGACTACACATTCCTCAAGAACATTATGGTCAAACGACAAGACGAAGAGGACTATGACTTCTGTGAAGCGGACTTTACGAGACTGTCGCTAAATGACATTGAAGATATGCATCTCGCTAAAGTGCAAGGACGAATGCGACATTTCTCCACAACCATCCAACGCGAATACATCAAGTCATTGCTCATCTACATCAGAAGTATAGTGATCCAAGAACGTGTAGAAGACATACAGCTTGCCGTGGAATCGTATCAGACGCGTGTTAACCTCACTAAACCACAGCTAGACCTTCCCGACATAAACCAACTTCCTCAGTACACCCTCATCAGCAAACCATTTGGAGTAGTCTACCGTATTGAACTACACCGAAATTGCTTAATGGCGTGCACAGAGCTTCATAAGTTTGGGGATCATACACTGAAGAAAGTCAGGGATGGTTTAGCTTATCGGTTAAAGGCGATACAACAAGGCATTGGATCACCTAAAAGATGGAATTCGAGGGAGAGAAGGGATGTGAAGAAGATCATCACGCGGATTGATGAAAGGTTGTTCCGAAGGGATCAGTTCAGAACTTTGGAGAGTTTCGTAGGTGGTCATCCCAACATATCTCTCACAGGCTATCAACGTCCAGAATGCATTCCCGGAGTTATTGCTGTACTACCTGATTCTCCTGGTAACCATTGATTTGTTTCCATCAATACTTATTTGGATGTGTGATTTTTATATAACAATGGCTTGTGCACACATAACAGTGTACAACCCGTTCTTGTAATGAAAGGACCCTGTGGTACGCTGCAGTGCCACAATCCTTATAAAAGGAGCGAAAGCTTCTTACTTTTGAGTAAAACTAATCAAAACTTTCATTTTCAAAGTTTTGCTCAAAAGAACAAGTACTTCCCCTTATGATTTTCAAAACCTCAAAAGTTAATATAACTTGTTGAGGGGGAGTATTTGATGAAAAACTTTGTTCACAAATTGTTCTTCGTGGTAATCTTCCCACAAAACTCGAAATGGTCATATTCGATATCAAATTTGATCAAAAATAACATTTATATGCCATTTTTGAGGGGGAGAAAAATTATGTGATAAGAAATATGTTGTAAAATTGCAAATGAATCGTTGTGCTACAGACTTAACCAATGAATTGACGAGATCTTAAATGTTAGTAACTCGAAAAGACTTTTCCGGGACGGGTTATAATTTTAAGCTAGCTCGCTAGTGATGTAAACGTGTCTCGCAAAGGACTTGTCCGAGTAGAATGTACCATTCGAGAAACTCTTGGTAGACATGAACTTTGACGGGTTTGAAAACCTTTCGAGGTTTGTCCACACCTTCAAGGTAGTTATTAGAGCTAGTTGTTACCTAAAAGCTGATAATGTAACTCTTTAACTATGCAACGTAACCGTGTCTCGCGGGGGATTGTCTATCTTGAGTTGATCAATTCAAAAGTGTGCGCTCTTCTCTCAATGTGCAGATTTCTGTCAAAATACTTAAGCACGTGTGGAGGGGGAGTATTTCTACAAAATCTTAAACTCTCAACAGTGGTATTAAATGGTTTTACTCATAACCACTTTGAGAGATTTTCATGAAAAAGGTTTTATGGCAACATAGGTTAGTCATGGAGTTATAAGGTGACTAAGGTTAGGAATAACCGTCCTATGATCCGCCAGAGCCGGAGGGATCTACCCAAGGACACCACCAATAGTTAGAATTAGAAGTCCTTAGGTATGATTATAAAAAAGGAGAAAATGAGAATCGGAGAAAGAAGGAGTTAAAGAATTAAAAAGAAAAGTAAAGAAAAGGGTGAAAAGAAATAGCCCTCCAGATTATTCAACTTAGGGCAGACACAATGTTCAATTCATATGCTAATGGTTGTCACTTGATGACACTGGTATTGAAGATTAAAAGTCATCATGGACCCAGTGATGCATGCAATAAACCTTCTTAGCCACTCAAGTTTCTCTCAACAGAAGCTTGTTTCATTCTCATAGGGAACCCTACGTAAACTATCGGCTTTCTCTTAGAGATTGCTGGTATTTAAGCAAGGAGACCCTCTCCCTAGTCTCCACTCAAGAAAAAAAACCAATGCGCACTATTGAGTCTAGAGCCACGAGATTCATCAAAAGATCTCTTAGGTACACTTGACATTTCATCACTTGTCGTTCAACAATAAGGACGCTAGTGATACATTATCGAGTCCTTCACAGATCTTAGCAATCTGTCGAGAACATTTATGAGAGGTTCGCACATGTGATCCTTAGTGATTGAATGGAAACTCCTGCCAGGGTCAACATCAAACAGCCTTGAAAGCAGGTCACTTCGGTAACTCCCTGTGGATTATGCTTAGTGTGTCTCAAACGGTCTACAGTCGTGGGGTGATGCTTCGGTGTACCTCAACGACTCATCTGAACTGTAGGTGTACTTATGTACATCGCGTTATCTCACTTGTGGGACTCCAGTTCAGGAATAGCCTTTGTGAGAATTAGAGTTGTGTTTTCACACTATGTTGTTAACACTCTCGAAGTTCAAACTTGTAAGCGCTGGATTATTTCTAACCCATGTTTCATGTTTTCTTCTTATGGATGCTTGCGGGTGGAAAAGATCGTGCAGATTCTCCACATGCTCATGCCTACAACAACACTAATAAGGCAACACAAAGTCAGAATGATTCTTCGTCAAAGTCAAAGAATCTACAAAGTTTAAAGACTAAGAGAACTACATCAGTACTGATATCCAACGTTAAAGAGCGTGTGAGCATGTTGGAGAAAGACGTGGAGACACTGGAGCAACGAAGCGGACCTGATGCAGACAACCACAACATACTATCACTTCCATCACAAAGAACAAATATCAAAGAACAAATAAAATGATGATGTCAAAGCATAATACTTCAAAGGAAACAATTTCCCTACACTAGGGAGATTGTTCGAATCAAGGCACTTCTTCTCACAAGAAAGAAGAATGTCAGAAGACGTCAAAGCTACTATTACATCAGCACCTACAAAGTTTAAAGATCAAATCATCAATCACTAACACTTAGGGGGAGATTGTTGGAATTACTCCTAAACTAGAATTCAAGTGTTAGTAATTAATATGTAATAGTTAGCTTAATTATGGCTTTTATGTTAGTAATCTAGGCTAGGCTCATGTAGAAATCCCATGAGCCTACGCAAAGCCCAATAAGGAAAGGATGGGAACTTGGTGTGTTGCCCTAGTTCCCTCCTATAAATACCTCATGTAATCCATACTTAGATGGTTGGTTGTTCACATTTACATTTCTCTTATGCATAACTTTTCTCTCATATCATATGCGTAGAGTGTTAGTGTGTTCATCTGATCCTTTCTCTTCTCCTTTCTTATAATTATGCTTGTGTTACATAAATGGGAACCTAACAATACTGCTGCGGAAAGTAGTTGAAATAAGGTGGTTGATACATTGTAAAACTTGTGTTGTTGATGGATCTTTGTAGATGATTGAAACGTGTATTGATGTTAAAAGTTGGTCTAGTCGTAAAAATTCCTTAGTGGTAAAGATGATTCTTACTCGTAAACTATCTTTACTCGTAAACGATGACTTACTTGTAAGCCTGTCTTACTAGTAAGAATTGTGGCTTACACATAAACTTACACTTAGGATAAAGTCTTAGTTTTTAAAATCCTTACTCGTAAGATAAAAATCTTATTCGTAAATGTCTTACTCATAAGAGTTAACCTTATTCGTAAGAATAGGTAATAACCAATAAATCTTCTAAACTTATCGAAGCTTGAAAGATATCACAAGTTGAGGTGTTCCACAAGCTTATCCAAGCAAGGGAAGTACCGAGTCACTTAAAAATTTAAAGAATCTGATGAACATTGCTTGCTCGTAAAGTTCTTCCTTGCTAGTAAAGATGCTTATTCGTAAACTTCCTTCTTGTTTGTATGCTTACTCGTAAGATCAGGGTTTGCTTATTCGTAAGATCATGGTTTTACTTACTCGTAAGAAAAGGGTTTTTCTTATTCGTAAGATAAGGGTTTTAGCTTATTCTAAATTTGACAAGAATTACCAAAATGACTTTTTAAGCTTCAAAACGCGATTTCCACTTGTTTCATTTGATCTAATAGCTTCAAAAACACTTAAAGAACAAGAAAGTTTTAAACTTTAACACTAAAATTGAAATTTAAGCTAATTCGTAAAATTTAAGAAACTAAGAAACGAGTTGAAAACTATCCAAAACCAATAAAGTTCTACACGTTTTGCAAAATCTAAGCTTCTAAACACCAATAAATTTCTACTTGTAAGAGTTGAAAACTATCAACCTTAAAACTTTCCAACCTTCAAGATTTGAGTGTATAAATCAAAGATTTACGCGTAAGAAATGTTGAAACCGAGTAGAACACGCTACATATAACCTTAAAGTTAAACAAAACACATTCCAAACAACTATTTGGTCATTGATACCAGTGTTAGGTTACCATATTCATGATAACACAAGCATAACAATGGTATAGAATGATAAGAGAAAGGTAAAATGGGTCGATACTTTCAAAAGAATAAATGATAAAGGTTTAGTAACAATATGAAAGAACCAACACTCTCAAATGAGAATTACAAGAGTATCTATAGGAAAAGGAGCTAGGGCAACACTTCTAGTCCCTTCCTCTTATTCATATGGACCAAGTCATTGGCCCATGGGCTTACTTCATAAGCCTAGAATAAAATACTAACATATAAGCCTAAATACATAGCAACCTATTACAGAGTTAATGACCAACACTTGATAGTAGTTACACGTAATCCCAACATGGCAAATCTTCTAGAGAGTATAGGTTTGGAGATGAGTGAGGTGTGGTAAATGAGAAAAAAATAGGTTCTAGAGGTGAAGGTTTGGTTGTTTTAGTAGGGATGGGAGTGTTTGTTTTTGAAGGTATGGTGGTGTTTCGTAAAGGTTGTTTGGTGGGAACAAGTCTTTGAGGAGTTGGTTTAATGAGTAGAGTTAATTGGAGAGGAACTCTAATGTTTGGATTTTGTTGGGTGATGACTCAGTTGATGAGACTTCATGGACAACATGAGAAATTTTCCTGGGAGGGCTTTTGGTTGATGAGTTTGCACTAGGTGCTTTTCTTATGGTGAAATGGTAAAAGGTACAAATTGAAAAAGGAACTTTTGCTACTTAGAATGAGTGTTTGAATGCTTGTTTGGAAGTACTGATGCAGGTTTTACTGACCAGGTTTTAATATTTATAATATCTCGTTATACCTATGGTCTACCCTAATGCACTAACGGGCAGTGTACCCAGTCGTGTGTAGTGTAGTATTCGGTAAAACTGAGGTCGTCCCAAGAGCTATGTGTGTTGGATTAATACTAAGTCTAGGTGTCACAGATTTTAATATGATTTAATTAATTAACTACTAAAATAAAGGCAAAGTATGTGATCAATAGAGGAGAGTGGTGCTAACCTATTTATTCATCCTAGCTAGTAATGTTATTACTTCCAATTACTTTAGGTGGGGTCAATAGAGGAGAGTGGTGATAACCTATTTATTCATCCTAGCTAGTAATGTTATTACTTCCAATTACTTCAGGTGGGGTCAAAATCGAGAGGACAACATTTGGTCAGTTCGCCCTAACCTATTAGCAAAGATACCACCACTGGAGAAGTCAGGTGTCCCCTCATAAGTCCAGTTGTTCTTGGTCCCCTAAGCCGAGTCATTTAGTTCCGCTACATGCTAGACTTATAATAGTGAGTGCCCGGGTGCTAGCATCTTAGACACTCACCCCCTAATTCTTAAGTTCATCCAAACGGTAGGTGATCAGTTTGTCAAATCGCACAAGTAGAAAGGGTCGTCAGTTCGTCATATCTTACCCTTCCCATCTCAGTCTACTCACTTAGGGTCAGTTGGTCATATCTCCTAAGCAACTAGCCTATACCGCCATTCAAAACTACCGAAACAAGGGTAGCTACCAATAAACTATGCATGCATACACTTAGAAATAATTATACGAAAGTAATGTAAACGCAAACAAAACAATTAAGGAATCATAACTAGGCCAC
This sequence comes from Chrysanthemum seticuspe, assembly GCA_019973895.1. NCBI lineage: Eukaryota > Viridiplantae > Streptophyta > Magnoliopsida > Asterales > Asteraceae > Chrysanthemum > Chrysanthemum seticuspe. Next base: position 167,637,586 of record BPTQ01000005.1, on the reverse strand, counting down.
CACCAAGAGGTGCTTAGCCGCTCATATTAACCATACAAATCAATTCAATATTTAATGTTACAAAATACATGAATCGAAAGTAAAGAAAAGATAAAACGCTAATGCTTATCGTAGGGGAGTGATTTCTCCCTTGGAGATAGCTCTGTATGCTCCTCTAGACCTTCCTTTGGCTTCTTCCCACGTTCTTTGGTTATTGTGTGTGAAATGGGATGCTTTGAAATGTTGGAAATCGTGAGGTATTTATAGGCCAGATCTTGGTTGTGGCGTAACTAATAAAATAGTTACTCCGTAATCATCTAATTCTTTGTAAATTGCACTAGATCTGCTGGTTATGGCGTAACCTTAGAAATGGTTACGCCATATCTTCAATAAATCTTGGTTACGCCGTAGTTTATGCACAAGTTACGGCGTAATTATCAGCGGTGCGGAACCTCATTTGACCTAATATAGCTACGTCGTAATCTTTTGAGAGAGTTACGCCGTAATCTTTTGATAAGTTGGCTTTCTGAGTCACGCTTTAGTTACGGCGTAATGTGAGAGATGAGTTACGCCTTAACTTCTTCAAAGTGAGCATACTATGATAAATCTTTAATAATTCTCCAATTCCGCGTCTCTTTAGCTACAATGCTCGTAATTTACCTGAAAGTGGAATATAATAGAAAACAAGCGTAAATCCATATAAATGATAAAAATTACAAGCATTATTAGGAGAAATTGACACTTAATATTCAGGATAATTTGATGTTATCAAATATCCCCCCGCTTGAACTCTACTTGTCCTCAAGTAGACCTTATTAGATAGATTCCTAAAAAGATATCTCTCATAACCTGGAAACTGTAAGTTTACAAATCCCTTATGCTAGAATAAAACAAAGCCGAACACCTCACGAAATGGGAAGGAAACACTCAAATCTCTCAACTATTTTATGTGTCAATTTCGGGGTGATCAGTCAATCGCGCAATCATAGCATGTATTCTATCATAAGCTTGGCGGTTACACAAATCTCCACCACTAGAGTTAAGGGCTAAACAGTTTTTGAAGGCAATATGGGTAGACACGACAAAGGTTAAGGGTGACTCGTCAGTACTAACATGTCATGACGAAGTGGAGAAAATCAATGATACATGACCAAATCCATGGCCAAGACACCAAAGATTGCTCGATGCATCACCTAGACACGCTTCATGACTAAAGGGTAGGATAAGACATGGTATGTATAAATGGTGTAAAATAAAAATCAAGCAGATAGTCTAAATCTATAACCAAGTCATCACCACTTACCGTCCGCCCAAAGTTCAAGCTTTGAAGTTAAGAAACCGGATCATGAAATACTAGGTAGATGTGTCATTAGAGGATGTCATGATGGGTACACTACCTTTTCTTCAACTGTTGGCGCAATTTCCAACTCTAATCTTCTCATGTGACCAAGGTGGCCTCTTCGATACTAAATCTATATAAAGCTCATAACATAGTGCTTATAACATCGCACTTTACAATAAACTAAATAACATAACAATTTTTTTTTATTTTTTTTTTATTTTTTATTTTTTAACATAAACATAACAACTAAACATAACATCCCCCCACTTGAGATGAACAATGGGAATTCGGGGGGTCTTCTATGATCATTAAGAATATGTCATCGATGAAAGCGTGATCCCTGAACCTTTCCACTTGAACCTTGAACTTACGCAAATGATGACTTCCCAATCACAAATAAAGACTACAGGGTAGGCTAAGGTGTATAGGTGTAATGAAACAATATATTGTGTTAACAAAATGAAAGGAATGGCTCAGATGGGTGAATCTAGGGGTATCTTGCACTAAAGGTGAGTGCAACAAAAGGGTTTCACATGGGGGTCGAGAATTTGGGGTGACTAATCGATAGACACATAATGGTAGGCAATTTGGGTGATAATCCTATAATACTGCCTTCTTAAACTGAAAAGTCCAAATACATCGAGCTAACTCAACATATCTCGTCTTTGGTCTCGAAATAATGCAAAGGCCAAGTTCTAAAGTTTACAAGCTACCGGCACACACATAATTTGGTGGATTTGGGGTAAAATATTAGAAACGGATAAGGCTAATCTCACCATATAATATCAATGGTTGTATGTGCTCGGCTGATAAGGTTTTAAAATGTACCTTTTTGAGGGGTCGTTTAAGCCCTTAATTGATCACTTTTGTATCCGTTATTACTTAATATCATTCCTTTTTAATTTTTAGGTCTCTTGAAGGCAAATTGCTGGAATGACACTTATTTGGATGAAAAGGCACGAATATACGAAGAAAATGGCCAAACTCAAGAATCGAGACACTCAAGCTGCTAAAAATGTAGGGGACGGCATCAGGTTATACTTGTGACGCCGTCGGAACAAGTTTTGTGACGACTCAGTAGCCAAATTGCTTGTTTACAAGTAACGGCATTAGGTTTTAAAAGAGTAGGGCGTCGCAGCTCAGACGGCCTAGATTTGATCCAGACGACGTCAGAGACTAAAGGAGACGGCGTCACAGGCATAAGGTGACGCCGTCGCAATGCTAACATGGCCAAGACGAAACCCTAATGAAGGCGACCTGACGGAGTCACAATTAAAGGGTGCGTCGTCGCAGTTTGTAACACTATATATAGAATCCGAATTTTTCAGTTTTGAGTTTGTAGTTTTGTGGAGTAAAAACCTAAACCGAACCAAGGCTGTCTTGTACAGTATTTTATGGTTCCATACCCTATATTACATCAAGATAAGTATTTTACTTCATTAATTTAATTATGTCTTCAATTGATTGTGTATATGCTTGCAAGTTCCCCATGTCCGGCTAATTTACTTGTGTGTTTGCTTAGGTAATATGAAACTTAGTTATTGAATATTGATTGGTTGTCTCTTATCTTAATTGTGATTGACCTAGTATTGCGATAGGTTATTCATTGTATTATTAATGCTTGATTAATCTTTGTTGAACCTTAGTTTATAATCACCTAGATTAATTGTAGGCTATACATCCAAAGAATACCTTAGAGCTAAAGTTTATAAATCCTAGAGATTTTGTAGTCATTAACCTTTGGTAGCTTCAAAGAGTTAGGGATAAACGCATACCCTACGACCTTAGAGACACAACGCAATTAAGAATAAGGACGTGACAATTCAACCATCAATAAGAGAAAACTAGGGAGTAATAAAGCCTAAGCAAATATATCTTTAATCATCATACGAGCACACAACAATAGAAATAGACTACCCTTAGCTTAGTTAATTAGATAATTAGATAAGTAGAAGTAATCGGTAGATATACCAACCCCCAAATCCAAACCCCGAGATTCGTACCATTCCATTTTCTAAAAAACATAAAAAGATAAAAAATAATCTTCCTCAACCCCAACCTTAGCGTAGTAACTTCTCACTAGCATTCCTATTCCCCTAGAGAACGATATCAATTCCCGTGGCTTACCCCAATACTACACTACAACGATTAGGTACACTGCCTAGGGTGTTGAAAAACTTGCTCGACGAAAAGGAAGTTCCTTTGACCCCGAACGCGCTGTGTAAGTGTATCAAGTTTTTGGCGCTGTTTCCGGGGAATAGAATAGCTAGTTAGGAGTCCACCTCGTTTAGGTTTCCTTGCTTGATTCCTATCAAGTAAGATTTTTTTCCCATTCTTAGCTCCCTCGTAGTCTATCCCCCTTCTTTGTGACCTTTGTTAGTAACCCCATCACTTTTCGTTATGGAAGGTGATAACCCGCCAAACAACACTTTACCACCAAACAAATACCCACCACTTGATCCAGCCTTTGCCAACCAACTTCGAGCTCGTATTGTTAGTGAAATTAGAGAGCTTAGGAAATTGAATTGGATAATTGAGAATGCACTTGAGGAAGCCATTAAAGAATCTACTAGCACTCTAGATAGTGATTCGACCTTAAGTGATTCGGATGATGACTTAGAAGATGGAGATTATAAGGTGTTAACAATTATGGAGGATAGTAAGGAGGAGGAGAAACTTAGGGAGTATTTCAATTCATACCCTAAAGGGAAGGAAACCACTTATCACTATAATGTAGTTAACTTCCCGAGACCACCTTTCGAACCTCGCATAAGAAGGGTTAACCCTAAAAACATCAAGATACCGTGCATGATTGGATACTTATATAGGGATCACACTTATATTAACTATAAGGCACCCATGAATATAATGTCTAGGCTCTACTACAATTGGATCATGAGCAAAAAGCTATAACCTATGAGGGACCCCTTTCGCCCTAAGAAAGAGAGTAACTATGTTGGGAGGGTTAAAGGATTGCATGTCTTCGTAGGTAACTTCACATATAGGTGTGATTTCATGATCTTGGAAAATGTTAAGGGCATCATTGATGGGTTTTTAGGGGATGTGATACTTGGGAGACCATTTATAGAGGAATCTGAGATGGTTTATGATCAAGAGTAAGGAATAGTCAAGTTCTCAAACGGAGCCGAAAGTGTTAAATACATAATGCCCTACAAAAATAAGAAGTTTGAAGGTATTGATGATTTAGATGTGGACAACATTCTGGCGTTTGAAGTAGATTGGAAGAACAAGGTTTACTACACTGCTTGTCTTGAGTTAGGCCCTGAGTGTATTCGTGATGAGAGAAGGGTTAAGGAGATCGAATGGGCCTCTAAGATTAGGACAACGTAGGGGTACAACTTCGAGTCTCGCTACAAGACTCATAAATAAAGAAAAGCGCTTCGTGGGAGGTAACCCATGCTTAATTGTTTGCTTGTTTGTGTGTCGTGTATCCTTTATTGATTGTTTATTCTCATGTTTAAATTTGTAAAAATGCTTTATTTTTTCTTTAACCTCGTCTTAATTACATATAAAGGTATTTTACATAAGGGATAAGTGTAGGGAGGATTACACACGTTTTCAAAAGAAACGTAAACATGAGAATTACAATTAATTAAAAGATATACATGTGTGTTCGTTCGAGTCAAATGCTTGTATCGAGTCATAATGGATGTTTTGCAGGAAATTTTTCCAGATTCTAAAGATGTAAATTTTCCATAATTTTTTTCCAGAAAATCGCAGACCTGTTTCTGTCAGGATAACCTAACGGCGTCAGGATCGCAACCTGACAGCGTCATGCAGAGCAGAAACAGCTTATTACTTTTTCTCGTTTTTTGAGCTACTTATAAATTTTTGGAATTTTCTAGGTCTTAATTTTCCAGAAAATCTGTAAAGATCCATTCCACAAGCATTATATCCTAGTTTAGTAGAGTCATATATATATATATATGTTACCACTGATTTTACGCAAAGGTTTCGTTTGTTTTCTTCAAGTGTGCAGGTTTAATTTACCAAGAAGAAGATACATAAGATGAGAAGGAGCTTTTCACGCAAACGTTCTTCTTGAAGAAAGATGTAACCACCACTTCACACGGATCCTATCGAGCTAATCAGGGGATTACTAGTTTCTTTCGTTTTTAATTAATTTCCATTATCATAACTTTGATACTTTCGGGGAACATTGGGGACAACGTTCAGTTTAAGTGTAGGGAGAGAAAATAAAACGGGAACTTTGAAACTATGCTTATCCTTGATTATTTGCTTTGTCCAATTGCATTTGTGTAATAAACCATGAGAAATATCGGTTAGGGTAATTTTGGCACCAAATTTAAAATTTTTCATGATATATAGGAGTGGGCCATTAGTCTTAATAAAGCGTCTCATGGATAAGAAATTATATGACTAGCACAAAAACCCTTTACCACTTAAATTTCACCCAAAATGTGAGGATCGCCCTTAGATTTGTAGGAATTAAAGCATTCATCTTTAATGCTTAGAGTGTGAACCGGTAGTATAATAGATTCTAGAACTTGTTTTGTGATGCATTCCGAGATCGCTAGTAAGACTACACTTGTGTAGTTAGGAATAACTAAATGATGAGAGGCATTAGGATAACCCTTGTTTGATACCTGTAATATAATTACTTCTTCCACATCGGTTGAGTAATTCCCCCACACCTTTGCGTTGTACTCATCTTTAGTACACGATACCCCTACTTAACCCCTCAGAGCCTATCCTTTTCGCGGTTCTCATAATGTTTCGGTTTTCCGGAATATCAATGAAGAGCATTGTTTACAATCCACCCCCAAATGTACACCAAAATCGCCTTAGCCTACCTTGTATGCACTTACTTTGAGTGCATTAATGTTATCATACTAAACCCTTAGTTCAATTATCTAGTTGCTTGCATAAGTTGCTAAGTCGAGTCATATCCTTTGTACACAGTTTTGTGACGATTGGGACTCATGGGAAAAGTTAAACTTTATGGAATGACGGGGAAGGGAACGTTAAATTCAAATTCCCTTTATTTGCGTAATAATGTACTTCAAGTGTTTTGATCTTTTCAATTCGGGTCATATTAGTGTTAGAGTAATAAAAACTCAAGTGTAGGGATGTGCCTATAAATCCCTATCATTTTGATGTTATCTTAGAGGATGGTAGAGTAAAAGTGTATGGAAAAAAAAATTCGAAAAAAATAGAAAAAGAGAAAAAGAAAAAAAATAGAGTGTTAAAAAAAATAATAAAAAAAAATAATAATAAAAAAACATACGGGCTACCATCCTACATATATCTTTAAATTTATGTTTGTTTGTTTCAGTTATCTAGAGTTTAGAGTGTCGAGTCTTGGCTTAGCAACGCCATTCTTCGCATGCTTGTAACATAAAGATTTTTTACTTGCCACCACTAAATCGCCTATCCCATCAAACCCTTTGTTTCCCTACCGTAAGCCTAACATTACAACCCATTAAAAGACCTCTTGAATAGTCTTTCCTAGGTGCTTACGCCAAAGCGATGGAGGTTTGATCTAGTCTCAAGCCTATGGTAATCTATGTACTAGGACCGATTAATGAGTGTTTATCTTCCATTTCCAACTTGTTATATTTCATATACACCCGAGAGATGTGAGTATCCAAACACTCCATGTGAGGTGCTAGTATGTAATTTCCGTGCTTGTTATGACTTTTGTGGGGCTTATATGTGTTATGGATCGTTCTAAACTAATGCTTCATGACCCCTAATTTATAAATCAATTGGCTAAAAGCACATTTGCTTGAGGACAAGCAAATACCAAGTGTAGGGATATTCGATAAGGTTTTAAAATGTACCTTTTTTAGGGGTTATTTAAGCTCTTAATTGATCACTTTTGTATTCGTTATTATATAATATCGTTCCTTTTCACTTTTTAGGTCTCTTGAAGGCAAATTGCTGGAATGACACTTATTCGGACGAAAAGGCGCGAATATACGAAGAAAATGGCCAAAGTCAAGAATCGAGACACTCAAGCAGCTGAAAATGAAGGGGACGGTGTCAGGTTATACTTGTGACGCCGTCGGAACAAGTTTTGTGACGACTCAGTAGCCAAATTGCTTGTTTACAAGTGACGGCATCAGGTTTTAAAAGAGTAGGGCGTCGCAGCTCAGACGGCCTAGATTTGATCCAGACGACGTCAGAGACTGAAGGAGACGGCGTCACAGGCATAAGGCGACGCCGTCGCAATGCTAACGTGGCTAAAATGAAACCCTAATGACGGCGACCCAACGATGTCACAATTAAAGGGTGACGCCGTCGCAGTTTGTAAAACTATATATAGAATCCGAATTTTTCAGTTTTGAGTGTGTAGTTTTGTGGAGTAAAAACCTAAACCGAACCAAGGCTATCTTGTACAGTATTTTAGGGTTCCATACCCTATCTTACATCAAGATAAGTGTTTTACTTCATTAATTTAATTATGTCTTCAATTGATTGTGAGTATGCTTGCATGTTCCCCATGTCCGGCTAATTTACTTGTGTGTTTGCTTAGGTAATATGAAACTTAGTTATTGAATATTGATTGGTTGTCTCTTATCTTAATTGTGATTGACCTAGTATTGCGATAGGTCATTCGTTGTGTTATTAATGCTTGATTAATCTTTGTTGAACCTTAGTTTATAATCACCTAGAGTAATTGTAGGCTATACATCCAAAAAATACCTTAGAGTTAAAGTTTTTAAATCCTAGAGATTTTGTAGTCATTAACCTTTGGTAGCTTCAAAGAGTTAGGGATAAACGCATACCCTACGACCTTAGAGACACAATGTGATTAAGAATAAGGACGTGACAATTCAACCATCAATAGGAGATAACTAGGGAGTAATAAAGCCTAAGCAAATACATTTTTAATCATCATACGAGCACACAACAATAGACATAGACTACCCTTAGCTTAGTTAATTAGATAATTAGATAAGTAGAAGTAATCGGTAGAAATACCAACCCCCAAATCCAAACCCCGAGATTCGTACCTTTCCATTTCCTAAAAAACATAAAAAGATAAAAAATAATCTTCCTCAACGCCAAGCTTAGCGTAGTAACTTCTCACTAGCATTCCTATTCCCCTAGAGAACGATATCAATTCCCGTGGCTTACCATAATACTACACTAAAACGATTAGGTTCACTGCCTAGGGTGTTGAAAAACTTTCTCGACGAAAAGGAAGCATCCACGAGCAAACTTCAATCCCTGAAATCGCACTACCAACAAGCATAATTCTAAAAAGAAAAAAATAAAAAATGAAAAACAAACCTAACTCACTTTCGTAGGAATCACGGTTGCATTTAGCATATGCAACAAGCCTTTTAAACCACTTGGTGTCCCAAGTGGATGAGTGAAGTCTCGTGAGGGTTTACAGGGAAAACACCCACAAAGTTCATTTAAAGTACTAATACAAGGTTATTGTGTTCAAAATGAAAGAAGTAATGCAGAGGATAGTTACGTCATAACTCTTAGAAGGAGTTACACCGTAACTAAGCAAAACCTGGCATACGCTGCAAGAGTGTAGCTATGGCGTAACCACTGGAATGGAATTATTCCGTAGTTGGTAATGCATCTGAAATTCTGCTGCAAGGGGTATGTTACGGCGTACTCCCTGAGATGAGTTGCGCCATAACTATAGTCAGATCAGCATGCTGCAGTAGCAATTTCTCTTCGTTTCCTGCAAAAATGGTTAAAAACACAAAACCCAACAGAAATGGAAATAAAACAAAAGAAAGGGATAATTCGGGTTGTCTTCGAAAGAGCACGTTTCTTTATTTACGAGTCTTTAAGTTAGACTAAGAGCCTCAGGGCTTTATGGTGGCCTTTGGACTTGGCCAAATTCCTCCATGTCTTTTTTATTTGAAGAAGGTTGGTCCCAAACACGTGGAGAAACAAACCGAGTTATCGAGTATCTTTTCTGTAGAAAATTAGCCTGTGCCCACTCGTAACGAAATTTAGACTCTTCTTCCCATTTTATTTTAGCAGCTCTAAACTTTACTCGTAACCAATTCTCAAATGAGATTCCCTTGTATCCTACTTCACTTCTTTTTTCTTCGTCAAAACATGCCCATTCCTTTCGTTTGAGCCAGTTAGGATCGAGGAATTCTCCATCGTCGCAAATCTTGCAGTTGGGGTCGCATGTAGGCCGTGCCATGGTGAATTCATTAGACATCATAGCTGGTTTACAAAAATGAATGGTCCAATCAATTTCGGTGAACCATTCTTTAAGAATATTATGCCCTTGCAACCACTTTTTCCTGATAAGCTTTTCGTCTTCCCAGCACCACCAAACTTCCGCAACCTCTTTTATTATTCGAATGAGATGCTGCCCTCCTCCATTGCATCGTTTTTGAAAAGGAGAACACGTAGGCAATGTTACTTTGGTCCCATCAATCAAACAAATATCAGGAGCACAACAATGAAGTTTTCCCATAACAACGTAACTAGGCACAGAAGGTGGGATCTCTTCCTCATTGTTGTCATCGTCACTTGATTCGGTTCCTGTAAATGGCCAAATCATGAAGGAGGGAACCTATCGGAATAATCTAATTTATCCTGCGATGCGTCATTGGTTGTTAGAGTTTCATCCGGTTCATGGCACAAAGTCTTGTCCAATTTGAATTCTATTCTATCGCCATAGTACCCCAATGAGTCCAAGAATGGTTTACCAAGAATCAAACATTCCTTTATATTTTTCTCCATTTCGAGAATCACGAATTCGGGGGCAGAAACAAATCTATCGACCTTGACATAAGTACCACCTGTAATTCCTAACGGAGTAGCCCCGGTCTTGTTCGCCATTTCAATCCCTATATCCATTTTCCAAAGATAGATTAATTTGAGTTTCAAGAATATGGAAAGTGGCATGATATTTATGCTAGATCCAAAATCTACTATCCCCAAAATATCATAACTCCAAACTGAACATGGAATAACTAACCCGTTTGCGCTAATATACTTAACTGAAAATAAACTGATTTCTGACCTGGTTATACTTTCTGGAACATTGTTATGCCGTAACTCAGGGAAATAGTTACGGCATAACTTATCCTGGTTGTTGACAATCGCTTTTTCCAAATTTTCTGTTGTAGATTTGCACTCCTCACTCTCACCTTGCATATTATTATCAGGAAAAACGGCATTGCACACTACCATAGGTTTGGTCCCCTCAGGTTCAATGTTACTTATCTCTATCTCTGCACTGAGCTTTTCCACCATGGATTCAAGGTTTTTTAGGGTTTCGTCGTGCCTTGAAAGATTCTTATTTGTGTTTTCCTGGAAATCCCTTAGCCATTTATCTTGTTCTTTTTGCTTCTGGGCTGAATTTTCCAGGAACTTGTTTATGGCCTCTTCAAGGTTGGGCTTTCTTTCTCTATAAGGCCCACGGTTGTAATTTCCACGATACCCGTTACTACTTTGATTATCTCCGTAAAACGGTCGATTTTATCCATATTTAGCTTCTTTGTTTATGTTTTCTTCGTTAACATGAGGACAATTCTTAGTGAGATGTCCTCCCTTACAGCTTTTACAACCCACTAGGATGGCATGAACAGTTTCTCTGACTTTTAGCATATCTCAACTTAGATTTTCAAATTTTCTAGCGATGGCTGCAATTCCGTCAAAACTTCCGCCTTGGTTTCTTTTGCTTCCTCCATCGTGCCATTTTTGGGAGTGATCAGCCATTTTTTGAATGGATTTAATTGCTAAAGTAGGAGTCATGTTCAGGATCGGTCCCTGATAGTCCGGCATCTGTCTTGTGGTCACATTGATTCCTTTGTAGAAGATGTTGATTTTTCGTTGGTTGTTCAGATCAAGTGTAGGACATTTGTACAGGAGATCGTTGTATCTATCCCAGGCTTGATACAACGTTTCATCATCTTCTTGCTTGAAATTATGGATTTCCAAGAGCTGGTTAGAAATCTTCGATGGAGGACAATACCACTGAATGAAGTGCTTCTTTAGTAGAGCCCAAGTATTAACTGCCCCGGTGGGAAATCCTTCATTCCATCTTCTGGCAGCCCTAGTAAAATCATGGGGAACACCCTTAGCATAACAGCGTCATGAGATACACCCAGAATGTTGAAAAGGCTTGCTATGTATAAGACATTTTCAACGTGCTCATACGTATCTTCGTCCCTGTTTCCTGAAAAAGGGTTAGCATGAAGCTCCCTCATAAATTGGTCTTTAATTTCAAAACGGGTTTTAGCTCCAATTGCCGGTCTTACGAGACATGGCCCTTGTTCTGCTCTTGTCAACGCCAAATATACCTCAAGAGTGAGGTCATCAATGTTAAAAACTTCCATGGTACCTAAAAACTTGAAAAGTGATCATGTGAATTTGAGAAAAATTTTAAACAAAATGAAAATGAAAGACATAATAGCAATCCTAATATAACTCCCCGGCAGAGGCGCCAAAAACTTGATACAGGTTTTACTGACAAAGTTTTAATATTTATAATATCTCATTATACCTATGGTCTACCCTAATGCACTAACGCGCAGTGTACCCGGTCATGTGTAGTGTAGTATTCGGTAAAACCGAGGTCGTCCCAAGAGCTATGTGTGTTGGATTAATACTAAGTCTAGGTGTCACAGATTTTAATATGATTTAATTAATTAACTACTAAAATAAAGGAAAAGGATGTGATCAATAGAGGAGAGTGGTGCTAACCTAGTTATTCATCCTAGCTAGTAATGTCTACGTCTAATTACTTCTAATTACTTCAGGTGGGGTCAAAGTCGAGAGGACAGCATTTGGTCAGTTCGCCCTAACCTATCAGCAAAGATGCCACCACTGGAGAAGTCAGGTGTCCCCTCATAAGTCCAGTTATTCCTGGTCCCCTAAGCCGAGTCATTAAGTTTCGCTACATGCTAGACTTATAATAGTGAGTGCCCGGGCACTAGCATCTTAGACACTCACCCCCTAATTCTTAAGTTCATCCAAACGGTAGGTGATCAGTTGGTCAAATCGCACAAGTAGAAAGGGCCGTCAGTTAGTCATATCTTACCCTTCCCATCTCAGTCTACTCACTTAGGGTTAGTTGGTCATGTCTCCTAAGCAACTAGCCTCTACCACCATTCAAAACTACCGAAACAAGGGTAGCTACCAATAAACTATGCATGCATACACTTAGAAATAATTATACGCAAGTAATGTAAATGCAAACAAAACAATTACGGAATCATAACTAGGCCAGCACTAAGAGGTGCTTAGCCGCTCATATTAACCATACAAATCAATTCAATATTTAATGTTACGAAATACATGAATCGAAAGTAAAGAAAAGATAAAATGCTAATGCTTATCGTAGGGGAGTGATTTCTCTCTTGGAAATAGCTCAGTATGCTCCTCTAGACCTGCCTTTGGCTTCTTCCCATGTTCTTTGGTTGTTGTATGTGAAATGGGATGCTTTGAAATGCTGGAAATCATGGGGTATTTATAGACCAAATCTTGGTTACGGCGTAACTAATAAAATAGTTACGCCGTAATCATATAATTCTTCGTAAATTGCACTAGATCAGCTGGTTACGGCGTAACCTTAGAAGTGGTTACGCAGTATCTTCAATAATTCTTGGTTACGCCGTAGTTTATGCACGAGTTACGGCGTAATTATCAGCGGTGCGGAACCTCATTTGACCTAATATAGTTACGTCGTAATCTTTTGAGAGAGTTACGTCGTAATATTCTGATAAGTTGGCTTTCTGAGTCACGCTTTACTTACGGTGTAATGTGAGAGATGAGTTACGCCTTAACTTCTTCAAAGTGAGCATACAATGATAAATCTTTCATAATTCTCCAATTCCGCGTCTCTTTAGCTCCAATGCTCGTAATTTACCTGAAAGTGGAATATAATGGAAAACAAGCGTAAATCCATATAAATGATATAAATTACAAGCATTATCGGGGGAAATTGACTCTTAATATTCAGGATAATTTGATGTTATCAAGTACAAACACAAGTAGTCTATAAAAGAAGAAATTAGGCAAGTGAATTAAAGGCTAAAGCATTAAAGTTCTTCAAATTGCAATGATTTACATGCACAAGATTCAACTACAGTGTTGCTCTGTTCTAGGGAGTCATTTAAGAAAATATGGAGTGTTTAGGTTTAATAAGAGGGTTTGAAATGATTATCTCAAGTGATAGTAATCTTTTTGTGCAGTCGGTTCCAACGGATCCCTCCCTTAAGGGATCCGGCTAGCTTTAAGCTATGGATCTGGCTAACTGAAGGTAACAAAAAGGAATGATTGAGTTCTAGCAAGGTCTAGTACCTACATATCCTGAGTGATTTGGTCTACTAAGGTATCTTAGATGGTAAAAGACTTAAATGGCCAATTATAATGACTGAGAATAGCCAATGATGACTTTTATGGGGAAAATGGAGTCTTAGAAACACCAATGAGTGATCAGGGATGACACTAAGAGTTTTTTGAGATGGTAAATGGTTGTAGAAACCAGATGATGATTAAATAAAAATTTATAAAATTCCTTAAATATCACAAGAAATGAAAAACAATATTTTAGAGCATTTTAAGGTTAGAATGAGTAAAATCAATTTGTTAAAAATGAGATATATATCAAACTAGGTGTTTTGAGATGAGGGAAACAAGTGTAAACATTGGAGCGGAAAGATGGTGAGTTTTGAAGTAATGATAAATCAAAAACACCTTGAATGTGATCCTAAGTCATCCATGAGTGAATATGGGATCAACTGAGCCTAAGGAGAAACTAAGTAATCCTAATATAGCATGTTCAACTAGTCTGATATGGTCTGGAAGGTTGGAGTAATGCTAAGAGGCATAAATATGCTTCTGTCTTACCGGATCCTACGGATCCTTCCCTTGAGGGATCCGACTAGTTATAGCCAAGGTATCTGGCGTCTGAGACAGAATCCTTAACAGAAGGTTTGCAAAAAGTAATTCCACACATCAAATTTTGAAACCAATGATCTCTACAACAAGCATATACGCATACAAAACATAGTAAGTATAACATGTAGAGACAACATATGAGCAAGCAAATAAGATAACGACCAAATTTTGATATAACATCGATGAAATATGTCTTACATAAAAATATAGAGGGTCATGATAAGATATACACATAAGAGACATAAAGTACAAATTTTCCTTTGTCAATCTCTTCACTTTTTATTCTTTCCCATGTTGATGAGGAAATGAGTTAGACATTGGGACATTCCTTTTTTTTTTTGCTTGAACTCCTCGGTTTCCTTTGGAAGATTGGGAAGTTATTCAAAGTAGTTCATGGGATCAAGTTGATAATTGGAAACGGGGTCGACTTCATCATCATCTTCGTTCGAATAATCTGAGAGGGGACGAGGCATTTTCCCATTGATCATAAGCCTTTTGGTGGGTCGTTTGGTGAGAGGTACCATAACATGGTTTGCGATAAAGTGGTCATCAAAAATAGGAGTAGGTTGCATTGCACTAACATGCTCAAAGAGACGGTTTAGGAGCATACCATAGGGAAGGACCATTTTGTCGGTTTTAAAAACCCCTACCATTCTTTTGGCAATGTAATAAGCGAGATTGAAGGGTTTTTGGTGGATGAGACAATAGATCATTTTGAGAGAATGATCATAGAAGAATGAAAAACAATGTTATTACATTGAACATCCATTTGATATTTTTAGAGATGGAATAAGGAAGATCATAGAAGAATGAAGGATTATTTGATGTATGTGTGATATGAGATGCGAAGGAATGAACTATTTCTGAATTTAGGAATAATGTAATATGGTTACTCTTTTCTCAAAGTAATTTGAACATGCTTTTTTTACAGTTTCTTTGGTAGTGTATCGCCAAACACACCCAATAATGCACTATTAATATTGCATTAGGTAATCATTAATTTTTATTAGTGCATCATGTGGTAAATTGCAACATCCAATCAAGTATTTCTAGGCAATATGATTAATCCATCGAATGCTGAAATCTGTTTTAGCCTCTGTATGTTTGATTAGTGAATCAAAGTTTCATAAAAAGAGCATTTATTTGTTAGATAATAGCATACTGAATTACTTAAGTCATATGTTTGTGTAACTGTTTGACTAGTGCATAATGTATCATGAAACATAGCATATGTTTTAAAACTGAATAGAGCATCAGTTTGTTTGTTTTATTTAATACATGTATTTTAATAATGTATTAGGGCATCATTTTTTTTGTTTAATGCATATGTATCAAAACAATAATGAATATGTATGAAATATTGTCTTGAAATAATAAGGAATCTGCATGGATTAATTTAGTGCATTCGTTTGACATACTTTAGTGCATCTATTTGACATACTTTAATGCATCTGTTTGAAATAATAAGGAATCTGCATGGATTAAGTTAAGGTTTTATTTCAACTGCTAACATGTTAATCTATTGTCATAATGAAGCCTCGCTCCTTTCCCATTCTTGTTTTTCAAAGTTAGTATCCCGAGAATGTTTACATGATACATGGGAATCATGAGGATGTTGATATAAATGCACTCTTTGGTTTCCGTCTTGAATTCATTGAATAATGGTATGTAGCAAAACATCAGTTTTTTCATTGTGCATGTTTAGTGGATGTGGTAGTCTTGTGACCACTTTTTAACTTCTTTTAGTTAATCCAGTACTAAGCATACCAACTTGACCCATATTGAATTTTGAACCTTTACCAGCCATTGATTAATTTTCTTAATGACAAATTCTGCTCTATAGGGTGAGAATGATGGGATCTGACGCGGTTCAGTCAGTTATTTAACTATCTTCCACTTGCAGCGGTTATTGAGAATAAAAGAATTTGTATGCACGGTGGTATATGAAGATCAATAATCTGTAATCCTAAAGCGCGTATTTTTATATTCAGTATGAAAATCATTTGAACCATAAACATATTCTAGTGCATCCGTTTGTATTTTAGTGCATTTGTTTGATGTAATTTAGTGCATTCGTTTGTATCACAGTAGGGCGTCCATTTGAGGTACTTTATTGCATTAGTTATCTAGTAATCTTCTTATTCTTATGTCACCACTATTCTAAATTCATATATTTAGATTGAGATTGTATATGTTCAGTAGTCAAGTATTCTTTGTTCTTTCTGCAGTTTTTTTATCAATTAAACAGCTAGTAAAAAACATAAGTCCAAACTAGAAAAACGAGATAGTAGAAACCCAAAGTCCAAAGTGCAACAAAGTAATGAATCATAGTGTATAAAGTAATGCATCACACTAACTAACTCAGGCCATTAGTTGGTTAACAATTAGTGCATCATATACCTTCCAAAATCTTAAATTACTCATAGCAACCTTTAATCCATAACATCCCTGTATTCTTGCTTAAACGACTAGATTTACATCACAGAAACTTACCAGTCAGGTTTGTGTATTCTTCCATACGTACAATATGCAAAATATATTTGAAATTTAGAAGAATAATGACAGTTATGGTATTCATTATTTAATCATCTCCCACTTGCAATGCTTATTGAGACTAAAATTCTTTGTATGCATGGTGGTATATGAAGAATAATAATTTGTAATCCTAATGCATGCATTTTATATTCAGTATGAAACACATTTGAACCATAAATATATTCTAGTGCATACATTTGTATTTCAATGCATTCGTTTGATGTACTTTAGTCCATCAATTTGTATCACATTAGGGCATTCGTTTAATGTTTTTGGACTAAGTTGAGTTTTGTAGCCTAATCTTGTATGAAATCTTTACTACTTTTGCCTAAGAGCTCTACTCTAATCTTTGTTGCAAGTTGTTACATTGCTGATCCACATATGGAGGGTTTTTTGAACATGTAATCATACCCTCAGAGCTCATTTTTAGCTTTATAGATTTTTTGACACGCGTCATTAGTGTTAAATTTGATTGAACCACATGGGTAATTTAAAAAGTTAACTCCTTCAATATTTCAATAATGATATAAGTATTTAAAAACTGTTGTAATCACAAGTTTTAGTTCCTCTTGAGTACTCATGATATACGCTAAGTAACTAGATAATTAAGCATATGTGGTTAACTGATGGTCTTCATTACTGGAATTTTTTTTATACGCGTCCCACTTTTATGGAAAATTGTTTTTCCCAAATCACTTTAGACAATCCTTTGGTAATCACTTGCATTTTCTTTGCTGATAATTTCATTTTCATCTGGATAAATATAATCAACATCATCAAATTAACAAAAATCCAACATAGCTCTCTTATAAGAACTTCTTAAAACCCCAAATAGCTTATCTTTGACACAGGTTCCAAACTTCCTAGATCCTTGGAAAATTTTGACTTACTTTTTTAGTATATTCGCTTGTACTTTAGTGCATCCATTTGAGGTACTTTAGCGCATCTGTTTGTAGTTTAGGTCTTAAAATCAATGACTTCAGGTAATTTATCAGCAAGAACGTATTGGCATCAAGCAGCGACTATCATGTAAAAAAGGCAAAAGCAAGAAATCATATGCAGCTACAGATATTAAAGTGTTACGTTGATGACCTAGGACAATAATATATATAAAATCAAAAGAAATTAGTACCTTACAAAGATAATGCATAAGAGTCATTTTACTATTCCTTGGATGAGCATCTGTAAGTTTTAGAAAGGTTTCCAACCTGAATCCAATGTCACCGCTTAAAACAAAACCAATTTAATTTTAATGTAAGGAAAAAAAACCCCAAAAACTTTTAAGATTAACAACCAAACTAATCGCATAATAACATAATTACCCTTTGCAATCCCTTTAATGAATTTCCTAAACAAACAAAAAAAGTGTTTGCATGACTCTCTTCAGTTTAGCCAAACTCCTAATCTGATAGAATCGCCAAAACCTGTGAGATATAAAGTTTCAATCAATAATTTTGCCAGTGACTAATTGATGATAACTTGCCTGATCTATAGTAGATTGACAAATGTTTAGGCACTATCTAAGCTCAGAAACATAAATTAAAACAAACTTAAGAATTAGATTACAATATAAAAATATAAACATCAGATAAGGTGCATTTAGCAATATCTTCTAACCATTGATTTAAAGCATAACATATAAGAAAAGGCTATGATCTTATATTCTACACATGGAACTTTCATTAGCTCTTGATAGACATGTTGCAAGAAAATACAAAATGCAAACATGAAACCAACTATCATTGTCAGAGCTGGTCGTTATAAAAAAAACAAACAAATGCATGTGCAATAGCACATGTTACGTTGACGTGGTGATACATACATTAGCAATAAACCTGAAGTCGGTACAATTGTTGTTGGAATCACTCCTAAACCATAATCAAGTGTTAGTAATTAATATGTAATAGTTAGCTTTATTATGGCCTTTATGTTTGTTATTAGCCTTAAGCTTATGTAGAAGGCCCATGAGCTTAGGCCCAAGCCTATTAAAGAAATGATGGAAACTAGGAGTGTTGCCCTAGCTTTCCTCCTATATATACCTTATGTAAACCTTCATTTGAAGGTTGGTTGTTCAAGTTTTTCTCTCATTCACATCCTACGCCTAAACCGTCTTTAATATCGTGTGTGTGTGTGTTAGATCTTGTTCAATCGCCTTATCTCTTTCTTTATAGCTTGTGTTTGTAAAACTAGTGACCTAACAGTGGTATCAGAGCCAAATAGTTGGGTGCACACTTTTGTTTTGAAGATTTTGGTTTTGGGTCTTACGCGTAAAGATAACGTATTCTTTGCTTCGCTTAAAAACTTGTTTTTTACACTTTTTAATCCAAGATTCTTGTACTTTCAACGTTTTAAGGTGTTAAAATACTTGTTTTTGGCAAAAAGTTTGGAACTTTATGCGTGGATCATTGTTTTTGAGCTAGTTTTTATTCGTGGGTATAGTTCTACACGTAACTGATTTAGAAGGTTTGGTTCATCAAATCTCACACTTTTGTGTTATTTGGTGATCTTGAAGCTATTTCATCACACAAAAACTGGTTTAGAAATATCTTTGAGCATAATCAAATTTACGAGTAGACCTACGCGTAGTGAAACCCTAAAACTACGTGTAAGTGTTTCCTTGGTTTGATCTTCATTTTCGTGGTTTATTCCGTGTTTTATTACTTGGATAAGTCTGAAAATACGTCGACTTTGGATATCTTTTGCATTGTGATAGTGTAAAAGATCATTTGGTTAAAACCCTAAAATTACGCATAAGCATAAGCTTACGCGTAGAAATCCTACGCATAAGATTTTCCTTACGCGTAAACCTAGTTCTACGCATAAGGAAATCCTACGCCTAAGTTTCTACGCCTAACTTTTGTCTACGCATAACTTTAGAGTCTTTTCCCTGCTTACGCTTATGCTAAATCTACGCGTAACTTTGGTGTTTTTACGCATAAGTGCTACTTGGTTTCTTGTCTTTTCTACGCCTAAGGACACTTCATCAACAAAGGTTCATTCGACTACAAAGATCCATTTTTACTACACAAGTTTATCAACATGTCTCAACCACCATACTCTAACTATTTCCCTCACACTTATAATCATCAACAACAACAACAATTAACTCCACAACATCAACAATGGAATCAACAACAAGCAATTTGTCAACAACAATTTAATCAACAACATACTCCACAAATTGGTGCAATTCCACCACCACAAATGGTTCAAACCACTTGAGAAGGGACATCTGGCTAATGCATGCCCAAAGCCGAGGACTAGGGGCAGTGCTTATTTCAAAGAGGCTTTACTTTTGGCTCTTAAGGATGAAGCTGGTGGATCTCTCACAGACAAAGAACAGAGCTTTATGGCAGATGCAGACTCAGATGATGATATGGAGGACTTGCAGGCCAATGCAGCTGTTATGTTGATGGCTAATATGCAAGAGTTACACATGAGTGAAACAGGCCCCAGTGTATGACACTGATGGCTTGTCTCAGGTACCCGAACAAACCATCATCATATCTGAACTAATATCTCCGCCAATATCTGAATCCAGCAAGGCTCAGATTGTTCAAAAAGAGTCATCTACATCTCATTCTGACGATTTTCAAATAGACCCCGTAGTTACATTTGACGATCAAGATGACCTTAGGGTTTCCCTTGATAATCAAATTGACTCCGTGGTTATACTTGAGGATCTAAATAATGATCATGTTGTGACTCACGTTGAACACGCTGAACCTTTGCCTCATCCAAATCTTGTTCTGTTACTTAAAGACCAACAAACCCAAATTGAAGAATGTGTTGCATTAAATCAGACCTTAAAAAGTAAAAATGCACTGTTAACCAAGGATTTTGAATGCTTACAAATGCAACTCAACTTTTTCAAAACTCAAGAAAATCGTGAAAAAGGTTTTGAAGCCGCTTTTGCAAAATCTCATCAAAACGAAAAATATTTAGAGAGACAGATGCGTGATCTAGCCGCTTCGAAAAATGCTTTGTTGTCTGAAATAGAACAACTGAAACATGAACATAAAAAGCAAATTAACACTCTCACCTTGGAAAATCAAAAAGCTAAGGCTGAGTTGTTAACTTGTCAAAAACAGTTCTCCGCATACAAAAAACATTCAACGAATCGGGTAGATGACCTTCTTGAAGAAATTATCGGCTTGCAAAACAAACTTAACGAGTTTAAAACTGTTGTTTATAAACATGGTGAATCAGTAACAGCTATTGAAAAGTTTACCTTAAAACCCAATCCAAAAGGATATGGAAAAAATCTAGCTGATTACAAACCAAAGCTTTCACTAAAAACATTCAAACCAACTCCTGAAGTTTCCAGTGCAGAATACAAAATTGATGATACTGTTATGAGTGTTGTTGAATATCATCGTCAAAGGGAATTAGATGCAGAAGACGAGAGTCGATCAAAATTAAAAAACGTTGTTTACAACAAACCTTTTAATTATAAAAAAGCGGTCACTTTCGTCACACCAACGGATTCTACTAACATACCAAGGGTTATCATAAAAACTTCTGAGTCTTCTAATGTTAATCCCAAACCAGATTATGCACAAATTTATGGTCCTTTACCCTCCATTAGTGAAGTAAACTCAAAACCTGAAAATCGAAAAATTCTTAGATATTTTGACATTTTCACGGCTGACCTCAAAATTTTACAACATGAGATAGAATATCGTTCTGAAATCAAAATTGAACATTTTCAATCGCCTCTGGCGCGAGAACAAAGAGACATTTTTCAGAAAAATCTTTTACCTAATGTTAAAAACTTGAAAAATTGTGCATTAGCCTGGGAAAAGGATTTTCATAAGGAACTTGGAGTGATGAAGGTCATTTTCGAGAAAACAGAAACATCTATTTCTAATACTAAACGTAAAAAGAAACTTTTGAGAAAAGATGTTGATCGACTCTTGGAAGATCTTATCTGTGCTGATGTCCATAATGATGTGTTGTTTCATTCTTTGCCATATGCATCTGATTATATCTCTGCTGATACTGTTGAAAATGTTGTAACTGTTGAGAACACCGATAATGTGCTTCAGATCGAATCTTTAAAAGCTGAAAATAAACAATTGCTTAACGAACTTTCCTATGCAAAACTTCGTCTTAACTGGTGTCAAAAAGATATTCACAATAAACAACTTGCTTTTCAAAAAAAAATCGCTCAGTTGTGTGCAAAATCTTCTGATCCTAAATTTGAGCAAATGGATGATCAAAACGTGTCTTTGAAAAGTCAAATCTCAAAATATGAACAAGAACTTGTAACAGTTAAACAGGAATATGGTGTCATATTTGATTTACTCAATAAGACTCGTCATGAAGCATCAAACGAACTTGATCACTATCTTCCTCACACTAGAGAAGTCATGAATTTTGCTGGTAATATTCGTTCTGAAAATCAAGATTTGATTCACACTATCTCTAAGTTAAGAGAAATGTTAGGAAAGTATGAACAACTTCCGCCTACTGTGATTAAGAGAATAGCACCAGTCACACTTAGTAATCGTGAACCTAGAATCCCTACTGCCAAATCACAAGTTGCTAACGTGCTTCCTTCTACTGAAACAGGAATAGTTGCGTCTTTTCCAAACGTCCGCACTTCACAGCCTAGGAGCACTCAATCGAAGAATAGGAAGTTGCGACCTAAGAAAAGATCAATAAGGAATGCTAAAGTAGAAGAACACCCTAGGACTATGAATAAGACTCACGTTGCTTCCACTATAGATGTTGCGTCTGGCAAATGTAATAGAAATAGTGATGTAACGAATGCTAAATCGTTAAGTACTTTTGATATTCAGTCTGATGCACCTTGTGTTATTTGTCGTAAAAGTATGAATTCTGATTGTCATGACAAATGTGTTGCTAAAGCTATAATCTCTCGTTTACGGAATCCTAAGGATCGGTATACCTCTAGGCCCACTAATCACTCTAAGTATGTGCTTGGTAGACCGCCTTCTTTAGATTCTAAGGCAAGCATTGATGTCCCTGTAGCTCCAGTTTCACCTCCTAAGAATGTAGTACCACCTAGTGCATTCACTAAGACTAAAGCAAAGAGTAGTTATAGATGGCATAAATGGATATATAACACACTAGGATTTAAATGGATGCCTAAAATTATTAATGTGTGTATGTCTAATATACCTGCTTCGGAACCCTCTAACATTTCGGGTTCCACATCTACTTCTATTCCATCTGTGTCGTCTGTGTGTAATGCAGGTGATATAGATCATTCTCTGGATTGTTGATAGCGGATGTTCCCGACACATGACAGGCAACCTTAAACTGTTATCAAACTTTATTGCAAAGTTCATTGGCACTGTCAGGTTCGGGAATGATCACTTCGCAGCTATCATGGGCTACGGAGACTATGTCAATAGGAACATCGAAATCAGCAGGGTTTACTATGTGGAAGGCCTCGGTCACAATCTGTTTTCAGTAGGTCAATTTTGTGATGGAGACTTGGAGGTTGCTTTCCGGGAGAAAACTTGTTTCATTCGTGATCTACAAGGAAATGACCTTATGTCTGGCTCGCGTAATTCTAGTCTCTACACTATCTCTATGCAAGACATGGTTGCTTCCTCTCCCATCTGCTTACTTTCAAAGGCAACATCTACAAAATCCTGGCTATGGCACCGTCGTCTCTCACACCTAAACTTTCAAACCATCACCAACCTTTCTCGATACAAACTAGTTGAAGGACTCCTACGATTCAGGTATTCAAAAGATCACCTATGTTCAGCGTGTGAACAAGGGAAAAGCACTCGTGCTCACTTTCCTTCAAAGGTGGAACACAGCTCTCAGCATGTGCTTCATCTTCTTTACATGGATTTGTGTGGCCCGATGCGCGTGCAAACGATCAATGGCAAACGCTACATCTTAGTAATTGTTGATGACTACTCACGATGGACTTGGGTCTACTTTCTTCGAAGCAAAGACCAAGCTCCACAAATGATCATCACCTTTCTCACGAAAATACAGGTTCAGCTCCGCAACACTGTCAGGCTAATCAGAACAGACAAAGGAACTGAATTTGTTAACCAAACCCTTCGTGAATTCTATGAGAAAGTGGGAATTCAGCATCAAACATCTATTGCACGTACACCTGAACAAAACGGAGTTGTTGAAAGACGAAACCGAACGTTAGTGGAAGCTGCAAGAACAATGTTAATCAATGCTAAAATTCCAGATTACTTGTGGGCAGAAGCCGTATCTACTGCATGCTATACTCAAAACCGCTCTATGATCACAAAATGCCACAACAAAACACCTTTCGAGATTATCCACAACCATAAACTGAATCTCAAACACCTTCATGTATTTGGATCCCTTTGCTATCCGAATAATGATCGTGATGATTTTGGAAAGCTCAAAGCCAAAGCTGACATTGGAGTCTTTATTGGATAT
This sequence comes from Chrysanthemum seticuspe, assembly GCA_019973895.1. Taxonomy (NCBI): domain Eukaryota; kingdom Viridiplantae; phylum Streptophyta; class Magnoliopsida; order Asterales; family Asteraceae; genus Chrysanthemum; species Chrysanthemum seticuspe. Next base: position 167,613,438 of record BPTQ01000005.1, on the reverse strand, counting down.
TGTGAGAATTCTAAAGGTTACCGGATCTGGAATCGTCGTACAAAACAGGTGATGGAAACAATTCATGCTCATTTTGATGAACTCACGGAAATGGCTTCTGAGTATAACAGCTTAGAACCCGGTCACAACCGTTTAAACTTCCCTCAACCCCCATCATCAGCTGAACAAAGCCCCCAGCTCACTCGTCAATAAATGGAAATGTTATTTGCTCCTCTGTTCAGTGACGATATTGATGAACGTGCTCCAGGTGTATCCGCTGTTTCCGCTGCACAACCTGATAATATTCCTATACCTGATACACCTGCTACAACAACTACTGTTGAAGATGCACCTACACCAGTTGACTCCAACACAACAGTTGAACAAACCGCTTCCAATAATGATGAACCGGCTGATGATATTCTGAATGAAGTACCCCCACCTGCAGATTTTGATCCAAATGCGTTCTTTAACCCGTTTGCTAATGAGACTGCTGCACCAGATGTCGTGGAATCTTCAACTAACCATTTGAATCCTCAGAATCTGCACAATGTATACCAACATCAACCCTCTACACATAGATGGACTAAAGACCATCCTCTGGCAAATATTATTGGCAACCCAAAACAACCAGTCGTTACGAGACAACGTCTTCACACAGATGGTGAACATTGCATTTATGCACTCACTGTCTGCCAATCTGAACCTAAAAACATTAAAGACGCAATGACAAAAGATAACTGGATTGAATCCATGCAAGAAGAACTCAACCAATTCAAACGTCTTGAAGTATGGGAACTGGTTGAAAGACCAACAGGGGTCTACGTCATTGGTCTCAAATGGATTTGGAAAAACAAATTGGATGTTGAAGGGAATGTAATCCGAAACAAGTCACGTCTAGTTGCTAAGGGTTATCGTCAGGAAGAAGGAATAGACTTTGAAGAATCTTTTGCTCCGGTTGCTCGTCTTGAGGCTGTTCGGATTTTTCTCGCGTTCGCGGCTCATATGAATATGACGGTCTATCAGATGGATGTCAAAACGGCGTTTCTCAATGGACAACTTAAAGAAATGGTTTATGTCACTCAACCAGATGGATTCGTTGATCCTGAGTTTCCGAACCACGTCTACAAACTGAACAAAGCTCTTTATGGTCTCAAACAAGCCCCTCGGGCATGGTACGATAAGCTATCATCTTTCCTCATTCCTAATAATTTCACCAAAGGCTCGGTTGACCCAACTCTTTTTATACAATATCACGGGGCACATATCTTAATTGTTCAAATTTACGTGGATGACATCATTTTTCGGTCTACACATAAAAAGTTTTCAACCGCTTTTGCAAAACTAATGAAGAAAAATTTTGAAATGTCCATGATGGGTGAACTCACGTTCTTTCTAGGACTGCAAGTTCATCAATCACCCCGTGGTATTTTCTTGAGTCAGTCTAAATATGCCCTTGAACTGTTAAACAAATTTGGAATGACAACCTGTGACACTTATGCCACACCAATGGCTCATACCAAAAAGCTAGATGCTGATTTACATGGGCAATTAGTTGACCCTACCAAATACCGAAGTATTATTGGGTCTCTCATGTATCTAACAGCTAGCAGACCTGATATTGTCTTTGCCATTTATCTATGCTCCCGTTATCAGTCACGACCAACTGAAACCCACCTCTCTGAGGCTAAAAGAATCCTCCGATACATCAAGGGAACCATTAACTTGGGGATCTGGTATCCGAAGGATTCTGGTTTTGAACTAATCGCTTTTTCAGATGCTGACCACGCATGATGCTTAGACTCAAGGAAAAGTACTTCAGGAGCTCTACAATTTATTGGTGATAAACTGGTGTCTTGGCAATCAAAGAAGCAGGATTGTACACCGTTGTCATCAACCGAAGCAGAATATGTAGCCATGTCCGCATGTTGTGCTCAAGTCATATGGATGAGAACACAACTCAAAGACTATGGTTACGTATTTGACAGAATCCCGATGTACTGCGACAATCGGAGTGCCATTGCGATCTCGTGCAACTCAGTTCAGCACTCGAAATCAAAGCACATCGATCTTCGCTACCATTTCATCAAGGACCACGTGGAACAGGGTACCGTTGAATTATACTTTGTGGGTACAGAATACCAATTGGCAGATCTTCTCACCAAAGCCTTGCCTCCCGCTAGGTTTAATGAATTGATCCACCGGATTGGTATGAGGTGTTTGACTCAAGAGGAATTGGATGACCTCTTAAAACAGTCTTAAAAACCTGTCAAACACCAAAACATCTTTTGTAAATAATTTTTCAAAAACAAAATACAAAAATATAAAATCTTATAAAACAACAAAAATATTCTTCTAATCTATAATCTTTCAACATGGCAAATACATTTCTTCCTTCAACACTATAATCTTTCAAAATTCAGTATTTTTACGATCAAGTGTTGAGGGAGAGAAAATTTTCACTTAACTGTTTCAAAACATCTGTGTACTTGCATGTTATCCTATCCCGGTTGTTTCTTTTATCAATGGTGGTAAACTTTTCTGGTCAAATGACACTCCTCGGACTAAAATTTATAACCTTTCATCATTTACCTAAGTCGAGGAGGAGTGTCGTCACGTATCTTTCTTAAAATTTTTGTTGGATAACCAAAATGGAAGTTAAATGGCTTTGTATGTAAAAGGAAAAGGTGGAGGGACCAAAACTGTCAAAAGATGAAAGTTATTTTCAATAAAAGTCCTCCACCTAACTTCTAACTTCACATTTATTACTTTCAACCTTAAACATCCTTCGCCTAAGATTCATTCAAGATATCCATGCTTTAGATCATCGTTTTGTAAGTGTTTTCACGATCTTAACAGTAATACAAGCTAAGGTTTTGAATTTCTAGTAAATCCTACGGCTAAAACTTTTGTTACGCGTGATTATGTGTTCTACGCATAAGCGTATGATCACACAATCATTGTGTGTGAGTTTATGGTTAAATGGATAGTGTCAAAACGTTTCTAATACATCAATGATATCATTTTAACCATCAAAACCCACCCAGAAAAACGAATTGATGATTTTTGAAAACTAGGGTTCTTTAGTCGAATTGGGTATTTTCAAATGTGAAGTGTTTTGATCAAAACGATTGTTGGGTTATGTTCATATGTTGATGAATTGATGATATCCAAGGTCGTTAACCACCCAGAAACTCTAAATGATTAAAAATTTGGAATTAGGGTTTAAAGTTCATAAGTTTGGGTATTTTTTATTCTCAACGAATTAGATGTTAAGACTTTGTCTATAAGCTCATACAACATCTTAGACCTACCAAAATTTATTTGGTGCAAATCCCATGGTTAGAAATCATACGTGTAATTCTCAACCCTTAGGGTTTTGACCTACGCGTATGACTTTTTACGCGTAACTGTTTAACGAATGATTCATGCCATGATTTGTTGATTAAACGTATTCTTGTGTTAATATTGATGATTTGATGAATTTATTTCAGGCTTGCTACACTTAAAAATTCAGAATCAAGGTCATTTGATTCTCTACGCATAAGGATTACCCTACGCGTAGTCAAGTTATGCGTAAGAATAATTCTACGCATAACTATTACGCGTAAGGTTCTACAATGGGACTACGCGTATCCTGTGAAGGATATGCGTAAACAGTAACCTCTACGCATAAGGTCTACTCTTACGAGTAAGCCTTACGCGTAAGGTTCTTATACTCCTACGCGTAAGCTCTACGCGTAAGGTCCCCTATTTCCTACGCATAACATTTCTTACGCGTAAGTTAGGATCCTACGCTTAAGCTTTCGTCTACGCGTATATCATTTTTGTTTACGCTTAACTTTGCCAAATCTACGCCTAAGCCTTGATTGACCTTCATTATGAATTGTTACGTGTACAAACTTGTAAATAAACTAATCATAACGTCACGAATCCAATAATGTCACTAATAAACTTAATCATTTGATATGTTGAGAACAATAAGTGATAACATAAACTTTAAAACTTAAAGTTAACTAACTCATGAAACATTTCACGACATCATTAGACTATTGGACAAACAAGTGACTTAGGACTCGTAACAATCATTGACATTGTACATTCAATAACTAGACAATAAAACCTTCTGTTGACTAACATTATGTCTTTCGATATGTTGGTTCTTTTGGCTAAAGTTATTTCAAATCACAACATGGCTGCTCAAATGAATGTGGATGCACCTGAGGTTCTCACTATTGCTGATATCTTCCCAAATGGCTATCCGAGAAAGATTGGAAAGAATAACCTTAGGGTTGACTTTGAAACCCTCACATGCTCAGAATCTTCTTGTCTCATTGCTGTGGATATTCTAAGGAATCATCCCTACCAGAACATGCTCTCACACTCTGCTACCATACCGAAAATCTACATTCAGCAATTCTGGAATTCTATGCAGAGGATCACAGGTCAAAGTGCTGTGACAGTGACACTTAACCACAAACAAGTCACCATCACTCATGCAAACTTACGGGCTGTTCTTCTCATTCCTGAAATCGAGCCAACTGACTTCTTTGCCACACCTACCGAAGAGACAGTTCTACAATTTCTTCTTGACATTGGCTATGATGAAGCTTCGGGGGTTGTTACTAAGCATTCTCACGTGGAGCTTAAGAACATTCCTCAACCGTGGAGAACCCTCTACATCATCATTACCAAGTCTGTTTTTGGTCGTGACAGTGGTTATGAGCATCCAAAGCTCATGGAACTGCAAATTTTCTGGTCTTTGATCAATAAGAAGGACATCGAAATCGAAGCACTGATATGGGAGGACATGATGCTATTTCACAAGAAGCTTAGCTCAAAGATTTCCTATGTCAGATACACAAAGCTTTTGAGCCAGAGAGCACTTGGACTCAATCCTGATATTCCACAGAGGCCCAATGACCCCGACAATCACGACTTGTTGTCCGAACCTATCCTTTCTATCAGAATCAAGGAATCGACAACTAAGAAGCAGGGTGTTGTGCTGCCTGATCACCTTCTATCTAAAGAACTCAAGAAGCTTGAAACGTACAAAAGGTATCTTGTAGCAGTAAAAGAAGGCAAAGTTGGTCATCTTGATGAAAAACCTTCTGGAACTCCTACTCGGAGAACCAGAAGAGGAAGTGCTGGAAGTGCAGTAAGTTCTGAAAGTTATAGGAAACTTCCCAAAAGGAATCCACCTCGTAAAAGGATTGTTCCTGTAAAGGAAGCTGAACCTATTCCCTCACCTGAACCGCAAAGAAAGCTTTTGGACGAAAGCTCTGAAGGTACTGACACAGATGAAGAGATTACCTACTCTGAAACTGCAAAGGATGACAATCCTTCCGTACCAAAACCTCCAAGTCCTCAAGATGATAAAGGAAAAGGGAAGACTCATGCACTTGTGCCCTATGATGAGAGCTCTGAAGAAGAAGAAGAGCTACTGGATCAATCCTACAGGAAGAAGTTTAAATTCGTCAGTCACCTTCAAAAAGCTGAAGAATTTGCAAAAGACCAAATAGGTGGCCCCGGAGGATCAAGTGGTGCTGCCCACTCTAAACCATCTCCTGATGCGGTTAATCGACCCGATAAGGGAGCTGGTGCCACCACTCTATTGCAACAACAAAAGCTTGTGGAGGATACTATCGAATATGAGTTTGAGAAACCTGAAACTGAGAAGTCTGAGAAAGATAAAGATGCTGATTATGACAAGTTGCTTCTGTAAAGTCCTAAACATTCATAGAAGGAAACTTCTGAACCGCCCAAGGACCCCAAGTCTCCTCACGTCTCATCCTCATCGGATTCTTCATCTCATTCATCACAACCACCATCAAAGAGATCAACCAAATCATCATCCAAATCAGTGAAGAAACCACCTCGTTCTTGGATTTCTCACACTCATAAAAGAATTGTGAATGCTGTCAAACAAGTCAGAAAGATAGACGTTCTCAACAAGAAGTTGAACTTCTTTGCTGATCACATACAGCATCTGTATGACGAGAATGAAAAGATGCTAGGAGAAAGGGAGTATGTCCAGAAGCTCATGAAAGATGATCTTCAAGGAAAAATGGATGAAATGTTCAAAGGATACACTCAACAGTTCCTTATGGAGGTCGTTCCGAATTTGACAAAACAGATGTATACCAGACAATTGTATCCAAATCTGCTGCATCTAGCCAAACAAGCCATGAAATCAACTCCGATGAATTTAAGCATCAATCCAGTTGAATCTACAATCTTCTCAGATGATGAATTGGTGAACCGGCTAGTAGCGCAAATGTCGACACGCTCTGCAACGTTTGCCTCACACGAAGCTAAATTGTTTGAAGCTCTACTGGAATACCAACTCAGGTCCTCATTCCGAGAAGAAGCTGTTAGGCCCAAACGTTCAAGAGATGATGAAGATAAAGATCAGGATAAGGATAAAGAGCCCAAATGCTCAAAGAAGTCTGATGTATCATCCTCTATTCAGTACTCGTTGCAACCTCCACCACAACGGACTCCTGCTCGACAAAGGTCGCCTCCTCGTTCTTCAACTGATAAACCTCAGGACGATTCCGAGTTACCACCCCTGACTCAGAAAACCGATGATCACTTTGAGTATACGGGTGGTGATGATGAAGAGGTCCTTGAGCCCCTACAACAACCCACCTCTCCCAAACAAGTTCAGAAACCAGAATCATCATCTAGGCCTTCGAAAAAGAAGAAGAAGAAGACGCCTCAGACTGATGTCGTATCTTGGCTAGATGACGACAAAACTAATGAAATTGAATGGTTCTCTACTCTTGTTAACAACACTCCCTACCCTGAAGAAGGCCAGGATTTGGTAGACGGTAATACATTGGAGCATGCAAAACTTTTGCAAGAAAAGTTCCAGGTGAAGAAGATGACGAAATCCGAGTTGAGGCGAATCAAGAATGAAGCTTTTCAACTATGGAAAGATAGCTCCGAAAGTGCCATCGAGGTCGAATATCACCTTGAGAACATTGCTCGAGCTATGTCTAACAACATGGATTGGCTCAACCCAGAAGCAAACATCGACTTCACCAAACGGGACAACCCTCCATACTACACCGACTGGTCAAAACCTCTACCAACAATTGGCCAACCAGATGAACCGAGGATTCCATTCAGATATTTCTTCAACAAAGACCTGGAATTTCTTCTACATGGTGGCGATGGTTCAAGGAAATACGCTACATCGTTGCCACTTCCATTCCCAGCAGCTATATACTCGAACTGCATAGCCATCGAGGAATGTGCCAATCACTTGTTCTCTGACAAAGTGGAAGCATACGACCGAGATGCAATGTACGGGATTCATCATTGGCCGGAACGCCGACGAATATACTACAGAAGCTGTCAGGTTCAGAAGTCTCAACATACGGTGTTCAGTACTAAGGATATCGTTGCCATCAAACATGTTGTTCTTTCATCTAAGTGGGACTACACCTTCCTAAAGAATATTGTGGTCAAACGACAAGATGAAAAAGATTATGCATTCTCTGAAGCTGACTTTGAGAATTTGTCTATAAACGACATTGAAGACATGTACCTTGCCAAAGTACAAGGTCGCATGAGACAATTTTCAACCGAAGTACAACGTGAATTCATCAAGTCATTGCTCATCTTCATCAGATGCATAGTCATCAAGGAACGTGTAGAAGATCTCCAGCTGGCTGTTGAATCTTATCAGACCCGTGTCAACTTCACTCCACCTCAGCTAGATCTTCCCGACCTCAACCAGCTCTCACAATATACACTCATCAGCAAACCTTTCGGCGTCATTTACCGCAGTAAACTTCAAAGAAATTGCTTAATGGCGTGTAATGAACTTCACAAGTTTGGAGCTCACACTTTGAAGATGGTTAGGGACGGAATGGCTTATAGGTTGAAGGATATACGTCACAAAATTGGGTCTCCTAAGCGATGGAATTCTCAGGATCGAAGGCATGTGAGGAGAATCATCAAAATAATTGATGAAAGGCTGTTTCGAAGGGATCAGTTCAGAATATTGGAAAGCTTTGTTGGTGGTCGACCCAGGATTAACATCACCGGCTATCAACGCCCTGTTCGCACTCCTGGCGACATCACTGCACTTCCTGGTACCCCTTGAATTGTTTCCTTCATTATAAATTTGGATGTGTGATTATTTATGACTATGGCTTGTGCACACATAACAGTGTACAACCCGTAATTGTCAAGAAATGACCCTGTGGTACGCTTCAGTGCCACAATCCTTATAAAAGGAGCGAAAGCTTCTTATTGTTGAGTAAAACCTATTAAACCTTTCATTTTTCAAGGTTTTGCTCAAAAGAAAAGTACTTCCTCGTAAGATTTTCAAAACCTCAACCGTTTATATCACTAGTTGAGGGGGAGTATTTGAAGTAAAACTTTGTTCACAAATTGTTCATAGTGGTCATCTTCCCGCAACACTCGAAATGGTCATATTTATTATCAACCGTTCAAAAATAACATTTTATATGCCATTTTTGAGGGGGAGAAAATTGTGTGATAAGAAATATGTTTTGCAAAATGCAAATGAATCTGTGTACTTCAGACTTAACCAACGAATTGACGGTACTAAACTGTTAGTAACTCGAAAAGACTTGTCCTGGATGGGTAATAATTTCAAGCTAGTTCGCTAGTAATGTAAACGTGTCTCGCAAAGGACTTGTCCAAGTAGAAAGTACCATTCGAGATACTCTTGGTAGACATGAACTCTGACGGGTATGACAACCTTTCGAGGTTTGTCTACACCTTCAAGGTAGTTATTAGAGCTAGTTGTCACCTAAAAGCTGACAATGTAACTCTTTAACTACGCAACGTAACCGTGTCTCGCGGGGGATTGTCTATCTCCAGTGGATCAATTCAAAATGTGCGCGCTCTTTCCTCACTGTGCATTTAAACCATTAAAACTCTTAAGCACATGTGGAGGGGGAGTATTTATGCAAAATCCTATCTCTCACAGTGGTTCAAACATGATTTTCATTTACAAACCCTTTGAGAGATTCTTCACAACTGTGGTTTTAATGGCAACATAGGTTAGTCATGGAGTTATAAGGTGACTAAGGTTAGGAATAACCGTCCTATGATCCGCCAGAGCCGGAGGGATCTACCCAAGGACATCACAAATAGTTAGTACTTAGAAGTTCTTAGGTACGATTATAAAAAGGAGTAAATGAGAATCGGAGAAAGAAGGAGTTGAAGAATCAAAAATAAATGCAAAGAAAAGGGTGAAAAGAAATAGCCCTCCAGATTATTCAACTTAGGGCAGACACCGGGTTCAATTCATATGCTACTGGTTGTCACTTAGTGACACCGGTATTGAAGATTAAAAGTCGTCATGGACCCAGTGACGCATGCACTAAACCTTCTTAGCCACTCAAGTTTCTCTCAACAGAAGCTTGTTTCATTCTCACAGGGAACCCTAAGTAAACTATTGCCTTTCTCTTAGAGATCGCTGGTATTGAAGAAGGAGACCCTCTCCCTAGTCTCCGCTCAGGAAAACCAAAACGCACTATTGAGTCTAGAGCCACGAGATTCATCAAAAGATCTCTTAAGTACACTTGACATTTTATCACTTGTTGATCACCAAATAAGATTATCAGTGGTTCATATCGAGTCCTTCACAGATCTTAGCAATCTGTCTAGAACATTTATGAGAGGTTCACAACTGTGATCCTCATTGATTGAATGGAAATCCTGCCAGGGTCAACATCAAACAGCCCTGACAGCAGGTCACTTCGGTAACACCCCGTGGATTACGCGGAGTGTCTCAAACGGTCTACAGTCATCAGGTGATGCTTCGGTGTACCTCAGCGACTCATCTGAACTGTAGATGTACTTCGGTACATCGCGTTATCTCACTTGTGGGACTCCAGTTCAGGAACGGCCTTTGTGAGAATTAGAGTTGTGTTTTCACACTATGCTGTTAACACTCTCGAAGTTCAAACTTGTAAGTGCCGGAATCCGCTTATTACTAACCGTTTGAAATGTTTTCTTCTTATGGAAGCTCCGGAGCAGGATGATCGTGCAGATTCTTCTCATGCTCATGCCAACATCATTACTAATGGAAGTTCTATCCAAAAGCAACACAACAATCAAAATGATTCTTCGCCAAATCAAAGAATCTACAAAGTTAAAGACTTAATGAACTTCATCAGTATTGAACTACAACGTCAAAGAGCGTGTGAGCATGTTGAAGAATGACGTGGAGACACTGGAGCAGCGAAGCTGACCTGAGGCAGACTTGATGCAGACAACAACATACTATCACTTTCACCACAAAGAACAATGATCAAAGAACAAAGTTAAAAAGGACGTCAAAGCATAACCGTTCAAAGAAGACAATTTCTCTACACTGGGAAGATTGTTCGAATCGAGGCAATTCTTCTCACAAGAAAGAAGAATGTCAGAAGACGTCAGAGCTACTATTACATCAACGCCTTCACCGTTCATCACCAACACTTGAGGGGGAGATTGTTGGAATCACTCCTAAACCATAATCAAGTGTTAGTAATTAATATGTAATAGTTAGCTTTATTATGGCCTTTATGTTTGTTATTAGCCTTAAGCTTATGTAGAAGGCCCATGAGCTTAGGCCCAAGCCCATTAAAGAAAGGATGCAAACTAGGAGTGTTGCCCTAGCTTTCCTCCTATATATACCTTATGTAAACCTTCATTTGAAGGTTGGTTGTTCAAGTTTTTCTCTCATTCACATCCTACGCCTAAACCGTCTTTAATATCGTGTGTGTGTGTGTTAGATCTTGTTCAATCGCCTTATCTCTTTCTTTATAGCTTGTGTTTGTAAAACTAGTGACCTAACAATTGTTTTACTCAGTGTTTTCATCAAAATCTAAAATCCTCTTGCCTAAATTAATTAGGGCATCAGAATGTGACTAAAATCTATCCACCAAAATTAGGGCTCACAGTGTAAAATTAATGCATTGCAGTTATAAAATCTCATTAAGACATTTTATAATACACTTGGTATGCAGTTTTTGTAAACATGTTTTTCATATATTTATTTCTCAATTTCATTTCAAATATCTATTATATATAATGAATCATGTGAATAACCCTTAAAAATGGTACAATCATATGCAAAGATGATGATCACCGAATTAAATTTCATATAAATTTTTAAAAAAAAAAAAAAAACAAAAAACAAAAAAACAACTTATAACAAACACAAATATGTGCAAGTAAAATTGTAACCAACGCCCTAAGCTTTATATTCGATCTTTGATAAAAAAAATAATAAAAAATAAAATAAAAAAACCCTTCTTAAACGTACTTTTACCGGCAATTTGAGACATTAGAACGAGATGATTATTGAATCTGATAGCAGATCGTGCTTGTTTTTTTTTTAATCTTGTGGAGATTATAAGTGACAATTACTAGGAAGAAATTGGAAGAAATTAAAGCGTGTTTGTTGTGGAAAAAAATAAGAACGTGCTGAGAGGATTAAACCAGAGAAAAAGATAAACATGAAAGAATTTAGGCATTATATATGATCTTTGGAAATATTACAAACTAAACCTTGGAAAAAATTAAAAGTTACAATCAGATCCCTGTAGTTTAGTGCAAAAAAAGGAGGGGAGGGGAAGGAGATCTAAGGGTTGAGATCACTTCTCTCACTTTTCTACCGAGATAAAATTTTCAAATGAACCAATATATATATATATATATATATATATATATATATATATATATATATATATATATATATATATATATATATACACTAGCAGGGTACCCGCGCAATGCGGCGGTGGATACCCTATAACTAAAGTTTTTAGTGAGCTATGTCTTATGAGTATCCTTTTTCCCTTATAATAACTTTATGAATGATCATAAATTTCAGGTTGGAATAAATTAAAGGAATATCAAACTATTTAAAAATAGTAGGATATCCGAGTGATGTTTGATGCAATATAAGTGGTAGTCCATAATACTATGGCAATAGGGAGTGAATGTGGTTAAAAGTGCGTTGTATTCACAACTCGATAGCACGTGATGTGGTAACTTTTGTTACATTTTACAAGGGTTTAGGGATAAAAGTATACACCATATATTTACTAAATATGATACATTAATATATAAGATATTTCCACCTCCAAATTTTAAAAGTAAATGCATCATCTTAACTTGTGACAGTAATTATTTATACGTGTGTTTCATCACAATAATCTTTAATTTTTAATTGTAACTTTTAAGGAGAGTTAAATCTAATGATTTATATCTTGTTATTTAATTTTTCATTTTTAGTATTTACATTAATGGTTGAAAACTCATTTGTGTTTGAACTGCATTTATAAGTAAATTAGTAATTTCGTAATATTTAAAATTTCATTAAACTTTTTGAGCCTTAATGCTTTGTAAGGCTAATATTTTTAAAGGTGATGTCTTTTTATTGTTATTGTTTCTTATTTACCATTGTTAATTGAATGTATGCCAAAAGTTCAAAATGATTTTAACTTGAATAAAAACGTATAAAGTTAAAATTTCAGTATCAAAATAAATTAGAATATTAAATTTGTCAAAAACCTTTTTAGTGATTATGACTTACCATCTTATGTACTACAATTTAGGTAGATTTTCTTTTGTTCATATTCATCTTATTTGCATATTTAGTCGACAGTTTGCAATCTCACTTATGATTTAATTGCATTGAAAGTCTTCGTTTATACCTTTATTACTTTTGTTTCAAAATAAAAAACTAAGCTAGGTAAATATACAAAGGTATACATCAATATTGGCATTGGTTTTTGTTTTGCGTATCAATATATATGCAAACTTTTTATACATGTTATGCTTCCTTGTATGAATATGCTTTTCACAATATGCAAACTATGACAAGAATAAAAAGTTGACAATGGTAAAACTATCACCAAAATAAAAAGGTTGCATTGTAATTCATTTATAATATCAAACTTTAATGGGATGCAGAAGAACCATTGTATTTTTATACTCTTTAATGATACAAAAAGTCAAAAACCTAAGGCAAAATTTACGGATGAATTATAGAAAACAATAATTTTGTTATTGTAACACCCCCAATTCAGATATGCAGCGGAATTCAAACTGGGTATTACTTGATGGCACAACAGTCATAATAATAGAAAACGATCTCTAAAGGAGTCGTTTTAAAAAGGCTTTATCATTCAAATATATCAGAGTTTACAAAATAGGTCCCAGTTGGTTCCATTGATTACAAAAGACATCAATATAAAGTTTTTGATGCTTTGTGAATGATAAATTATTTATGTATAGCCTTCTTGATCTTGCCCTTCCGTGCCTGCTCCCGACATTATGGACCTGAAATACATGCTTAAAACTGTCAACACAAAGGTTGAGTGGAATTCATAGAGTTTGTTTAATGGTTGAACACATTATGTTGGTAGTGTGAGTTAATTAGACTCACACCAATGGTTTGAAAACAAAACAGTTATTATTAGACTAAGCATCATGCAATCAAGGCGTTAACGTGTTCCAAATTTTATTGGAGAAATTGTTGGTACGTGCCCTTGTAGGTAAAATTGCCATTTTTACCTAATGTTACTCAAATATAGTGCGTTTGTTTGCCTCTAACGGGCCAACACAAACGGGATTCGTCAATCCCAATAGATCTATTCACAATATTTGCGCCCACTCTTACATAGTGATTAATGATTCATGATTTAGGGACTTATGTTTGGCAAATGCGGTAACTTAGTACTAATAAAACAATCAGATAAGCATACAATTTGAAAGCAATGTGTTCGGTTTAAAATAAAGCATGTATCTCCCCCAAGGGTTTGTAAAACAATTAAGTAATAGAAAGTGGGGCTATGAACTCACCAAGAGTTGATGACGTTAAGTACTAACGGATGTGATGGATAAGTCGGAAGACTTCTACGTACAACCTAAAAATGAAATGTTGCGACTTAAGTTTGGAATAATGTTTTAGGAAAACATAAACCATCCTATATATATCCCTATGTTGATCATGATGTAGTCAATTTTCATTTGATGTTTTTAGAAAGATCTTTAATATGTGAAAACGTATTTAGTTTATAGATATCGTACTACCGTTCGGGCCATCATAATTCAGAGGTCATGCAGTAAACGTTCGAGGAGCTAGGACACTTTAATTCGTAAATCCAGCAACTCGTCGATACGTTTTACTCAAATGAAACCCCTCACATGAAGCTCCCTACTATTGTAGCACTTAGTAAATACAACATATGTTTTGAGTGAAGATTGTTATAACATAAAGTTTATCATGTTTTAATAACTATCCAGTTTTTACAAGTTCTCGTCGTTTCAAACAAGCCTCGAGGCTTTAGCCATAGTCTTGCCGTGACTTTGGTCTTGACTACTATGGTCTTGAGACTTAGCTTTGGCCTTAGCCGTAGCCGTGGTCTTGGCTAATGGCCATTAGGCGTCTTGGTTTGCTTTTAGTTGTGACAAAAGTATAGTTGTGAAACTATATTTACGGCAGTTTCTGTTTTTGAAAGATTTTTGGCCTATTTAAGCGTTTTCAAGGTCCGAGCTTCTTTGTTATTGAAGGAAAACGTCGTTCCGGACAACTTTCGTGTTTTAACTTTTTTATGATTCGGACCATAAGTACGACTTTCAAAATGGCAGAACCAAGCAGTCCCCATATGGCAGTTTTGGCGTTTAGGTTTCGCTAACTTCTTTTGCCTATAACTTTTGACTCGTTTGTCCGTTTCGGGTGATTCAAGTTGCTATGTTTACCTTTTTATCTTGTCTACCATATTATGTAAGTTACATAGTCCATATGTTACTGATTTTAATGGTCTCACATGTATAGGATATGACTAGTTTTCTAGTTTGTTACTTTTATGACAATATGTAAATTAAAACAAGTGTTTGAGTATATGTACATCATGAATCAACATAGTAACTATATATATAGCATGAAATAGTTAAGATTATGAATAATAAAGATGAGATGATGGTGGTGATAAGTTGCTTACAACTTTTGGCTTTCAATAAGAAAGGTGTAACTTAGTAAGGATAGGACTTTGATTGATCACTTTAGACTTTGGATTGAGCTAGCTTTCCACACCTTGGCACCCTTGCAAACTTGAAGAGTTGGTGATGAAGTACTAAGTGACTTGAGTGGATCTAAACTCAAGAAGATCACTTACTTGCTAGAGATTGGATGAAGTAGCTTGATCTTTGTAACTTTCTTGCTAAAACTTGGAGTTTAAAGCTCAAATGATGGAAGATGTGAGTGGTTTAGGGTATGAACGACCAAAATCAGTTTGTGAATGAGTTTATGATGTATTTCACTTCCTATTTATAGGAGGGTAAGTTTGGTTAACCATATATTGGGTTAATTATTAACCATGGTTAAGTTAGGACACTTGTAATGATCAAAATGATCCATGGTTAGGATTAAGCCACCAATATGATGACTCCCCCTCCTTAAGTCGGTCTCATAGTGTCTAGGTGTCTTAGATGATAAGTTTTGATAATATCAAGAGTTTAGAGTAAGTTTTGGTTCCGTTAAATGCCAACCGTAAGTCTTTAGGCCATAAAACGTAAAACCGGGTATCGTAAAAATACGAAACTTACAGGAATGGTGAGACTCATCATTATACTCCATATAAAAATATAAAATGAGTGATAAGTCTCATTGGGTGTAAAAACGCTGCTTAAAGCTGGAAACACGGGTCAAAAACGCGTAATTCGCAGTTTTTCGGAAAAGAACGAAATTTCAGGGAAACGACCGTGAATTTATTTTGAGTAGACTAAACTTAGTCTAAAAGTGATATGAGATGTCAAAATTTGGTTTTCTTCATACGTGGGATAACTTAACAGTTATTTGTGAAGTTTAAAAGTTACGCGATTTATGCAAAAATGTAGAACGTATAAGGTTAATTCCTTTATGGTCAAAGGAGGAGGGAAATATGTTTGACTTTTCCAAAAAATGTAAAAGCGTCAAAAACATATTAGAAACACTGTGCAGGAATCGTTAAGTCTGGATGTAAGTAGGTTTGTTTAAAACGTAAGTTTAGTTTTTCAGCGCAGGGCTTATTTGGTAACATAAAACTGAATTTTAAAAATTCTCAAATTAATCATGAGTGATCTAAGAATTTATCTGATGTTAGGAAAATTATCAGAGTCGATTTTCGTTATGCGCGTGACGTTTAAACGATGGACCGTCCAAAATGAAACTTTATAACGATGTTTTCTTAATAACTTTTGCGAAAATGATCTAACGATTGTCAAACTCTCAGTTCATTACTAAAATAATTTATCTTACGAGAATGTGAAATAAAAATTTTACGGATGAATAGTGAAAAATGAATAGTAAATGTGAATAGTAAAAGTGAATAGTAAATTCTCGAAAATGAAAAGTAACCTGAAAATGCGGGTGGTTACAGTCTCCCCCCGTTGGAGAAATCACGTCCTCGTGATTTATTTGTTTCTTGATGTTGATGCTCCTTTAAAAAGGTGAGGGTACTTTCGACGCATCTGGTCTTCTCGTTCCCATGTAAATTCTGGGCCACGTTGGGAGTTCCAGCGAACTTTGACAATTGGTATTCGACTCTGTTTAAGTTGTTTGACCTCTCGGTCCATGATCTCCACAGGTTGTTCAATGAAGTGTAGATCGTTGCTCAGTTTGAGTTCATCGAGTGGAATAACAAGCGATTCATCGGATAGACATTTCTTTAGGTTAGATACATGAAAAGTGGGATGTACATTACTGAGTTCCGATGGGAGCTCAAGTTTGTATGCCACTGGACCAACCCTAGCGAGGATTTTGAATGGACCTATGTATCGTGGGTTTAGTTTTCCAGGTTTACCGAATCGTATGACACCTTTCCAAGGTGAGACCTTTAGCATAACCTTGTCTCCAACTTGGAATTCCAAGGGTTTGCGTCGTACATCGGCATAACTCTTTTGTCTATCTCTTGCTTTTTGTAACTGATTTTTGACTTGTATGATTTTCTCAGTTGTTTCACGAATGAGTTCTGGACCCGTGAGTTGAACATCTCCCACTTCGGCCCAACAGACAGGTGATCGGCACTTTCGACCGTAAAGTGCTTCAAAGGGTGCTGCCTTGATACTCGCGTGATAACTGTTATTGTAAGAGAATTCGACCAATGGTAAATGGTTATCCCATCCTTTTCCAAAGTCGATTATACAAGCTCGGAGCATGTCTTCCAGCGTTTGAATGGTTCGTTCACTCTGACCATCGGTTTGAGGGTGATACGCTGTACTCATGTCTAGGTTTGTTCCAAAGGCTTCTTGGAGTGACTGCCAGAAGTTTGAGGTAAATCTACCATCTCGGTCAGATATGATAGAGATCGGTGCACCATGTTTTGAGACTATTTCCTTGACGTATAGTCGAGTCAACTGATCCATCTTGTAAGTCTCTTTGATTGGTATAAAGTGTGCGGACTTGGTGAGACGATCCACTATGACCCAGATGGAGTCATAACCGTTGGATGTCTTTGGGAGTTTAGTGATAAAATCCATTGTGATTCGTTCCCATTTCCATATTGGAATCTCGGGTTGTTGTAAGAGACCGGAGGGTTTTTGGTGTTCAGCCTTCACTTTGGAACAAGTAAGGCATTTACTGACGTAGGTGGCAATGTCGGCTTTCATGTTTGGCCACCAATAGAGTAGTTTTAGATCATGATACATCTTATCAGATCCTGGATGTACGGAATATTTGGATTTGTGGGACTCAAGCATGATTAAATCTCGTAGACCACCATAAAGTGGTAACCAACTTCGTCCTTGGAAGCATAAAGTTCCGTCAGAACGGGTTTCAAATTTCTTCTGTATCATGCCATCTAATTTCTCCTTCTCAATGTCTTGTTGTTTTACCGCTTCGGCTTGAGCATTGAGTATTTGAGCAGGGAAATTTGAGTTAATGGTTAGGACTAAAGCTCGAACTCGTAGAGGTTTAACCCTTTCCTTCCGGCTCAGGGCATCTGCTACTACGTTGGCTTTTCCCGGATGATAGCGAATGTCGCAATCATAGTCACTCAGCAATTCTAGCCATCGTCGTTGCCTCATGTTTAATTCCTTTTGATCGAGAATGTGTTGGAGACTTTTGTGGTCAGTAAAAACAGTACATCTAGTACCGTATAGATAGTGTCTCCAGATTTTAAGTGCAAAGACTACTGCTCCTAACTCCAAGTCATGAGTATTGTAGTTTTCTTCATGTTTCTTGAGTTGTCGTGAAGCATAAGCCATGACTTTTTCTCGTTGCATGAGTACGGCTCCTAATCCTTGGTGCGAAGCATCGCAATAGACTACAAAATCTTCGATCCCATCTGGCAATGCTAGAATAGGGGCACTACAAAGTTTTTGTTTTAGGATTTGGAAAGCTTCTTCTTCATCTTCGTTCCAGATGTACTTCTTGTTTTTCTGAGTTAGCGTAGTCAAAGGTTTAGCTATTGAGGAAAACCCCTCAATAAACCTTCGATAATAACCGGCCAAACCTAGAAATTGACGAATTTCTGTAGGTGTCGTAGGTGTTGGCCAATCCTTGATAGCCTCAATTTTAGCGGGATCAACATGTAGACCCGTGTTATCGATAACATGCCCAAGGAATTGTACTGACTGAATCCAGAATTCACATTTAGAGAATTTTGCGTACAACTTCTCTTTTTTGAGCAAATCTAAAATCGTTCTCAGATGATCTTTATGTTCTTCTTCGCTTTTGGAGTATATGAGAATGTCATCGATGAATACTATCACAAACTTGTCCAAGTATGGCTTACACACCCGATTCATGAGATCCATGAATACGGCTGGTGCATTCGTTAAGCCAAACGGCATTACTTGGAACTCGTGATGACCATAGCGAGTTCTAAAGGCTGTTTTTGGAATGTCTTCTTCTCAAACCTTAACTTGATGGTAACCCGATCGAAGGTCTATTTTTGAATAATAGGTCGAACCTTGTAGTTGATCGAATAGATCATCGATTCTCGGCAAAGGGTATCGGTTCTTTATGGTTAATTTGTTTAGCTCACGATAGTCGATACACATTCGTAACGATCCATCTTTCTTTTTCACGAACAAGACGGGAGCTCCCCAAGGTGAGGAACTAGGTCGGATAAACCCCTTGTCCGAAAGTTCTTGTAGTTGATTTGCCAGTTCTTGCATCTCAGATGGTGCTAGTCTGTAGGGAGCGCGGGCCACTGGCGCCGCTCCTGGCACTAAATCAATGTGAAACTCTACTTGGCGTGATGGTGGAAGTCCAGGTAAGTCTTCAGGGAAAACTTCAGGAAATTCACGAGCGATAGGAACGTCTTCAAGTCGTTTTTCTTTGGATTCCTTCTCGGTAACATGAGCTAGAAATGCGTAACATCCTTTTTCAATGTACTTCATGGTTTTCATACATGAGATGATGTTTAAGCGAGTTCCACTTTGATCACCACGGATGACCAAAGTTTCATTGTTACAAGGAATGTGAACAACTTTTTCGCCACAAATGATGTTGGCTCGATGTTTTGACAACCAATCCATGCCAATAACCACATCGAAACTTCCAAGTTCGATTGGCATGAGATTGATGTTGAATGGATGATTTAAAAGGTTGAGGGTACAGTTTTGGAGCACAGTATTGGTGTTTACTAAGTTTCCATTGGCTAATTCAATACTATAATGAGTATCCATAGTGGTTGGTGCAATATTAAGTAAAGGTGCAATTTTGGAAGATATAAAGCTCATGTCAGCACCGGAATCGAATAAGACCTTAACAAGATGATTGTTGAGTGAAAACGTACCAGTGACTACGTTCGGGTCTTGTTGAGGTTCACCGTTGCCCATAACATAGGCTCTACCACGAGCATCTCCGCCTTGTTGGCCACGGATTTGAGGACAATTGGGTTTGACATGTCCTTTCTCCCCACACCCGAAACATGTAACTATTGGTTGAAGGTTAGCTCCAGTAGCCACAACTTTGCTTCTACAGTCTTTAGCAAGGTGTCCTGGTTTTTGACACTTGTGACACTTGGCTGGGCAAGGACCCATATAGTGATAGTTGCATTTATTGCACTTTGGGTAGGTTCCACCATAATTTCCTCCAGCTGGTGCTGCAACATAAGCCGTTGAGGCTTCTTGTCTTTTGTTTTGTTGCTGATGGTGTTGGGTGTTACGATTTTGATTGTTGAAAGTGTTTCTTTGGTTGTTATCCCATTGTCGTTTGTTGTTGTTGTTTCGGTTGTTGTTGTTGTTGTTGTTATGGTTGTTGTTATTACGGTAGTTGGTGTTGTTGGTGGTAGTGTTGAGATTCTGTCTTTGGGTAGCTCCTGTTCGAACCACTTGATCCATGAGACTTCGAGACATTCGCATAGCATCATCAAGTGACTTTGGATCAAACGATGTCACGTTTCCCTGGATGATAGGCGTAAGTCCCCAGATATATCTCTCTAACAGCTTTTCAGTTGTTGGAACCATAGATGGACATAGTATCGCCAATTCTTGAAATCGACGGTTGTAAGTAGCAATGTCAACACCTTTAAGAACATGGTTCCAGAATTCCACTTCCAATTTCTGTATCTCACTACGAGGGCAATACTCCTTGATCATTAAACCCTTTAGAGCAACCCAAGAGATTTGATAAGCACTCATGATGCCTATTGGTTGAGCAACTGAATTCCACCATGATAATGCCTGATCCAGTAGTGTACAAGTGGCATATTGAACTTTGTCATTTTCAGCGCATTTGCTGATTGAGAACACAGACTCCATTCTTTCAAACCAACGAGTTAAACCCACGGCTCCTTCTGAACCCTTGAAATTTGTGGGTTTGCAACTCATAAATTCTTTGTATGAGCAACCTCTAGTTGCATTAGCTGCGGCAAGCCTAGCAGCTTCAGCGGCAGCGGCAGTTTCAGCGGCAGCGGCGGCCTCAGCGGCTGCGGCGGCTTCAGCAGCTGCAGCGGCCTCAGCGGCTGCGGCGGCCTCAGCGGCAGCGGCGGCCTCAGCGGCAGCGGCGGCCTCAGCAGCTGCGGCGGCTTCAGCGGCTGCGGCGGCTTCAGCGGCTGCGGTTGTTGCAGCAGCGGTAGCGGCGGCTGCAGCAGCGGCTTCAGCGGCAGCGGCAGCTTCAGCGGCTATGGCTGCTCGTTCCGCGTTAATTGCTGCATTCACTCGAGTAGTAATCATTCGCTCAATGGCAGCTGGAGTCATTGGTTGAGGTGCTTTAGCTTTCTTTGGCGGCATGATTCTATTAAAAAGAGATATCAAGAGTTATAAAAAGATCATGATTTTTGATGGAAGGTTAGAAATAATAAGTTTGGAGTTTTAAACCATAACACATGATAGCATAAAACCAGAGTTTTATTCACATAACGTTGATTGATTTACAAAATCGAAACCTATTACAAGCTTCTTCAAAATTTACTAACTGAAACTTTCAGTTTAGTAATTTCAACGTTTTACTACTGCTAGCTATTACATGAGTTACATAGAACTAACTGAGTCTAATCAGTTTAGAAGTACAAAAAAAAAATAACTAGTATATCACATAGTCTAAGATTGGTTGAACAAATCGATGTTTCCATATACGGCTAGAACATCGATGCTATCACTTATACAGTTTTCTTCGACCTCTTTTTGATGTATTTTCTGTTGCATGGCATTCATAGAAGATTGCATATCATACAATTCCTTTCGAAGACAATATCGGTCGAAGTTAGCAACGTCTAGTCGGATCTCTGTCGAGCTTAAGTGATTTCGTAGTTCTTGAATCTGTACCGCGTCTTGGTACTGGATTCTTTCCACTCTTGATAACCTATCTTTGATGTCTTCCCATCCAGTTAGTGGATGGAAGATGGTATCTGCAACATAATCCAAGTCCCTCTTTACATAACTCATATCTAGTATGAATAAGTCCAAGCGTTGGCGTGCATGGATGGCCTCAGTTTTGGCCGCAATGACAAATGATTCTTGTTGATTCATCTGACATGCCATACTTTGGACTTTATGTTGAGTTAGGTCCAGGTGTTGTTTTAAACGGTAAAGTTCGTATTGGGCAGAGTTTATGAAAGCAGGTATCATTGTGGATGACCCGCCAACTTCATGAGTTGATGTTGGTCCTAGAGTAGGGTTAGTAGGATTAGGTTCAGAAGAGGTTTCCGAAGCAGGAGGTGGTAATAATGGTGCTACACCATATACATAGTTTTCCTCTTGATCATCCTCGGATTCCACCCAATCTTGAACATTATACTCAGGAGAATCTGGTTCAACCAGATCCTCTTCTTCTTCGTCATCCATATCCTCGTATGGTTCATCTTCGTAGTCAACGGCATCGAGGTAATCATCATTTATATCAGGAAAGTCAAGTTCTGGAATGATTGGAATGTTTGGAATTTGTTCGGGTGATGCCGGAATGTAATCGGGAGATGCAGGCACAGACATAGTGACTACAAAAGGATATGATGTTAAAATAGTTATAATATTTAGGGGAAAGCTTTAAATATTTCAAGTGTATATATCAATATACTAATATGTTCATGTTATTATAACATGTCTTGAAAGCCCATAATCGTCTGGAGGATGGAAGGCACGGAGAACGGAAGGCTATAAAATGTTTTTGTTTGCAAAAGCAGTTATAGTTTAAGTCATAATTTAGACTCGTTTCTCTATAACTATGGCTCTGGTACCAATCTGTAACACCCCCAATTCAGATATACAGCGGAATTCAAACTGGGTATTACTTGATGGCACAACAGTCATAATAATAGACAACGATCTCTAAAGGAGTCGTTTTAAAAAGGCTTTATCATTCAAATATATCAGAGTTTACAAAATAGGTCCCAGTTGGTTCCATTGATTACAAAAGACATCAATATAAAGTTTTTGATGCTTTGTGAATGATAAATTATTTATGTATAGCCTTCTTGATCTTGCCCTTCCGTGCCAGCTTCCG
>BPTQ01000005.1:166936201-166954621 GCA_019973895.1 Chrysanthemum seticuspe | reverse complement strand
GTATTTAACTATCACGTTGAATTTAATCATGAACTTTTACTAAATATAACTAGGTTATTGAATTTTACTCATGTAATGTTGTTTTCTAATGTCTAAAAAATTGAATTGATTTTGAAATATAATTTTTGCTGTAATTATTTTTAAATTTTTGATGATCTGAGGAAAGAAGAGTAGGAAAACGAGAGTAAATATTAGGTTCGAAGATAAGAGAGAGAAGACTTATCAAGGGTCGTTAAAGGTACCGGTAACCTAATCGATTTAGTTAGAACCGGCAAATTAACCTAAAACCGCGGTTTTGAACAAATAGGTGACCCTCCAACTCACTCCCCCCCTTACTCGTAATTTACGAAGAACCTCCAATCAACTCCACCCCCCTTGTTCCACTCCACTATCCAACTCGACCACCAACCTTACCAACCCACACCTCATCGTCTGTCACCCTCCCTTTCCTCCCTTTCCCCTTCTCCAAACTGACCTCCAAACTGGCCGAATATTATAACCTTCCCCAGGTTTAACTTCCCCGGTTTACCTTACCGTCCCCAGTGTTCCTTTACCGTCCCAGGTTTACCCACAAATCCGAATTATTACCATTTGGCCCCTTCAATTTGGACCCCTTCCAATATTATAAGCCGGTCAAACCTCCAGTCAAACCTCTTCCCCTTTCCCTCCTTTCCCTCCCACTGTCTGCTACTCCACACCCAACCATTCCAACCACCAGCTCAACCTATCACCTCACCTTGTTCCCCCCACCTCAACTAACCTCCAAGAAGCATTTAATGCTCATTCCCCCCCTCACTCAACCTCCCAGTGGATAAACAAGTTTTGGCGCCAAAATCCAATTAAACGGCCAAGATTGATTTAGCTAATCCAATGGCCATGGAAATTGCTGGGAACTATTCAGAAGAGAGAGAATAGAAGCTTGGATTATAAATGAGAGCAAAAGGATGAGAAGAAAGGAGTCTAGTAGTTTTTAAATTTTTATTAATGTCGTTTTTAATATAAAGTTTTAGTTAAGTTAAAAAATCTGTAATCTTTTGTTGTAATGTACTCATTTTAAGTTATTGGATCAATATAAATCATTTTCAAGTACTAATTTAAGTTGCACTATCAATTTATGTGTTGAGTTCACTGTTGAAAATTTCCATCTCAAAGTCTTGTATACAAGCTCTCATTAGCTTATTTTTAAGCTCAAACAGGTTTATATTAGCTTATTATAGCTTGTTATAAGCTTGTATTCAAGTTTTAAGCTACATTGGTTCTTGGTCAAAGAAAGTCAACTGAGCACATTTGGTATTGAGAATGGATAATGGGTAATGCAGTGATGGATTTGGGTTAATTCAGAGATCATTGGGATGATTTATATAGGCTAGTGGTTCTTGGGTTCATTGATTTTCAAGCCATTGTGGCTAAGGACCATATGTAAGTTAAATTTTCAAGGTTCCATTGCATAACTTGTGTTTTTAGTTATAAATAGTGTTAACCTATCTAATTAGTTGTCATTAGGTAAATTAAACTCAGTTTAATCAGTCATATTAACTGGATCAGTGTTTAGCTCAGTGTATATTGCAAATCAGTAGGATATAGGTGTGTTTGGGATTGCTGCTATATCTATCTTAGAAGTGTATGCAGTGGATAATATCTGTTGGTTCATGTTTGTTAAGTCCATATTAACTCATTTCTGTCAATAACTTGAGCCTGCACACTCTAAAAGTCAACATTACAAAAAATCCATCTCAACTGCTTATCTGTTGTAGTTTTGGAAAATCAAAAGGTTGTTTTGTGTTTAGAATTCCTAGACATTGCTTGCATTGAGTTTGTTTCATCATACAACATCAATATCAGTCCAAAAATTAAGCTCAAATCTCACCTAAGTCAACATTTCAATTTTACTTCAAAAGTCAAAGTGTAAAAATCTGTTTTGAGCCCAACTGAATGGAATTTTCATGAGCTCATTTTTGAGCCAAATCAATTGAAATTGTGGGTGTATAAAGTTCAACTGGTCTCCTTGCTTATCACCATTTTTGTAGAATTTTGCAAATTTTTTATAAGCTCCATTTGAGCTTGTCAAATAGGCCTTAGTTCCCCTGTGCAACTGAGTCAGTTGACACTGACTTTGCACAGTTTTGTGCAGGCTTGCACAGGGCTCACCTTAGCTCACCTTGGTCTGATTTTTGGTTTACAAACTCTTGGCCAGGTCTAGTGTAGGTTCCAAGTTCTTGTTTTTGATTTCTAGCTTATTTGAGTGCTTATTTTGTGGCTGCAACTTAATACCTAAAACTGTTTTTAAGCAATAAACTCAAATAAGCCAAATCTTTGCAAGTTGCAATCCAGAGGTTAAAAGCAGTTTAGACTTGTTGCATTTTGGTAATTTTATCATTTTATAACTTCTGTAAACAGTTGGTGCTTATTGGTTTTCATTTGCTTATTATAAGTGCTTATTTATAAGCACTTGTAATAGCAGTTTCATTTTCTTGTACACAACCCTTGTTTTTTTATTTTTCCTAGATTCTAAACATTATTTTAGACTTTTCTTGAATTTTTCAAATTTTTCTAAGCCTGTTTGCTATTTTTCTGCATTTAAATCAATTTTTAGCACTTTTTAAATAGCTTTTAATCCAATTAATTAAGAAAAAGTTCAAAAAAATAATTTTTCATTTTTATTAAGTTAAGATAAATATAAAAAGCCAAAAAAATATTTTTCTAGATTTTTCTTAGTTAAATTTGTATTTTTAAACAATTTAAGTAGTTTTAAATAGATTTTAATTCCTAGAAAATACAAAAATAATCAGAAAAATACAAAAATAGTTTTGAAAATTCTCTTTTGATATTTTAGACTTTTCCAATTCATAATTTTATTTTTCTAGCTTTATTTCATATTTTCTTGTATTTTAGGCTATTATTAAATAGTTAAAAATAGTTTTTAATTAATAATAAATAGATAATTAGTTATAAAATAATTTTCTTTTTCTAATAATTTTCTTTTATCATTAGGTTTGTAAAAATATCATTTTCATATTTTTAGGATTAATACTGTTTCAGTTTCATATTTTCTTTTGTACGTTACGTAGTTTTTACTTCAGTTTTATAAAAACATAAAATCAAAAACATCATTTTGCAAATAGTGATAGCGTTTATTTAATATTTTTTATCTTTTTAATTTCCTTTAATTTGCATTTAAGCCCCTGTAATTTGTTGGCTTTTTCTGTAGTTATAATCATTCTCAAAACCTCTCTTCTGTTCAAATCTCTCGATCACTATACGTTTGGTGATTCATTGCATAGCTCGCTGGGACATAACGACCCGGGGAAACACTATACTCTCCTGATCTTCATTGCATTGGTGTCTGAGCTGTTTTAAGTTTCTTACAGTTGGCCATTCACAAGTGGTCAGCTTGCGTGAGAAAACTTGACGGTTTTGCACCGATCAAGGATCATTTAACCAAAAACCAGAAGAGTAATTAAACAAGGCCACATATTCTCCCATGTTTTCTAAACCTAATTAAATCACTTGGGATCCAAAATCTCAAAGGGTTTGATATTTTTGATCGGGGGAGAATTTGTGATTTAATAATGAAATCTGATAAAAGATGATCGTTTGATTCAAATGTGCACTGCTCTTCCTTATGTGCTAAACGCTTTTGAATCTCGAAGCACATATTGAGGGGGAGCATTTTAAAAGAAAATAAACTTTCAAGGTACAAAGATTTCTATGCTTCATCATAATGTACCTTGATTAATTTTCTAAATGGTTTCTTATTGGCAAATGTGATCATGAAAGTACTTCAAAGAACTCCTGCCTCGATGTGTTAAATGATTTCAACCAACTAACGCACATTTTGAGGGGGATAATTTACCAAGAAATTCAAAAGGATTTTTCTAAGAAAATTGTGAACAAGAAATATTTTTCAAAGAACTCTTGCCTCCATGTGCTAAACAATTTCAAAATCATATGCACATGTTGAGGGGGAGCATTTCTAAAATGATCAAAACAATTAAGGTACAAAATGCTTTGATTTTATATCACAAGTACCTTGATTGATTTTCCAAATGATTTTTCAATTGGTTTCAAAAAGGAATGAACAATACCAAAAGACCGACCAATTTACTTTATGCATGGTGTTATAAGGATGGTTAGGTTAGGTATTCGTTCCCACGATCCCGCCATAGCCGGAGGGATCTACCCAGGGACAATCCACTAGATAGTGTAGAAGTCCTTAGGTACGATGAAAAAAAGGAGAAAAGTGAGAAATGGGAAGAGTGCGGACTGAGAAAGAGGTAGAACTGGAATAAACCCAACAAGGTTCTAGTGATGAAGTCTCGGTAAGCACTGAAGGGGTTGAAGAATGAAAAAGAATTGAATATGAAAAGGGTGAAAAGAAATAGCCCTCCATTAATTTAACCTTAGGGTAGAAACCGGGTTCAATACATATGCTACTGGTGTCTACTAAGGTAACACTGGTATTGAAGACAAGACGTCATGGACCCAGTGATGCACTGCACCTAACTTCCCAAGCTACTCAAGTTCCTCTTAAAAGGACTTGTTTCATTCTCACGGGGAACCTACATAATCTATCGAATTTCTCTTAGATATTGTTGATATTGAAGAAGGAGACCCTCTCCCTAGTCTCCGGCATAGGAACCAAATGTGCACAATTGAGTCTAGAGCCAAGAGATCATCCACAAGAAATCTCATTAGGACACAAAATTAATGAAGACTTGCTGTTTCACACAATGTGGAAAGTAAGTATATATATTGAGAGTCCTACGCATTATCCTTGTGGTATTGCCAGAACATCCGAGTGATATGAAAATATTCACGATGAAGATGGAAACCTTCTAATTCTAGCACGTCGAATGTGTACTCATATTTCAAACTCAAAAAGTATCTCTGATTGAAAAAATACTTTTGGAAAAACTGTTCGATGTGCAAATTTCTTCTTTTCTCTAGCACATCGAATGTGTATTCTGTTTCAAATACAAAAAGTATTTTTGATTGAAAATTGATATTTCTCTCATAAAACCTTCGTCGTATTGCAAAATTCTTTCTTCAAGCAATACGCGATTGTTTTTCAAATCAATTTTTCATCAATCAGTGAATCTCAATTCGCTGGTTCACTTACTCCGTGTTGTCTTCTTTGAGACGTTCTGGTTTGAGAACGGCTAGAACAGCTGCGAAACCCTGTCAAAGAGATTCTTCGGAATCATACCTGATTACAGGCAGTACTTGTACTGATCAACGGGGAACCGTGGGCCGTGTACCTCAATTCAACGAAAGTGATCAAAGACACTTTCGTGTGTTTTATTACTAACTGTTGTTTGCAGGTACATTTGGACAGTTGCAGCTGATCAGAATTGAGAAGTCAATGCAAAGCCGCATGCTCACAGCATCCACACTTAATTGAAGAAATCATGACTTGTGCATATCTATAGAACCTGGCTCTGATATTTTGATACTATGTTTATGCTGCGCTGCTACAAATATCATGAGCCAGTAAAGCTTCCGCTACTCTGATGAAAAGATGTCATGATCTAGAAAGTGTGAGCATGTCGATCCGAAAGTCACAACTTCACATGATGGCAACACAACAAAGGGTGATCCAAAGATTTACTGTGGCTGATGATCTCAATGAAAGCTTGAAGATCATCAAAGATGTGGATCATTTAAAGGCCTCCACTCAAAGTACAAAACTATGTGAACTTTAAAGAATCGCTACTAATGCACAAAGATTGCGGAACTTGAAGAATTGAAGTCTACGAGCTCGAGAACTAAAGTCAAAGAAAGAATGCTAGGATGCAAAATGTATTTCATGGGGTGACCTCCCTTAGGGGGATATTGTTAGGAATTGGAAATTCCATGTGAAAGTGTCGGTCACCCCAATAATGGTCTAGCATATGTTAGCTCGTAGACTTGTCTTTGTTTATGTTATTTAGTAGTTAATTAGTTAGTCAGTAGCGTAGAATAGTTTAGAGTAACACCGTGGAGGAAGGACGGGTCTTTACCCACTGTATACCTGATCCACAAGCCGTCAGGAGGTCGTTTAGTCTGTAACTATAAATACCCTTCCCTCTAAGGGAAGGGTGGAACTAGTGAAGCTAACCTTGCATTTTGTGTTTTATTTCTCTCTCTAGAATTCCCTCTCCTCTCTTCATCTCTCTAAAAATGGCTATCTTGTTTAATCACAATCCTAGACCGCCCGAATCATCTAAACAACATAAATATACGATCCTAACATGTTAGGCTAGTTAACTCTTAAATGTATAATCCTAGTCCATAACTAAGCCCAAGCCCACCAAAGCCTATACTAGGGGTGTTCATTGTATAAATAACGAACCACTCCTCATTTGAGGTGTGTGTCAGTATGTGTTTTAAAAAATAATCATCCTTCAACCCTTAGACTAATTTGTCATACACTTTGAGCCTACCTCATTATTCCCCTAGAGAATGATCAATCCCCCGTGTCTCACCTATACTACACTACAATGATTAGGTACTTTGCCTAGGAGGATTGTAAAACTTCTTATGTTTACAATAATTCGCATCAAGTTTTTAGCGCCACGTCCATGGAATAGTCTAGGTTTCGATTTCTATCTCATTTAGGTCAACTCACTAGCCTCCTATCAAGTGAGATTTTTCTTTTTATTTTGTAGCTTTCTCGTAGTCTGTCTTTTCTTTGTTCCTTTTGTTCGTAACTTTGTCATTTGCCATCATGGTGAATGATATGCCATTTAACCAAGACCCATCACACCAAGACCCACCAATCCCATCTAGAGTCCGTAATCTTGGTGAGTACTCCAAACATAGCCATGAGGTCTATCGACACCATCCAATTGGTGCAAAATGGATATGTTATTACAAATAATGTCAAAAACGTCATTTGCATTTTATATTTTCTTATAAAAACGTTAGCCTTTTCATTATAAATTTTCAATTTTAACGTTTTCTAGTTTAAAGTTATTGTCTTTCTTATAGTTCTAGTACTTCTTAGTAAGCTTTGGTAAAATGATCGCATAAAAAACGTCAAAAAGATTGTTTCTTATAGATTTTAAAAGTTTTGGCTACTTACCAAACTTCTTCAAATTTTGTTATAAACGTTAAAGGTGTAACCTTTATTGAGCTTTAAGTGTTTTTGAAGGTGTTTGATCAAAATAAATTGTTTGGAATCGTGTTTTTGGTTGCAAAATCATGTTTCAAAATTTCAGTCATTTTAATAAACTTGCTATAGGGTTTATCGAATTTGCAGAAAAACAAGGGTTTTTATCGAACATGCTTCAGGGTTTATCAAATTTACAAAAAAAGGGGTTTATCGAACTTGCTACATGGTTTATCGAATTTGCAACTCAAGGGTTCGAACCTACTTATCGAACTTCAACAAGTAACCATTTCTTCACGTCTCGAGGATTACTTAGTACTTCCCTTTCTTGGATAAGCATGTGGAATACTTCGACAACGGGGAAATCTTCTAGCTTGGATAAGTTAGATAGATATTATCAAATTTCAAATTCTACCGAATTTTACTTATCGAATTTGAAATTTGTTATCAAATTTGGATTTTGTTATAAAATTTGGAATTTCTTATCGAATTTAGAATTTGTTACCGAATTTTGAATTTGACTTATCGAATATGACTTATCGAATTTGGAATTTGATTTATCAAATTTGACTTATAGAATTTGGATTTTAACTTATCAAATTTGTCTTATCGAATATGGTTATTGAATTTGTTCCTTCAGAGTTGACTTTTGTGGCTGAAATTTGACTTTTGACGACAAAACTTCAAACAGCCATAAAATCATAACATCACAAGTTGACTCAATATCATATTTAGTGTTTGATTCGAAACACACTTTGAAAGGATTCTTTCTCAAGTGATTAATTGTGTCATCAAATACAATTAAAGGCACTATGTATTTGAGATAGCTCTATCCTAAGAGCAACTACATATAAATCTGAATATATGTCGTCTCGGATTATTGAGAAAGTGTGGGGAAACTTGAGTTCCAAGGTACAATACATAAGTTTTTTAAAACATATCGAATGGTAATAATAAAAGCATAAGTCTTCAAAATATGTTGAGCGACTCTATGCTCCATGCAACGGCTATCACCTTTCAGACCTGAGATAAACATGCTAAAGTGTCAACATAATGGTTGGTGAGTTCATAGAGTTTGTTTAACATGTAAAGCTTTTAAAGAATGTTTACACAGCAAAGGCATTGTAAATCCACTCAGTCCCAAGTTCCACCCATACAAAACTTGCAACCTGTGTGTTCACAACCTACTGCCAAAATATAGTTTGCACAATACACCGGATTATATTCACCCAAGGTCATGAATCTGGTACACAAGGGCGGGGGCATCTTCCCAAATAGTACTGTATTACTCCCAAGGTCATGAATCTGGTACACATGGGCGGGGGCATATACCCGACTTATAGTACTATCAATATCTCTCCGACAATATAGAGCATTGTGTAGGTATGTAAACACAAATCATGTATTTGAATTAAGCGAGTAAAGTATTTCCAAGAATGTATAACGAAATCATGTATAACGCAATCAAGTATAATGTAATCATGTATAAATGCAATCAAGTATACTACAATCAAATGCAATCAAGTATAAATTTTTTGAGTATTTGTAAAAGTAAAAGGCATTGGTATAATATAACACTTTTTGGCTCGCTTGGGATTCGAACCCGGGATGTTTGTATTGGAAGCGAACCTATGCCCAATTGTGCTAAGCATAGTTTCGCTTCCAACACAAACATCCCGGCTTCGAATCCCAGGCGAGCTTAAGTAAAATATTCAGAGTTTACAAAGTATAGGTCCCAAAAGATTTCCAAAGTACCAAAATGAGTTTGTTACAATCAAACGATAGTTAAGTGCATAAAATCCCTGTGAGACGCGTCAACTCAACGACTCCATGCAAGCCATGATGATATGCTAAATACCTGAGATAAAACATGCTAAAAGTGTCAACACAAAGGTTGAGTGAGTTCATAGAGTTTGGTTTAACATGAAAAGCCTTTAAAGAACATTCACAACACAAAGGCATTGTAAATCTACTCAGTTGCAAGTCCCGCCCATACAAAACTTGTAACCTGTGTGTTCACAACCCATTACACAAAATATAGTATAGTTTCAAATAGTTCCACATCCGTTAGTTCATGATTGTACCAAGTCCGTTAGTTTAACATTATACCAAGTCCGTTAGTTCAATATTATCCAAGTCAGTTAGATCAATGTTATACTAATAGTGTTACTTAGTACCAATAAAACATTCAGCTCAGATAAATATATAGTTTGCAAATAATTGTGATTGTCATAAAAGTTGTTGAGCATGTATCTCCCCCTAAGAGTTTAATAAAACAATTAAGTAATAGAAAGTGGGGCTATGAAACTCACGGTAATCCTTAAAAGTTTAGAGTACTTATAAAAGTAAATGAAAATAGTTGAGCATGTATCTCCCCCAAAAGTAATTCAAAACGTATAAAAGTAGGGGCTATGAAACTCACCTGATGCAATGATTATGATGACAAAAGTGGATACACTGAAATGAGGTGCAATCTCTATCTGCAACCTAATATGAATGATATGTTCTAATGTAAGTCATGAAACAATGTCGTACATGCAATTTCATATGATATCCATACCACTTGTGCATTTGAAAATAAAGTTTATCGTCGAAAAATAAGTTTATAACGTCTTGTCAAGTTATAAAATACTTTACGCTTATATATGTTGAAACAACATCCTACGATAGTCGTTTAGAAATGGAACAAGAATTTATAATTTTTCGTCGTAAAATAATATACTTTGACAACTCATGAAAATGACTAAGTAACCTCGCGAAGCTTAGTCGTAAAATGGTGAATATTGAGTGTTAGTGTTGAAGAAAATAGTTGTGATCGTCGTATTTCAAACGCGAGTATCTAGGTCGTTATAGGTCCGTTTTCTACGATCTATATATCCTTGGTTTCGTGTTAATGTATACTAATATATTTTTGATAAGTCAACTCATTTAGATTATGTTTAAAGCTCGGTTTTGCCCCTTGAAAATCCCTTAACAGCTTGTATTATTTCAGAAAATAGTTTTCGTCGTTAAACTTAAAATTAACGTATCTTTTTCGTTATAAACCCGTTTTAACCCGTTCAAGCGGCCATGGTTTCGTTTTTAAGTCTATTTTCTGAAAATATAAACCAAAATAATCCACCACTTACTGAAATTTCCAGATTTTACAAATTTGGACAGACCTTAATTTTGTGTTGACGAAAATGATTTTTCTAGTGTAGAACTTGTTCTAACCCTTTCCAATCAACACCAAAACAATTCTAAACCTACCATACACCTTCTTAGGGTGTCATAGGTTCCTAAACTTCACCAACAATGATAGTTAACATATGATTACTGTTATAACTCTTGAGTCCATAAAATTTAGAAAAACTTGTAAAAATGGTATGAATACATATAATACTTGCATATTTTGATATGAGAACATAAAAATAGATCCAATAGGAGTATGAAAGATTAGGAAAATTATTTAGAACACTTACTTGTAGTATGAAGAGGTTTTGGTAACAAGGTATCTAATTACTTCTAGGTTTTTATTTCAAAACCATTACTAGAAGCACTAATAGGTTTAGTAAATCACTTGATATTGAAAAATTGATGATTTCTTCTTCTTGTTCTTAATTAGGCCGAACCACAAGGAGGATGAGGAGAGTGTTCTTGGTTTTCTTCACTTGTAAAAATCTTTGTATGTTTATTAATGTAGAAATTTAGATGTAAGTATACAAATATCTAGCCAAGGGTAGACTTGTAGTTTATGTGTTAAAATTAGGCTAGTCATCATAGTGACTAAGGGGGGGGGGGCATGGCATAGGGGATAAGGGTGATGGATTTAGTGTATTTTTGTATAAAAATTAGTTTATATGTTAGATATTTAGTTAATTATGTATAGATATTTAATTATTGAGTATAGAGTTAGCTAGAAATAAATTTTAATGGAACAAAATAAAATATATCGAAGTCATAAAAATTATAAAAATGCATTTCTCGCAAGTATTGGGTGAATAAATAATTATCGAATCGAAAACACGTAAACCGTCATAAATATATATATATATATATATATATATATATATATATATATATAAAACAACAATATATATACAAAGTAAATCCAAAACATCGGGTAAACTAATAATATAGTTCAACATGAACCTTATCATTCCAATCACACCCCCAAAATACATGTTTTGCAGCGGAATGGAATACCTGGGGGATGACTGCCATAGCATCACAGTTACAGTTATATTAAACGACCTAAAGTGTCGTTTAAAAGCACATCATTTGATATATTAAAACATTCAGAGTTTACAAAAGATAGGTCCCAAAAGGTAGTCAACATTTGCGGAATTAAGTTTGTTACAAACCAAACGATGTTACAAACCGAAGCTAGACTGATTATGATGTTCGCCCCAACAGAGTGTTTGCCAAACAACTCTCATTCTGATAATAAATTAAATGCATCCGTTTGACTAGTTGGAACTACCAACCCAGATTGAGGAGTCACCCTTAATAGATCTATTCACTCACTCTCGCTTACTCCGTAATTAACGGTTCATGATAAAGAAATGAGGACATTAATATGGCAATGTGGTAACTTAATCAATGTAAATGAATTTGATATACTTGGGCTCGTACTAAAATGACGTGCAATGTATTCTCCCCTGTAGGTTTAAAATGAAATATAGACTTGAATAAAATGGGGCTATGGAAACTCACTTGATTCAATGATTATGATGACAAAAGTGGATACACTGAAATGAGGCGCAATCTCTAACTGCAACCTATTATGAATGATATGATCTAATATAAGTCATGATATAATGTTGTGCATGCAAACTCATATGATATCCATACCACTGGTGCATTTGAAAATAAAGTTTACCGTCGAAAAATAAGTTTATAACGTCTTGTCAAGTTATAAAATACTTTACGCTTATATATGTTGAAACAACATCCCACGATAGTCGTTTAGAAATAGAACAAGAATTTATAGTTTTTCATCGTAAAATAATATACTTTGATAACTCGTGAAAATGACTAAGTAACCTCGCAAAGCTTAGTCGCAAATGGTGAATATAGAGTGTTAGTGTTGAAGAAAAATAGTTGTGATCGTCGGAATTCAAATACGTATATCTTGAGCGTTATAGGTCCGTTTTCTACGATTTATATATCCTCGGTTTCGTGTTAATGTATACTAATATATTTTTGATAAATCGACTCATTTAGATTATGTTTAAAACTCGGTTTTGCCCCTTGAAAATCCCTTGACAGCTTGTATTATTTCAGAAAATTAGTTTTCGTCGTTAAACTTAAAATTAACGTATCTTTTTCCTTATAAACCCGTTTTAACCCGTTCAAGCGGCCATGGTTTCGTTTTTAAGTCTATTTTCTGAAAATATAAACCAAAATAATCCACCACTTACTGAAATTTCCAGATTTTACAAACTTGGACAGACCTAAATTTTATGTTGACGAGAATGATTTTTATAGTGTTGAACTTGTTCTAACCCTTTCCAATCAACACCAAAACTATTCTAAACTTACCATACACCTTCTTAGGGTGTCATGGGTTCCTAAACTTCACCAATAATGATAGAGTTCATGGGAATAAATATAGAATAGTTAAAACTCATTATAAGTAGAAAAACAAGTAAAAAGTGGTATGATTCATAACATAGTTGCATGCTTTTGCTAATAGATCATGAAAATATAACAAGTAGGAGTTCAAAAGAGTAGGAAAAATTTATCACTAGCTTACTTGGGTGATGATGAATTTTTGAGCAAAGTATACCTAATAATCTTGAGGTTTTTATTTCAAAACCCTAACTAGATTACTACTAGGACTTGTTTAACACTTGGATCTTGAAAAAAAATTAGTTTCTTCTTGTTGTTCTTGCTTGGCCGATCATCAAGGAAGGAAATGGGAGAGTTTTTTGCTTTTTACACCTTTTAGTATGTGCTAGTGTGTATTTTAGATTAATAAATCATTTGTATAATACAAATATCTAGTCAAATATGAGTATGTGTACATTTCTTGGTCACGATATTTCATAAAAGGATGACAGGGGGGGGGGGTTGGTCGGCAAAGGTAAAATGGGGAGGTATGAGGTGTATTTTTGAGGATTAAATGTGTTTTAAGTTAAGTATTATGTATGTTTTGTACATATAATTAGTTATTTAGTGTAGCGTTAGCTAGAAATCGCTTTTAATGGAACAAAATAAAATATATCGAAGTCACAAAAATTATAAAAATGCGTTTCTCGCAAGTATTGAGTGAATAAATAATTATCGAATAGAATTTACGAAAACCTTTGTAAATGTATATATATAACAATATATATACAAAATAAATCCAAAACATCGGGTAAACTAATAATATAATTTTTATAGTCTTAAAATGAGTATAAAAATATATCAGGAAAATTGTCAGAAGTGTCGGATCAATTATTCAAAATAAATGATCGTGCGATAGCGTTTATTTAATATATAAATATACATTAATGAAATATGCAAACCCATGCATGAACTAATATGAAAATGATATTACTGATGATATGTAGACTAACTCTAGTCTATATGTAATGTTCTCAATGATGTTCCATGAATACGCAGCTTAACCCTTACGGTTACGCGAATTTGATACTCGTAAACCTAGTTTACGAAAATGATGAATAGTAACCATGAATAGTGATTTTTCTCCGGGAATGGATAGTGTTTCGTGAATAGTAAAATTTTAAAATAACCTCTCAAAGTCGTAAACTGACTTCAAAAATGATGAATAGTAAAATGATGAATAGTAATATGTGAATAGTAAATTCCCGAGATGAATAGTAAATTTGAGAATGACCTAAAATTACAATTTGTCTCATTCGCCCACCCAAAAAGGAATTCAGTCCCTGAATTCAGTTCATGTTGGTTTCCACTGTGTTATTTGTGAAAGGTGTCACACCCCCAAAATACCTGTTTTGTAGCGGAATGGAATTCCTGGGGGATGACTGCCATAACATCACAGTTACGTTATATTGAACGACCTAAAGTGTCGTTTGGAAAATACATCATTTGATTGAGTAAAATAATCAGAGTTTACAAAGTATAGGTCCCAAAATATTTCCAAAGTACCAAAATGAGTTTGTTACAATCAAACGATAGTTAAGTGCATAAAATATATGTGAGACGCGTCAACTCAGCGACTGCATGCAAGCCATGATGATATGCTGATACCTGAGATAAAACATGCTTAAAACAATCAACACAAAGGTTGAGTGAAATCCATATATACTATCCTTTACATACTTTTGGATAGCAGCTTGTGTCATATCTGGTGCAGCTTTCTTCGGCGCCATAACTCTTCAAAATAAGAGGAAAGGTGAGACGTAGCAAAGTCATATGTTAAGAATAAGCGCTCTAAAGAGATGTGATAGGAGGTGATTAGGGGTGAAAACGAGCCGAGCCGAGCCCAAGCCTGCCAGAGCTCGAGCTCAGCTCGTTTATATTTTAGAGAGCTCGAGCTCGAGCTCGGCTCGATTCGAGCCTTAAGATTTGAGCTCGAGCTCGGCTCGTGGTATGATATAAAAAGCTCGAGCTCGGCTCGTTTGTGATTAATCTTACTTATTTGAGCTCGTTTATCTAGAGCTCGTTAATGAGCTCGTTAGTTATTTTGGATCCTAACCTAAACAGAGTATTTTGTAAACGATGCAACACAACTAATTTAATCATTTAACGTATTATTTACATGTAACAAACAAATACAGAGTAACTAAAAAAGTAGAACACAACTAAAAATGTAAAAAAGAAACAATGTAAATCTCATCTACTTTCTCTACAACAAAAAAATTAAAATAAAAAAATCTCATGTACTTTCTGGATCTCATTTTCAACCCAACAAACTTTTATGTTTGATTCAAATTCGAATCTACTACAAAAATATTATCACTTTATTCCAACTAAAACATTGACATATATATCCAAGATGCCACAAGACCATCAATTACAACAGCCAACATCATCTCATCCATCACAGTCAAGACTCGAAACTAAATAATACAAAAACAAGATCTCAGGTTATATTCTGTTCAGGACAAAAGATCTTTAAGATCTATACACAAGAACCCATCATTGATCGTTGTTGATATCCGAAAATGGTTAAGAAATAACAAAAACAAACTTGTTTTCATTCCTTCTTTCTTTCGGTTTAAACAAAACCGAAAAACAAAACCTACCAGAGACCCTGGTAAGGATCTTGAAGCTGATATAACACATTCTTTAGGTTGTTGTCTTTCGAGTTTCACATAAAAGAAAATAAGAAAAAGTTGTACATATTAAGGGATGGTATTTTCTTTTGGTGTTCGGTTATCACAACTACAAAGAAAGATTATTTAAGTTATTATGATAGGTGAAACATAGATTAGAATCTGTGATAGTATAAAAGTGAAAGGGACAAATTTTTTTTGGGAGAAACAAGGTGCATCTGATTATTGCAAAGATGAGATAAGAAAGTTGTGTGGCTGAAAATATACAATATGTTATAAGTACTTAGATTGGCTTGAATAATCAACGGTAAATAAATGGTTGATGTGATCAAGCGGATGTAAATGAGCCACGTTAGGTGTAGGAATAAATGTAGGTTTCGTAGTGAGTGGTTATACTGTAATATATACTAAATATATAGTAAAGCTCGTTTAGGCTCGCGAGCCTATTCGAGCTTTGGATATAGAGCTCGGGCTCGAGCTCGATTATTAAATGAGCTTTAATAAAGGCTCGAGCTCGGGCTCGAGCTCGTTTAAGCTCGGCGCGTTCGAGCTTTTTACCGATCCGATCTCGATCTTTTCACGAGTGGCTCGGCTCGTTTCCACCCCTAGAGGTGATAAATTTGAGGTATTTTTCAAAATGGTTGACGGATTCCTAGGAGATGGGTTATGAGATGTCGTAAGTGCTTCAAATGTATGATGGTTTAGTGACTTAATGTGTGAATAGCGTGTAACTCGACATGTTGGTGGTGAAACAGAGGTGTGAGAGCGACTTCACCCTCCTTGAAGATTTTGTCTCGGCATTTGATGTTATCGGTGATGAGTCAACTGATGTTAAAATTATGATAGGGAATGACAAGGCATTCTCCACATTGGAGTCTAAAGAAAGGATAATGGAATGGGTATTTGAAGACATCTATGTGACAATCGATTTGAAATGACAGTAAATAACTCGCAAAATGTACGTATAAACCGCATGTATAGTGAATATGCACTTATGATGAAATGATGAGATGCTATGATGATGTAGTTATAGTCTAGGGTCAATGATGCAACCTAGTTCTCTATAACTCTTGCTCTGATGCCAATCTGTCACACCCCCAAAATACCTTTTTTGCAGCGGAATGGAATTCCTAGGGGATGACTGCCATAGCATCACAGTTACAGTTATATTGAACGACCTAAAGTGTCGTTTGGAAAATACATCGTTTGATTGAGTAAAATAACCAGAGTTTACAAAGTATAGGTCCCAAAAGATTTCCAAAGTACCAAAATGAGTTTGTTACACTCAAACGATAGTTAAGTGCATAAAATATATGTGAGACGCGTCAACTCAGCGACTCCATGCAAGCCATGATGATATGCTAATACCTGAGATAAAACATGCTTAAAACAGTCAACACAAAGGTTGAGTGAAATCCATAGGTTTAATTAATTCGTTTGAACACAATATTCGTAGTGTGAGTTACTTTGTTTCACACTCATTGTTGAAAACAAAACAACATTTATTTCACTAAGTTCATGACAACCAAAGCGTAAACCTCGTACCAATAGAAATTGGTAAAATCATTTCATCGCAGCCCTAGAAGGTAAACTTGCCAATTTACCTTATTGATTCGAATATAGTGCGTTCGATTTCCCCTAACTGGGTCAATAAGAACGGGTGTGTTAATTCCAATAGGCCTATTCACAATATTCGCGCTCACTCGCAAGTGACTAATGGTGCATGATGTAGGGACTTCAAACATGGCAATAGAATACTTAGTGACAATAAAGCATTTGGATATAACATACAGTTTAAAGCATTTGTGTTCGATTAAAAATATAGCATGTATCTCCCCCAAGATTTTGTAAAAATATTAAGTAATAGAAAGTGGGGCTATGAACTCACCTGATGCAATGATTATGATGACAAAAGTGGATACACTGAAATGAGGTGCAATCTCTAACTGCAACCTATTATGAATGATATGATCTAATATAAGTCATGAAATAATGTTGTGCATGCAAACACATATGATATCCATACCACTTGTACATTTTTGAAAATGAAGTTTATCGTCGAAATATATGTTTATGACATCTCGTCAAGTTATAAAATACTTTACAAGTACTTACATTGAAACAACATCCTACAATGATTGTTAAGTGATAAATCAAGAAAATATAGTTTATGAGTAGTTTTTGGAAAAGTTTAAGTGATCGTATATTATCCGTTATAACTTCGTTTGACGAACGGTTGAACATTTTGGAAAATAGGCTAGGCGAACTCACTTTTACTTGTAGACATCGTTTTCTAAAAAGTATTCTATCGATATGAAAAATGGCTCAAAACATGGTCACTTGCGATAACCATTTTGGTCTAATAGAAAATATGTATATGTTATTATTTGTGAAAAATAATAGTTACGATAGCCATAT
Source organism: Chrysanthemum seticuspe (assembly GCA_019973895.1). NCBI lineage: Eukaryota > Viridiplantae > Streptophyta > Magnoliopsida > Asterales > Asteraceae > Chrysanthemum > Chrysanthemum seticuspe. The sequence continues at coordinate 166,936,885 of BPTQ01000005.1, read as the reverse complement.
ATCAAACGCTTGTAACTTAGTCGTTATAGCTCCGTTTTCTACGTTTTATATATCCTTCGTTTCGTGTTAATGTATACTAATATATTTTTGATAAATTGACTCATTTAGATAATGTTTAAAACTCGATTTTGCCCTTTGAGAAATCCTTGACAGCTTGTATATTTTCAGAAAATTAATTTTCGTCGATAAACTTGAAAATAGCGTAACTTCTTCGTTATAAATCCGTTTTAACCCGTTCAAGCGACCACGGTTTCGTTTTAAAGTCTATTTTCTGAAAATATAAACCAAAATAATCCATGACCTATCGAAATTTCCAGATTTTACAAAAATGAACAGCCCTTAATTATATGTTGTCGAAAATGATTTTTCTAGTGTAATACTTGTTCTAAACCCTTCCAATCAACACCAAAACTATTCTAAACCTACCATACAAATTCTTAGGGTGTCATGGGTTCCTAAACTTCATCAACAATGATAGAGTTCATGGGAATAATTATAGGATAGTTAATATTTATTATAAGTAATAAAAACAAGTAAAAGTGGTATGGATCATAGTATACTTGCATGTTTTTGTTACTAGATCATAAAAATATATCAAGAATGAGTATGAAAGAGTAGTAAAAATTATGAAAAGCTTACTAGTAATATGATGAGGTTTTTGAGCAAGTAAACCTAATAATCTTG
>BPTQ01000005.1:166919888-166932790 GCA_019973895.1 Chrysanthemum seticuspe | reverse complement strand
TTACCAATACCTTCTTGTTTGCCCTACTTCTTTACTGACAATAAGCGTTGTTTCGAGCAGAACACCGGTTTCCTATGTCTGTTCTCCTTCCTTATCTGAAACTTCTCAGTAAGCGCGGCCATCGGTCTGAACTTCGTCAGTCCTATAAGAACCGGATACGTCGAGTGTTTTTGTAGTGCCAAATAGTCTACCTGTAATTCTGGCGCAAGAACTTACCTTGAGACTTTCTTCTTCACATGCACTCAGTCGGTCTCCCGAAGTATCTGTACCTTGTAGGTCTGATGCAGATGTTTGAGTTTTTCCGTTAGATACCAAATTTTGTTCGAGGCTCTCGCACCATACTGCTTGACAGGAGAAAGGAATAGGTTTTGTTAAAGTGGTTTCCTTGTCAACTAGGATGGAACAAATGTGTTTTTACGTTTGTCGTCCACATAAATCTGAACAATCAAAATGTCGTTGTTGCATTTTTGTGTAAACAAGGTAGGATCAACTGTTCCTTTGGTGAAATTGTTTTGGATAAGGAAAGAGGACAGTTCGTCATACCACGCTCTCGGAGCTTGTTTTAAACCATAGATTGCCTTTTTGAGTTTGTAGACGTAGTCTGGATGTTCCATGTCTATGAAGCCTTCTGGCTGACTCACGTACACTTCTTCTTTCAGAGTTCCATTCAAGAACGCGGTCTTAATGTCCATCTGATAAACCGTGATGTTGTGGTGAGCTGCATAGGCCAAGAATATCCTGACTGCTTCAAGTCTAGCTACCGGCGTGAATGACTCTTCAAAGTCTATTCCCTCTTCCTGTCTGTATCCTTTGGCCACAAGACGAGCTTTGTTGCGAATAACAGTCATTTCTTCATCCCGTTTGTTCTTCCATAACCATTTGAGATCAATGACACGAACGTCAATTGGTCTTGGAGCCTTTTCCCAAGAGTCATGTAGACGGTATTGAAGAAGTTCCTCCTGCATTGCTTCTATCCATGCGGGATCTGCCATTGCCTCACGAATGTTCTTTGGTTCTAGATTGCTAATTGAGCAAAGGTAAATGCATAAGTCGCAATCGGTGGCTAGTTGGCGTCTCGTCTGAATTGGCCTTGAAGGTTCACCAATAACTTGTTCAATTGGGTGGTCTTTTGTCCACTTCAGAGTAGAAGGATACCGTTGGTTATACGTATGCGAGTTAGATGGTTCTCGTAAGCTTGAAGAAGATTCAGCTGATTCCGTAGCAAACGGGTTTTCAAATAAGTCTTCATCTAACGTTGCATCGTATCGGTTTTGGTTTTGCTCATCAACTGCTGGTAGAACGGGTGCAAGAACTTGAGTAGATGTAGATGATGTTGATGGAGTTGGTGCATTGGTTTCGACCGTTGTAGATGCATCTTCTGTTGGTGGTGGAGGATGATTTTGAGCGGGTGCAGCGGAATGATGGTTTGATGCATTTGTCGAAGTTCCACCATAGTATTCATCGAACATTAACTCGAAGAAATTCTCCCATTCTTGTTCTTTAGGATTGTCAAACGAAGTTGATTGAGCTCTTTGAGGTACGAGTCCTGAACTGATGTGTCCAGAAGTCTGTCGGTTTAGTGCGGGTTCTAGAGCGAGTCTCTCAGAAGCCATCTGTGAAAGTTCGTCAAACTTCACATTCATCGTCTCCATGATTTTCTTTAGCCTTCTGTTATACACCCTGAATGCCCTCGAGTTTTCTGAATATCCAATGAAGATTCCAATATCACCTTTTGCTTTCAGTTTTCCAAGATCTTCTCTGTCATTCGTAGGATAGCACAAAGCGCCAAACACGTGAAAGTAAGAGATATCCGGTTTTCTGTTGTTCACTATTTCATATGGGGTTTTATTGAATCTTGGATGGATAAGGGATCGGTTCTGAGTGAAACAAGCAGTGGCAACCGCATCAGCCCATAGAAATAACGGTGCACTAGAATAGATTAGCATTGTGCGAGCAGCTTCCACAAGAGTTCTATTTCTTCTTTCAACTACCCCATTCTGCTGTGGAGTTCTAACAGCTGATGTCTGATGAGTAATTCCAACATCTTCAAAATAAGCTCTTAACTCCTGATTAGTGAATTCTGTGTCGTTGTCTGTTCTTACAATCCTTACTGGAGTTTGAAGAAGTACTTGAATTCGCTTCAGAAAGGTGATGATGATGCCTGGTGCTTCGTCTTTTGATCTCAGAAACTTAACCCATGTATATCTTGAATAATCATCGACGATAACAAGAATATACTTTTTCCCATTAATGCTTTCAACTCTCATTGGGCCACATAAGTCCATGTGCAACATATGCAACTTTGCTTCCGAACTAGGTACGGATTTGGGTTTATATGATGCTCTTTTGCTTTTTCCTTGTTCGCATGATGGACATAAGTGATCCTTGGTGTATTTGAACTTTGGAAGTCCGTTGACGATGTTGTCTTTGGCAATTTTGTTGATGGTGTCGAAATTGAGATGGGATAACCTTCTGTGCCACAACCAGGACTGTGTTCCAGATGCTCGTGTCATAAGACATATTGGTGATGAAGAGGCCATTTGATTGATGTCGATAGCATACAAGTTTGTATCACGATTCCCAGTTAAGAGATCAGTGCCATCCAAGTTTCTAACGAAGCAAGCATTTCTCCTAAAAGCAACCTCTAAATCTGCATCACAGAACTGCCCGACTGAGAACAAATTGTGTCCCAACCCTTCGACATAGTAAACCCGAGTGATCAAATAATTTCCAAAAGGTAGATCTCCATAACCCATGATAGCTGCTACATGATCATTTCCGAAACGTACGGTTCCCATGAATTTCCAGACGAAATTGATCAGCAGCTTCAGATTCCCGGTCATGTGCTTGGAGCAACCCGAGTCGACGATCCAAAGACAAATTTCGATAACCTGCCAGTTACAGAAAAAGAATATTGTGGAAACCGTTTTGATTTTGGTTCCTTTGGGTTAGAGGTAAAATCCTTATCACACTCAGAGAGGTTTTCTACAGGGGATTTTGGTTTATCACTCATTGTACCATTCTGGAGTGTGAAAGTTCTACCTGTGGGTTTCCAAATATCATCCCTAAAGTATACACGTTGGTTCCTGTCAGTAGTGTAAAGCCTAAGTTTTGCAACTAGTCTTCCTACTCGTTTAGTGTAATTACTTTTTGGGACGTTCTTCTTAACAGGCTTATCATTCACATTCTTAGAAACACAATCATCTTGAACATTTAAAGATTTCTTGCAAGTTAAACAAAGAGATTCAACACATTCATTAGACTTAGCAAGTTTCACAGATTCAGTGCATTCAGATGAAATGTTTTTCTTATTCAAAGGCTGTAAATTCCTAGGGTGTTCTTCTACTTTCTTCTCTTTATTCAAGCTACTACTCCTAGAGGCAGTCGAGACTCTATTGTTCCTTGTATTGCTCTTAGGCTTTAGTCTGCTGCTCCTAGAGGTGCTTTCTAGTCCTTTAGAAGGTGAGGCACACGCATTAGGATTCACATTTTTATGAAGGGAGGTGGTTTCAGCTATCCTAGTCTCTTTAGATGTTGAGGCAGACGCAATAGTGGTACTCATCTTAAAAAGGCCAGGTGCTAAAACTTTAGGATTCTCAATAACCGCTTTCCCTTTATCAACATTTTGTTTAGGCATGACAGGTGGAGTGACTGGTTTTGATGAAACATTTTTCTCAATGACTTTTGGAGGAGGCAAAGAAACAGACATTTTTGGTTTTGAAACCGGTTTGGGAACATTTGCTTTCTCCGCAGTCAATGGTTTTGTAATCACAGTTTCCACTGCCTGTCCTTTTTGACTTTCCAGCTGAGCCCTCAAAAGATCATTTTTTGCTTTCATGTCATTGTAGGCGCGCTCATACGACAATTTGTCATACTTGCATTCCTCAGTTTTTCGATCAAGTTGTTTAAAATATGAGATATTTTCTTTTTCAAGTTTCATAAGAGCTTTTTCATATTTTGAAACAATTTCGGAGGTCTCAGACTGGAGTCTTTCATGATCTTCAACAGAATATGTTTGCAAAATGATGGACATAATATCAGTGGTCAGAACATCTTCGGAGAGAGAGTCATTAAACTTTTCCAAAACTTTGATGTGTTCAACACTTTCATTAGCTTGCTTTACCAGGGATTTATGGTCCTTGACAAAGTCAGTTGTTTCTTTCAAAAACGCTTGTTCAAAATGAATTACCCTTGCACTGATGTTATTCAGCTGAGGGGCAATTTGAGTTTCAAAAAACTTTTTCTGTTCATTATCAAAACTATTAAACCAGATGTTTCTAATGTTGGTTTTAGTTTTAACGGTCTCTTGAAGATCCGCAATTCTAGTTTTCACATTTTCCAAAATGCTTCGCGCTTCACTTGTGTTAAAAGGATTGTTTGAAGACATTTGTTCAATGTTCGAAAGAGAATTGGAGACAACAACTGGTTTTGAAACTGAGTTTGAAACTGGTGTTGACACTTTGTTTGAAACACTTTGTGTGGTGGAAAACGTTGACTGTCCTTTTTGAGAAACAAAAGGAAGACCATAAATTTGGTTCCATTTGTTATAATCAATCGGTTTGATTTCCGGATGTTTTTGTTTCATTTTTGATCTACTCTCCTCAGATAGTTCCAACGTTTCAAGAGAATCATGCACAATTATAGGTTCATGCAAAGGTTTTCCATTGTGCCACACATTCTGAGATTTCTGAGCTTTCTTGAGAAACGAAGAAGGGTCATTACCAAGTGCCATTTTATGTGAAGTATGAAAACGTAGATTTACTTGGTTAGAAAGCATCTTGTTTGATTTAGCTGAATGACCCGTTGTAAGAAGCAAATTGTCCAAAGTTTTGATTTTTTCCGTTTTATCAAGAATTTCATCAAGAAGAGAATCTTCTCGTTTTGAAAAATCAGCAATCAACTGTTTCTTTTCGTTTTCAAGATCAGAAAACAGTGCTTTTTGTTTAGAAAGTTGGTCATTTAGATCAGAAATTTCCTTATTTAAAGATTTGATTTTCAAATTCAGATTCACATCAAGTGTATCGTATTTGAGTTGCAATTGTTTTTCTCTTAAAACAGAATCTCGATAACCAATTTCTAATTCGGACATTTTGTTTGTATGAAATTCATAGGCTTTGGCATGCTCCTTGTAACTCTCAAGCTCAGCGGTCAATTTAGCATTCGCGGCCTTAACTTCGCGATTGACCGTTCTAACTTTCTCAGCTTCAATGCCACATTGATTGATTAATGATTCAACATAAGCACGTGTTTCCTCATCAGTCTCAGTATTTTGTGCCACACAGCCTCCACTAGGATCCACATCTGGAGTCTCAGAGTTAGTATTGCTACAACTCGGATTGTCCAGGTATGTATCATAAGTAGGTGCTGGCGTCACAGAATGCTGTTCGTCATGAGTAAACACATCAAATATGACATTGTTATAACATGGATCAATGATTGGTACCTCAGATACGGTATTGGCGTCATAGACAGGAGGTGAGTCTGACTCAGTGTCGTACTTAGCTTCCTGAAGATTTGCCATGAAGATGCAGTTCGCATTAATTTCCTCGAGGTCTTCCAAATCATCCATAATAGCCAAAAAGTCATGTTCCTCAGCACTCAACTGAAATCCAGCGCGGTCCTTTTGTACCAACAGGACAGTTTTCTGAAGATACTCAAGATCATTCTTGTTCGGCTTAGAAGGACAATTCCTTGCCATGTGACCCATTCCTTGACAGTTATAACACTTAATCTGATTACCCTGATTCACATTTCCATGATTCCCAACGACTGGAGCTGCAACATTCTGATTCTGATTACCCACTGCTCTATTCTGTCTCATCTGATTACCCTGATTCGGAATCGCCTGATTACCCATGCGAAATCCAGTAGCATATCCCTGCTGATTCCCAATAACTCCAACCATTTGACCTTGATTACCCATATTCACACCCGGCTGTGCAATTTGCCTGTTGCGAGTGTTTGATGATATCCTTTGGTTGTTGTTAGTAGGTGTGGAATAGCGACCTTTGATTACTTGACCCAAGAGAGAAATTATTTGGGACATAGGGTCTTCTTGATCAGATTCGAGATCAGTGATTTCTTGTTCCTGGTATTGTGGATCTGGATAGAATTGTTGTTGTGGCTGCAAGTTGTTGTTGTTGGAAGATGATGAAGCTTGTTGTTGTGTATTCACTGAAGATAGAGTCTTAGCAATGAGTGCCAATGGATCATGAATCTTTGCTAATAGAAATAAACACTTATTGGATAAGGGATCGGTTCTGAGTGAAACAAGCAGTGGCAACCGCATCAGCCCATAGAAATAACGGTGCACTAGAATATATTAGCATTGTGCGAGCAGCTTCCACAAGAGTACGATTTCTTCTTTCAACTACCCCATTCTGCTGTGGAGTTCTAACAGCTGATGTCTGATGAGTAATTCCAACATCTTCAAAATAAGTTCTTAACTCCTGATTAGTGAATTCTGTGCCGTTGTCTGTTCGTACAACCCTTACTGGAGTTTACAGCCTTATTGTTCGTACAACCCTTATTGTTCGTAACTTTTTGACATGAAAACCTAAAAGGCTTTCCTATGGGCTTGGCTTGGGCTTCGTGGACTTGGGTTTGGACATGGGTTACACGCCATTATTCAATGCTAGCTTAACTAAACTAAAGCCCATTTAGCTTAGTCCAATCCACGAGCATCACCCCACGACTAAAATAAGTTTTCCCTTAGGGACTTTGGATAAAAAACAGTTAAAAAAGATAAAACTTTGTTAGCCTCGCTTTTTCTAAAGATAACGTCACTTACGTGAAGTGGACTAGATGCGTTGTATACTTTGCCCTTAGGGACTAGTATCGTGTAAGTGGCAAAGATAGAGCCTATAAATACCCCTCATGACTCTCCATGAGGGGTGAGGTGAATCATTTGGCTAGTTGTATTGTTTTGTTCTTATCAATAAACCTTGTGTTTTCTCCTCCCTCTCTCTAGTTTCTCTCTCTAAAAAGGATGAAGATCTTCATCTTCTTCCACCAACCTCGACCTCCAAACCACATAAATCTTATATTCTTCGGTCCTGACAATTGGTATCAATCGCCTAACAATGGTTTAGGAGTGTTTGTGTTTGGTTTGAAGGTGTTACGCGTAAAAAGCTCTCGTTTTACGTTTTTGTCAAGCTTAAAGCTTTAATTTTTGCACTCAAAAATTCAAGATTCTTGTGGTTTAAGGTTTATTTGGTGCTAAAGTTTCAGTTTTTTGCAAAAAGTTCGAAGCTTTACGTGTTTTTCTTCATTTTTAAGCTCGTTTTTGATTCTTTGGTCATTTCTACTCGTAACTTTTCTAGGCACTTTGGGTGAAAAAGGTCTACATTTTTGGGTTATTCGAGTGTTTTTAAGGATTTCTGTGCAAGAGAAATTGGTTGAATCATTGAAATTTTTTTATGAGTAGGTCAAAACCCTAGTTCTACTCGTAAGAAAGTCAACTACGCATAGTGTTCTACTCGTAACTTTTTGGTGAAGAATCTTCGTGCTATAACGGTGACTCAGTGCTTCCCTCACTTGGATAAGTGTGTGGAACACTTCGACTTTTGGATATCTTTTACGCTGTGAAAGTGTAAAGGATTTTTGGGTTCTACGCGTAAGCTTTTTCTACGCGTAAGATTTTCCTACGCGTAAGCTATTCCTACGCGTAACCTCTCTTGTTACGCGTAAGTTGTGTTCTACGCATAAGAATTTCCTACGCATAAGAATCCTACGCCTAAGCATCCTACGCCTAAGGATTCCTACGCCTAAGATCCTACGCATAAGATCCTACGCCTAAGTTTCTACTCATAACTTGTGTTTCTACGCCTAAGCTCTTTTTGGCGGGAAAACTTGAGTAAAAATTAAATTTTTGAGGAGACTAAACGTTCAATTTTTACGCGAGATTCAAATTTTGGTATAACTTGGAAATTTTTGGTCAAAAATTCAAATTTTTGGGCCTAAATTCAAATTTTTCGGGTCAAATTTTGCGTCAAAATTGTCATAACTCAAATTTTTCATACGACCTTAGAATTGATTTTTAAAGTGAATTTCAAATTTTGGGCGGAAATTTTTAAGAACCGAGTTCACGAGTACGACTTTCGGAAAAACCTCAACTGAGCTTAATCTTCATCAACCACAACTCCTTTATCGTTGAATCGATCCTACATCAACTTTATCAGATCATACCTTCATCAATGGCTACTCAACAAGACATTCATGCAGCCGGTGCCGAAAACCGACCTCCTATGTTGGCAAAAGGTGGTTATCTTCAATGGACAAGTCGAATGCTCCGTTACATCAAGACCAAACCTAATGGCAAACTCATGATTAAATCCATTCAGGATGGACCCTTCCAGCCTCGACAAGTTAATGTACCTGGAAATCCTGATGCAACACCTCCCACCGCACCATCTTCTCGTCTTCAATACGAATCTGAATACACTGCAGAGGATCAGAAACAAGTCGAAGCAGATGACATGGCAATTCATATTATCCAACTGGGTTTACCAATAGACATCTTTGCTGCGGTAGACAGTTGTGAAACTGCTTTCGATATGTGGGAACGTGTTAGACGACTTTGTCATGGAACAGAAATTGGTCATCAAGAAATGGAGAACAAGTTGCTAACTGAATGGGAAAAGTTTACTTCCACACCAGGAGAATCCATTGAATCCTACTATGGAAGGTATTGCACTTTGATGAATGAGCTAATCAGAAACAAGCTGACACCCAGAACTATCGTTCAAAACATCAAGTTCCTGAACAATCTTCCAGAAGAATGGGGACGATATGTCACTATTGTCAACCAAACAAAAGACCTTCATCAAGTGAACTTTGATCAACTGAATGATTTTCTGAAACAAAACCAAAATGAAGTGAATGAAGTCAGGAAAGAAAGATTGGCAAAGAATCATGATCCATTGGCACTCATTGCTAAGACTCTATCTTCAGTGAATACACAACAACAAGCTTCATCATCTTCCAACAACAACAACTTGCAGCAACAACAACAATTCTATCCAGATCAACAATACCAGGAACAAGAAATCACTGATCTCGAATCTGATCAAGAAGACCCTATGTCCCAAATAATTTCTCTCTTGGGTCAAGTAATCAAAGGTCACTATTCCACACCTACTAACAACAACCAAAGGATATCATCAAACACTCGCAACAGGCAAATTGCACAGCCGGGTGTGAATATGGGTAATCAAGGACAAATGGTTGGAGTTATTGGGAATCAGCAGGGATATGCTACTGGATTTCGCATGGGTAATCAGGCAGTTCCGAATCAGGGTAATCAGATGAGACAGAATGTTGGGAATAGAGCAGTGGGTAATCAGAATCGGAATGTTGCAGCTCCAGTCGTTGGGAATCATGGAAATGTGAATCAGGGTAATCAGATTAAGTGTTATAACTGTCAAGGAATGGGTCACATGGCAAGGAATTGTCCTTCTAAGCCGAACAAGAATGATCTTGAGTATCTTCAGAAAACTGTCCTGTTGGTACAAAAGGACCGCGCTGGATTTCAGTTGAGTGCTGAGGAACATGACTTTTTGGCTATTATGGATGATTTGGAAGACCTCGAGGAAATTAATGCGAACTGCATCTTCATGGCAAATCTTCAGGAAGCTAAGTACGACACTGAGTCAGACTCACCTCCTGTCTATGACGCCAATACCGTATCTGAGGTACCAATCATTGATCCATGTTATAACAATGTCATATTTGATGTGTTTACTCATGACGAACAGCATTCTGTGACGCCAGCACCTACTTATGATACATACCTGGACAATCCGAGTTGTAGCAATACTAACTCTGAGACTCCAGATGTGGATCCTAGTGGAGGCTGTGTGGCACAAAATACTGAGACTGATGAGGAAACACGTGCTTATGTTGAATCATTAATCAATCAATGTGGCATTGAAGCTGAGAAAGTTAGAACGGTCAATCGCGAAGTTAAGGCCGCGAATGCTATATTGACCGCTGAGCTTGAGAGTTACAAGGAGCATGCCAAAGCCTATGAATTTCATACAAACAAAATGTCAGAATTAGAAATTGGTTATCGAGATTCTGTTTTAAGAGAAAAAGATTTGCAACTCAAGTATGACACACTTGATGTGAATCTGAATTTGAAAATCAAATCTTTAAACAAGGAAATTTCTGAACTAAATGACCAACTTTCTAAACAAAAAGCAATGTATTCTGATCTTGAAAAAGATAAGAAGAAGTTGATTACTGATTTTGCAAAACGAGAAGATTCTCTTCTTGATGAAATTCTTGATAAAACGGAAAAAATCAAAACATTGGACAATTTGCTTCTTACAACGGGTCATTCAGCTAAATCAAACAAGATGCTTTCTAACCAAGTAAATCCACGTTTTCATACTTCACATAAAATGGCACTTGGTAATGACCCTTCTTCGTTTCTCAAGAAAGCTCAGAAATCTCAGAATGTGTGGCACAATGGAAAACCTTTGCATGAACCTATAATTGTGCATGATTCTCTTGAAACGTTGGAACTATCTGAGGAGAGTAGATCAAAAATGAAACAAAAACATCCGGAAATCAAACCGATTGATTATAACAAATGGAACCAAATTTATGGTCTTCCTTTTGTTTCTCAAAAAGGACAGTCAACGTTTTCCACCACACAAAGTGTTTCAAACAAAGTGTCAACACCAGTTTCAAACTCAGTTTCAAAACCAGTTGTTGTCTCCAATTCTCTTTCGAACATTGAACAAATGTCTTCAAACAATCCTTTTAACACAAGTGAAGCGCGAAGCATTTTGGAAAATGTGAAAACTAGAATTGCGGATCTTCAAGAGACCGTTAAAACTAAAACCAACATTAGAAACATCTGGTTTAATAGTTTTGATAATGAACAGAAAAAGTTTTTTGAAACTCAAATTGCCCCTCAGCTGAATAACATCAGTGCAAGGGTAATTCATTTTGAACAAGCGTTTTTGAAAGAAACAACTGACTTTGTCAAGGACCATAAATCCCTGGTAAAGCAAGCTAATGACAGTGTTGAACACATCAAAGTTTTGGAAAAGTTTAATGACTCTCTCTCCGAAGATGTTCTGACTACTGATATTATGTCCATCATTTTGCAAACATATTCTGTTGAAGATCATGAAAGACTCCAGTCTGAGACCTCCGAAATTTTTTCAAAATATGAAAAAGCTCTTATGAAACTTGAAAAAGAAAATATCTCATATTTTAAACAACTTGATCGAAAAACTGAGGAATGCAAGTATGACAAATTGTCGTATGAGCGTGCCTACAATGACATGAAAGCTAAAAATGATCTTTTGAGGGCTCAGCTGGAAAGTCAAAAAGGACAGGCAATGGAAACTGTGATTACAAAACCATTGACTGCGGAGAAAGCAAATGTTCTCAAACCGGTTTCAAAACCAAAAATGTCTGTTTCTTTGCCTCCTCCAAAAGTCAATGAGAAAAATGTTTCATCAAAACCAGTCACTCCACCTGTCGTGCCTAAACAAAATGTTGATAAAGGGAAAGCGGTTATTGAGAATCCTAAAGTTTTAGCACCTGGCCTTTTTAAGATGAGTACCAATAATGCGTCTGCCTCCACATCTAAAGAGACTAGGATAGCTGAAACCACCTCCCTTCATAAAAATGTGAATCCTAATGCGTGTGCCTCACCTTCTACAGGACTAGAAAGCACCTCTAGGAGCAGCAGACTAAAGCCTAAGAGCAATACAAGGAACAATAGAGTCTCGACTGCCTCTAGGAGTAGTAGCTTGAATAAAGAGAAGAAAGTAGAAGAACACCCTAGGAATTTACAGCCTTTGAATAAGAAAAACATTTCATCTGAATGTACTGAATCTGTGAAACTTGCTAAGTCTAATGAATGTGTTGAATCTCTTTGTTTAACTTGCAAGAAATCTTTAAATGTTCAAGATGATTGTGTTTCTAAGAATGTGAATGATAAGCCTGTTAAGAAGAACGTCCCAAAAAGTAATTACACTAAACGAGTTGGAAGACTAGTTGCAAAACTTAGGCTTTACACTACTGACAGGAACCAACGTGTATACTTTAGGGATGATATTTGGAAACCCACAGGTAGAACTTTCACACTCCAGAATGGTACAATGAGTGATAAACCAGAATCCCCTGTAGAAAACCTCTCTGAGTGTGATAAGGATTTTACCTCTAACCCAAAGGAACCAAAATCAAAACGGTTTCCACAATATTCTTTTTCTGTAACTGGCAGGTTATCGAAATTTGTCTTTGGATCGTCGACTCGGGTTGCTCCAAGCACATGACCGGGAATCTGAAGCTGCTGATCAATTTCGTCTGGAAATTCATGGGAACCGTACGTTTCGGAAATGATCATGTAGCAGCTATCATGGGTTATGGAGATCTACCTTTTGGAAATTATTTGATCACTCGGGTTTACTATGTCGAAGGGTTGGGACACAATTTGTTCTCAGTCGGGCAGTTCTGTGATGCAGATTTAGAGGTTGCTTTTAGGAGAAATGCTTGCTTCGTTAGAAACTTGGATGGCACTGATCTCTTAACTGGGAATCGTGATACAAACTTGTATGCTATCGACATCAATCAAATGGCCTCTTCATCACCAATATGTCTTATGACACGAGCATCTGGAACACAGTCCTGGTTGTGGCACAGAAGGTTATCCCATCTCAATTTCGACACCATCAACAAAATTGCCAAAGACAACATCGTCAACGGACTTCCAAAGTTCAAATACACCAAGGATCACTTATGTCCATCATGCGAACAAGGAAAAAGCAAAAGAGCATCATATAAACCCAAATCCGTACCTAGTTCGGAAGCAAAGTTGCATATGTTGCACATGGACTTATGTGGCCCAATGAGAGTTGAAAGCATTAATGGGAAAAAGTATA
>BPTQ01000005.1:166861418-166912246 GCA_019973895.1 Chrysanthemum seticuspe | reverse complement strand
ACCTCCAAAACCTTACAGACTCTGTAGAACACGTCAAAGTCTTATTACTTAGAGGAGCAGACTAAGACAAGGAAGTCTTGAAAGCAGGTTTTCGAAAGAACCTCCAAGTCCACATCTCCTACCCTATCCTCATCGAAGGACTCTCCCTTGAAAGAAGAATCCTCATCCAAAGGAGAAACCTTATCCAAAGGAGAAACCTTGTAAGGAGACTGATAGACATGAACACCGTGAAGGTCGTGACGGAGAAGACCAGGAAGCTCATCCACAGGGTCTTCGGAAAAGTAGTTCCACAGGTTGAAATGGAAGAAATTGCCGATGGGCTATGGAAAACATGCAAAGGTCGAAAAACTAAAGGAGACATTCTTCCACTAGCCCATTAAGTCGAGGGATAAAGAAGCATCTGCAAAGAAACTAAGACTGTCTATCTTACACGAGTCAGACCTACAGTACTAATAGACCCAGTAACTAAGAGGACCCCTATAGTCCTACTTCAGGTTCTCGAGAGACTTAGTTGTCGAACCACATAGACTGTATCCCTTAAAACAACGGTTCGAAGAAGACTTTGTCGTAGTACAGAAGGGTTTCGTCACGAAGTTAATACTACAGGAAGAACAACTAGTCTCTGGTCTTTTAGACGTCAAGGTACTCGAACCCTACGAGTATAGGTGACAGTGCTGGGCTCTGACTAAACCACTACTATTATATCTCACAGGAGGTACCAACTCCTTATAAGAAGTCGAGGTGCTCTCTCACGAATCATTACTAAGGACATCGAAGTAGTATTGGTTATAGATAGTTCTTAACGTCCTGTCAGACAAGTCATCCCCACCGTTTCTTCAGCCAACCTCGCTACAGACCTTACTACTCTTGTTGAGCATTCAGTAGTCCTCACTATCACTGAACAAACACTAGAAGCACTGCTTTGGGAAGACATGATGCTGTTTCAGAAGAAGCTTGGCAACAAAATTCCCTATGTCAGATACACCAAGCTGTTGATTCAGAGAGCTCTTGGACTTCATCCTGATATCCCCAGGAGAATCAATGACCCAGATAATCATGACATCCAGACTGAGCACATTCTATCTGTCAGAATCAAAGAAACGTCTACGAAGAAATAGGGAGCTGAATTACCCGATCACCTTCTTACAGAGGAAATCAAAAAGCTGGAAACGTACAAAAGGTATCGGGTAGCCGTTAAAGAAGGTAAAGTTGGACACCTTGATGAAAAGGCTTCTGGGACACCTACTCGAAGGACCAGAAGAGGCAGTGCTGGAAGTGCCACAAGTACAGATAGTCAGAGGAATGTTCCAAAGAGGAAACCTATTCCAAAGAGGAAACCTACTCCTAAGAAGAAAGTTCCCTCTCAGGAAGCTACTCCTATCCCATCCTCTACACCTGAACCTCCAAGAAAGCTTTTGGACGAAAGTTCTGAAGGAACAGAATCAGACGAGGAGATTCATTATTCTGAAACTGCACAAGATGTCTCAGACATTCCAAAACCTCCAAGTCCTCAAGCTGACAAAAGTAAAGGAAAGACTCCTGTACTTGAGACATTTGATGAAAGCTCTGAAAGTGAAAATGTTGAAGAGCCACCGGAAATTGAGTACAAGAAGAAAGTCAAACGACTTAGACATCAAAACAAGGCTGAAGTGTTTGCAAAAGATCAAATGGGTGGTCCCGGAGGATCAAGTGGTGCTGCCTACTCCTCACCAGATTCTGATGCGGTTAATCGACCCGATAAGGGATCTGGTGCCACCACTCTTCTGCAACAACAAAAGCTTGTGGAGGATTCTATCGAATATGAGTTTGAGAACCCTGAAATTGAGAAGTCTGAGAAAGATAAAGATGATGATTATGACAAGTTGCTTCTGGAAAGTCCCACACATTCACAGAAGGAAACTTCTGAACTGCCCAAGGACCCCGAGCCTCCTCATATCTCCTCCTCATCAGATTCTTCATCTCACTCCTCACCACCACCATCAAAGAAGTCAACCAAATCAACATCCAAATCTGTGAAGAAACCACCTCGCTCTTGGATTTCTCAGACACATGAAAGAATTGTAAAAGCTGTCAAACAATTCAGAATGAAAGACATGTTATACAGGAAGCTTAACTTTCTCAATCAACAAATACAATATCTACATGACAAGAATGACAAGATGCAAGAAGAAAGGAAGTTTATTCAGGAATTCATGAAAAGTCATCGTCAAGAGGAACTGAACGAAATGATCGAAGGTTACACTAACAACTAACTTCAGAATATCGTTCCTAAAGTCACAAAGGAGCTGTTTACCAGACAACTATATCCAAATCTGATGCAAATCTCCAAGCAAACTATCCGATCAACGCCCCTAACCGTAACAATCAATCCAACCGATCCGGTAGTTTTCTCTAACAATGAATTGGTGGCCAAGCTTGTTACACAAATGTCGCCACGAGCTGCAATGTTCAACTCTGAAGAAGCAAAACTGTATCAAGCATTGCTAGACTACCAACTTCAAGAAGCTTGTAGATTTGAGACAGAAAAGTTGAAACGTCCTAGAGACGATGAAGATAAGGATAAAGACAAGGACTCTGCACCTAAACGTCAGAAGCAGTCTGGTGAATCTTCTTCGATGCCACCTCCTCCACAACGGACTTCTTCTCAACAGAAGTCTCCTCCACCTCGGTCTTCTACTGATAAACCTCGGGACGATTCCGAGTTACCACCCATGACTCAGAAAACCGGTGATAATTTTGAGTATACGGGTGGTGACGATGAAGAGGTCCTTGAGCCCCTACAACAACCCACCTCACCCAAACAAGTGCAGAAATCGGAACCATCATCAAAGCCCTCGAAAAAGAAGAAGAAGAAGACGCTTCAATCTGACGTCGTATCTTGGCTAGATGACGATAAAACCGAAGAATTTGAATGGTTCTCTACACTTTTCGATCAAACCCCCTACCCTGAAGAAGGTCAAGAGCTGGTAGATGGTTCCACATTGGAGCATCCTAAACTGTTGCAAGAAAAGTTCCATGTGAAGAAAATGACGAAATCTGAATTGAAGCGAATCAAGAACGAAGCTTTTCAAATTCTAAAGGACAGCTCTGAAAGCGCCCTCGAGGTCGAATATCATCTTGAGAACATCGCTCGAGCTATGTCTAACAACATGGATTGGCTCAATCCGGAAGCAAACATTGACTTCACACAAAGGAACAACCCTCCATACTACACCGATTGGACCAAACCCCTACCGACCATTGGCCAAGCAGATGAACCACGGATTCCCTTCCGATACTTCTTTAACAGAGACCTGGATTTTCTCTTACACGGTAGCGATGGTTCGCGAAAATACGCTACATCGTTGACTCTTCCATTCCCAGCGGCTATTTACTCAAACTGCATAGCTATCGAGGAACGTGCAAATCGCTTGTTTTCTGACAACGTGCAAGCATACGACCGAGATGCATTGTATGGGATTCATCATTGGGCTGAACGCCAAAAAATCTTCTACAGAAGCTGCCTGGTTCAAAAGTCTCAACACGCAGTGTACAGTTCTAAGGACATCGTGGCCATCAAACATGTTGATCTCAAGTCTAAGTGGGACTACACCTTCTTGAAGAATATCATAGTCAAACAACAAGATGAACAGGACTATGCATTCTCCGAAGCTGACTTTGAGAATTTGTCCCTCAACGACATCGAAGACATGTACCTTGCCAAAGTACAGGGTCGTATGAGACAATTCTCGACTGAAGTTCAACGTGAATTTATCAAGTCACTTCTCATCTTCATTAGACGCATCGTGATCAAAGAACGTGTAGAAGATATCCAGCTGGCTGTTGAATCTTATCAGACGCGTGTCAACCTCACTCCTCCAACGCTTGATCTTCCCGACATCAATCAGCTATCTCAATATACGCTCATCAGCAAACCATTCGGAGTTGTTTACCGCAGTGAACTTCAAAGAAAATGCTTAATGGCGTGTAGTGAACTTCAGAAATTCGGGGATCATACTTTGAAGCTGGTAAGGGACGGATTGGCGTACAGGTTGAAGGATATACGCCAGAAAATTTGGTCTCCTAAGCGCTGGAATTCTCAGGAAAGGAGGGATGTGACACGAATCATCACAATGATTGATGAAAGGTTGTTCAGAAGGGATCAGTTCAGACGATTGGAGAGCTATGTTGGTGGTCGACCCAGGATTAACATAACCGGCTTTCAACGCCCTTTGCGCACTCCTGGGAACATCACTGCACTTCCTGGTACCCCTTGAATTGGTTCTTTCATTACAAATTTGGATGTATGATTATATATGTCTATGGCTTGTGCACACATAACAGTGTACAACCCGTAATTGTCAAGAAATGACCCTGTGGTACGCTTCAGTGCCACAATCCTTATGAAAGGAGCGAAAGCTTCTTACTTTTGAGTAAAACCTATCAAACCTTTCAATTTTCAAAGGTTTTGCTCAAAAGAACAAGTACTTCCCCGTAAAATTTTTCAAAACCTCAACCGTTTATATCACTTGTTGAGGGGGAGTATTTGAATTAAAACTTTGTTCACAAATTGTTCATAGTGGTCACTCTTCCCGCAACACTCGAAATGGTCATATTTATTCTCAAACGTTTCAAAAATAACATTTTCATATGCCATTTTTGAGGGGGAGAAAATTGTGTGATAAGAAATATGTTGTGCAAAATGCAAATGAATCTGTGTACCTCAGACTTAACCAACGAATTGACGGTACTAAACTGTTTTAACTCGAAAAGACTTGTCCTGGACAGGTATTAATTTCAAGCTAGCTCGCTAGTAATGTAAACGTGTCTCGGAAAGGACTTGTCCAAGTAGAAAGTACCATTCGAGACACTCTTGGTAGACATGAACTCTGACGGGTATGACAACCTTTCGAGGTTTGTCTACACCTTCAAGGTAGTTATTAGAGCTAGTTGTCACCTAAAAGCTGACAATGTAACTCTTTAACTATGCAACGTAACTGTGTCTCACGGGGGATTGTCTATCTCCAGTGGATCAATTCAAAATGTGCGCGCTCTTTCCTCACTGTGCATTTAAACCATTAAAACTCTTAAGCACATGTGGAGGGGGAGTATTTATGCAAAACCCTATCTCTCACAGTGGTTCAAACATGTTTTTCATTTACAAACCCTTTGAGAGATTTTTCACAAACAGTGGTTTTAATGGCAACATAGGTTAGTCATGGAGTTATAAGGTGATTAAGGTTAGGAATAACCGTCCTATGATCCGCCAGAGCCGGAGGGATCTACCCAAGGACACTACCATTAGTTAGTGTTAGAAGTCCTTAGGAATGATTGTAAAAAGGAGAAAATGAGAATCGGAGAAAGAAGGAGTTGAAGAATCAAAAAGAAATGAAAAGTAAAGGGTGAAAAGAAATAGCCCTCCAGATTACTCAACTTAGGGCAGACACCGGGTTCAATTCATATGCTACTGGCTGTCACTTAGTGACACCGGTATTGAAGATTAAAAGTCGTCATGGACCCAGTGA
Source organism: Chrysanthemum seticuspe (assembly GCA_019973895.1). NCBI lineage: Eukaryota > Viridiplantae > Streptophyta > Magnoliopsida > Asterales > Asteraceae > Chrysanthemum > Chrysanthemum seticuspe. The sequence goes on along the minus strand of BPTQ01000005.1, from coordinate 166,906,742 downwards.
CGCATGCACTAAACCTTCTTAGCCACTCAAGTTTCTCTCAACAGAAGCTTGTTTCATTCTCACAGGGAACCCTACGTAAACTATTGGCTTTCTCTTAGAGATCGCTGGTATTGAAGAAGGAGACCCTCTCCCTAGTCTCCGCTCAGGAAAACCAAAACGCACTATTGAGTCTAGAGCCACGAGATTCATCAAAAGATCTCTTAGGACCACTTGACATTTAATCACTTGTTGATCAACAAATAAGATCATCAGTGGTTCATATCGAGTCCTTCACAGATCTTAGCAATCTGTCGAGAACATTTATGAGAGGTTCACATCTGTGATCCTCAGTGATTGAATGGAAACTCCTTCCAGGGTCAACATCAAACAGCCCTGACAGCAGGTCACTTCGGTAAATCCCCGTGGATTACGCGAAGTGTGTCTCAAACGGTCTACATTCGTGAGGTGATGCTACGGTGTACCTCAGCGACTCATCTGAACTGTAGATGTACTTCGGTACATCGTGTTATATCACTTGTGGGACTCCAGTTCAGGAACGGCCTTTGTAAGAATTAGAGTTGTGTTTTCAAACTATGCTGTTAACACTCTCGAAGTTCAAACTTGTAAGTACCGGAACCTGCTTATTACTAACCGTTTGAAATGTTTTCTTCTTATGGAAGCTCCGGAGCAGGATGATCGTGCTGATTCTTCTCATGCTCACGCCAACATCATCACTAATGGAAGTTCTATTCAAAAGCAACACAACCGTCAGAATGATTCTTCATCAAACCAAAGAATCTACAAAGTTAAATACTTAGAGAACTTCATCAGTATTGAATTCCAACGTCATAGAGCGTGTGAGCATGTTGAAGAATGACGTGGAAACACTGGAGCAGCGAAGCAGACCTGAGGCAGACTGATGCAGACAACAACATACTATCACTTTCACCACAAAGAACAATGATCAAAGAACAAAGTTAATGATGACGTCAAAGCATAACCGGTCAAAGATAACTATCTCTCTACACTGGGGAGATTGTTCGAATCAAGGCAATTCCTCTCACAAGAAAGAAGAATGTCAGAAGAAGTCAGAGCTACTATTACATCAACGCCTTCACCGTTCATCACCAACACTTGAGGGGGAGATTGTTGGAATCACTCCTAAACCATAATCAAGTGTTAGTAATTAATATGTAATAGTTAGCTTTATTATGGCCTTTATGTTTGTTATTAGCCTTAAGCTTATGTAGAAGGCCCATGAGCTTAGGCCCAAGCCCATGAAAGAAAGGATGGAAACTAGGAGTGTTGCCCTAGCTTTCCTCCTATAAATACTCTTGTAAACCCTCATTTGAGGGTTGGTTGTTCTCTTTTCTATTTCACTCTTTCCTTTAACCTTTCTCTCTATATTTCGTGTGTTTGGATAAGGGTTCAACCGACCTCTTATTCTCTATCTCTTCTCTTGATGCTTGTGTTGTAAAACTAGTGACCTAACAGCACAAGTACAGGAGTCTTCCCTTTGCCATGTTCAGCTGTAGGACTAGGATGTTTTGCTACTGAGGGAGGTGGTTCGATTGCAAATTCAGAGTAGGTAATCTCTTCATCTGAATCAGTACCTTCAGAGCTTTCGTACACAAGCTTTCTTTGCGGTTCAGGTGTGGGTATAGGTTCAACTTCCTTTACGGGAACAATCCTTTTACGAGGAGGATTCCTTTTGGGAAACTTCCTTTGACTCTCTGTGCTTACTGCACTTCCAACACTTCCTCTTCTGGTTCTCCGAGTAGCTGTTCCAGAAGACTTCTCATCAAGATGACCAACTTTGCCTTCTTTTACTGCTACCCGATACCTTTTGTACGTTTCAAGCTTTTTGATTTCATTAGTCAGAAGGTGATCAGGTAACACCGCACCTTGTTTCTTTGTTGACGATTCCTTAATTCTGACAGACAGGATGGGCTCAGTCAACATGTCGTGATTGTCGGGGTCATTGAGCCTCTTGGGGATATCAGGATGAAGTCCAAGTGCTCTCTGGATCAACAGTTTTGTGTATCTGACATAGGGAATCTTTGAGCCAAGCTTCTTGTGAAATGACATCATGTCTTCCCATAACAGTGCTTCAATTTCGATGTCCTTTTTGTTAATTAATGACCAGAAAATTTGTAGTTCCATGAGCTTAGGATGCTCATAGCCACTATCACGACTAGAGACTGATTTGGTGATGATGATCTAGAGGGTTCTCCACGGTTCAGGAATGTTCTTAAGCTCCACATGAGAGTGCTTAGTGGCAATTCCTGAAGCTTCATCATAGCCAATATCAATCAGGAATTGAAGAACTGTCTCCTCAGTAGGTGTGGCAAAGAAGTCAGTTGGCACGATGTCTGGAATGATAAGCACAGCCCGTAAGTCTGCAGGAGTGATGGTGACTTGTTTGTGATTAAGTGTCACTGTCACTGCGCTTTGACATGTGATCCTCTGCATAGAATTCCAGAATTGCTGAATGTAGATTTCTGGTACTGAAGCAGAGTGTGAGAGCATGTTCTGGTAGGGATGATTCCTTAGAACATCCACAACAATCAGACAAGAAGATTCTGAGCATGTGAGGGTTTCTAAGTCAACCCTGAGGTTGTTCTTTCCAATCTTTCTCTGATAGCCATTAGGGAAGATATCAGCAATTGTGAGAACTTCTGGTGCATCCACATTCATTTGAGCAGCCATGTCGTGATCTGAAACAACATTAGCCTAAAGAACCAACATATCGAAAGACATAATGTTAGTCAATAGAAGGTTTTATTGTCTATTTATTGAATATACAGTGTCAATGATTGTTACGAGTCCTAAGTCACTTAATTGTCCAATTGTCCAATGACGTCGTGAGAAGTTTCGTGAGTTAGTTAACTTTAAGTTTTAAAGTTTATGTTATCACTTATAGTTCACAACATATCAAACGTTTAAGTTTATTAGTGACATTATTCGATTTGTGACGTTATGATTCATTTATTTACAAGTTTGCACGCGTAACAATTCAAAACGAAGGTTTGATCAAGGCTTATGCGTAGGAATAGTAGCTTATGCGTAAACAGAGGAAGTATACGCGTAGACACAAGCTTATGCGTAGGATCCTTACTTACGCGTAAGAAATGTTACGCGTTGGAAAAAGGGGACCTTATGCCTAGAACTTACGCGTAGGCGTATTAAAAACCTTACGCGTAAGGTTTACTCGTAAGAGTAGACCTTATGCGTAGAGGTCACTGTTTACGCATATCCTTCACAGGATACGCGTAGTCCCATTGTAGAACCTTACGCGTAACAGTTACGCGTAAAATTTCTCTTACGCATAACTTTCTATGCGTAAGGTGATCCTTATGCGTAGATTAACAAACACCTTGATTCTGAGTTTTATGCGTAGCAAGCCTGAAATAAAATCATCATAACATCAATCTTAACACACATATTCATTAAACAACAAGTCATGGCATGAAAACATGTTAAACATTTACGCGTAGAAAGTCATACGCGTAGATCAAAACCCTATAGTTTAAGAATTACGCGTATGATTTCTAACCATAGGATCTGCACCAAACGTTTTCTGGTAGGTCTTAGGTGTTGTGAGAGTCTAATAACCAAGTTTTAACATTCAATTCGTGGTGAATCAAAAATACCCAAACTCAAGAACATTAAACCTTAATTCCTAATTCTGACATAATTAGTGTTTCTGGGTGGTTATAGGGTCTGGAAATCATTAATTCAACATGATATAAACATCACACAACAATTTTTTTGACCAAAAACCTTCACATTTGAAAACACCCAATTCGACTTAAGAACCCTAATTTTGAAAAGCCATCAATTAGTGTTTCTGGGTGCATTTTGAGGATAAAAAAGATATCCTTGATGTTCTAAAAAACGTTTTGACACGATCTTTTTGACCACAAACACACAACACATGATCATGTGTTCTTACGCATATGCGAAGAACACAAAATCAACCATATAAGTAGATTTGACCGTTGGATTCATTTGAAAATCAAAACCAATGTTTAAAAACATGTTAGAAACATTAATCCACTTACAGTTTGATGATCAAAAACACAGATTGGATGAACGATTCTTAGGTGTAGGATCTTTTAGGTGTAAGTAATAAATGTGATGGAATAGTTAGGTGGAGAGTGTTTTTATTAAAATGACTTTAACATTTTGATAGTTTTGGTCCCTCCACCTTTTCCTTTTACATACAAAGCCATTTAACTTCCATTTTGGTTACCAAACAAAGATTTTGAGAAAGAAACTTGACGACACTCCCCCTCGACTTAAGAAACTAATGAAAGGTTATAAATTTTAGTCCGAGGAGTGTCATTGAACTAGAAAATTTTACCACCATTGATAAAAGAAACAACCGGGATATGATAACATGCAAGTACACAAATGTTTTGAAACAGTTAAGTGATTATTTTCTCCCCCTCAACACTTGATCGAAAAATACTGAATTTTGAATGATTAGAGTGTTGACGGAAGAAATGTACTTGCCATGTTGAAAGAAACATAGATAGAAGAATATTTTTGTTGTTTTATCAGGTTTTATATTTTTGTATTTTGTTTTTGGAAAAATATTTACAAAAGATATTTTGGTGTTTGACAAGTTTTTAAGACTGTTTTAGGAGGTCATCCAATTCCTCTTGTGTCAAACACCTCATACCAATCCGGTGGACCAACTCATTAAACCTAGCGGGAGGCAAGGCTTTGGTGAGCAGATCTGCCAATTGGTATTCAGTACCCACGAAGTATAATTCAACTGTACCCTGTTCCACGTGGTCCTTGATGAAAGGATAACGAAGATCGATGTGCTTTGATTTCGAGTGATGGACTGAGTTGCTCGAGATCGCAATGGCACTCCGATTGTCGCAGTACATCGGGATTCTGTCAAATATGTAACCATAGTCTTTGAGTTGTGTTCTCATCCAGATGACTTGAGCACAACACGCGGACATGGCTACATATTCTGCTTCGGTTGATGACAGCGATGTAAAGTCCTGCTTCTTTGATTGCCAAGACACCAGTTTATCACCAAGAAATTGTAGTGCTCCAGAAGTACTTTTCCTTGAGTCTAAGCATCCTGCGTGGTCAGCGTCTGAAAAAGCGATTAGTTCAAAACCAGAATCCTTCGGATACCAGATCCCCAAGTTAATGGTTCCCTTGATGTATCGGAGGATTCTTTTAGCATCAGAGAGGTGGGTTTCAGTTGGTCGCGACTGATAACGGGAGCATAGATAAACGACAAATACAATATCAGGTATGCTAGCTGTTAGATACATGAGAGACCCAATAATACTTCGGTATTTGGTAGGGTCAACTAATTTCCCATGTAAATCAGCATCTAGCTTCTTAGTATGAGCCATTGGTGTTGCATAAGTGTCACAGGTTTTCATTCCAAATTTGTGTAACAATTCAAGGGCATATTTGGACTGACTCAAGAAAATACCACGAGGTGATTGATGAACTTGCAATCCTAGAAAGAACGTAAGTTCACCCATCATGGACATTTTAAAATTTTTCTTCATTAGTTTTGCAAAAGCGATTGAAAACGTTTTATGTGTAGACCCAAAAATGATGTCATCCACGTAAATTTGAACAATTAAGATATGTGCCCCGTGATATTGTATAAAAAGAGTAGGGTCAACCGAACCTTTGGTGAAATTATTAGCAATGAGGAAAGATGATAGCTTATCGTACCATGCCCGAGGGACTTGTTTGAGACCATAAAGAGCTTTGTTCAGTTTGTAGACATGGTTCGGGAACTCAGGATCAACGAATCCATCTGGTTGGCTGACATAAACCGTTTCTTTAAGTTGTCCATTGAGAAACGCAGTTTTGACATCCATCTGATAGACCGTCATATTCATATGAGCCGCGAACTCGAGAAATATCCGAACAGCCTCAAGACGAGCAACCAGAGCAAAAGATTCTTCAAAGTCTATACCCTCTTCCTGACGATAACCCTTAGCAACTAGACGTGACTTGTTTTGGATTACGTTCCCTTCAGCATCCAATTTGTTTTTCCAAATCCATTTGAGACCAATGACGTAGACCCCTGTTGGTCTTTCAACCAGTTCCCATACTTCAAGACGTTTGAATTGGTTGAGTTCTTCTTGCATGGATTCAATCCAGGTGTCTTTTGTCATTGCGTCTTTGATGTTTTTAGGCTCAGATTGGCAGACAGTAAGTGCATAAATGCAGTGCTCACCATCTGAGTGAAGACGTTGTCTCGTAACGACTGGTTGGTTCGGGTTGCCAATAATATTTTTCAGAGGATGGTCTTTTGTCCATCTATGTGTGGAGGGTTGATATTGGTATACATTGTGCAGATTCTGAGGATTCAAGTGGTTTGTTGAAGATTCCGCGACATCTGGTGCATCAGTCTCATTAGCAAACGGGTTAAAGAACGCATTTGGATCAAAATCTGCAGGTGGGGGTACTTCATTCAGAATATCATCAGCCGGTTCATCATTGTTGGAAGCGGTTTGTTCAACTGTTGTGTAGGAGTCAACTAGTGTAGGTGCATCTTCAACAGTAGTTGTTGTAGCAGGTGTATCAGGTATAAGATTAGTATCAGGTTGAGCAGCGGAAACAGCGGATACACCTGGAGCACGTTCATCAATATCGTCACTGAACAGCGGAGCAAATAACCTTTCCATTTGTTGACGAGTGAGCTGGGGGCTTTGTTCAGCTGATGATGGGGGTTGAGGGAAGTTTAAGCGGTTGTGACCGGGTTCTAAGCTGTTATACTCAGAAGCCATTTCCGTAAGTTCATCAAAATGAGCATGAATCGTTTCCATAACCTGTTTTGTACGACGATTCCATATCCGGTACCCTTTAGAATTCTCACAATATCCAATAAAGACTCTAATGTCAGCTTTGGCTTTGATCTTTCCAAAATCATCACGATCATTATTTGGATAGCAAAGGGATCCAAATACATGAAAGTGTTTGAGATTCGGTTTATGGTTGTGGACAAGCTCGAAAGGTGTTTTTTTGTGGCGTTTTGTAATCATAGAACGGTTTTGAGTATAGCATGCAGTAGATACAGCTTCTGCCCACAAGTAATCTGGAAGTTTAGCATTGATTAACATTGTTCTTGCAGCTTCCACTAACGTTCGGTTTCATCTTTCAACAACTCCGTTTTGTTCAGGTGTACGTGCAATAGATGTTTGATGCTAAATTCCCACTTTCTCATAGAATTCACAAAGGGTTTGGTTAACAAATTCAGTTCCTTTGTCTGTTTTGATTAGCCTGACGGTGTTGTGGAGCTGAACCTGTATTTTTGTGAGAAAGGTGATGATCATTTGTGGAGCTTGGTCTTTGCTTCTAAGAAAGTAGACCCAAGTCCATCGTGAGTATTCATCAAAAATTACTAAGATGTAGTGTTTGCCATTAATCGTTTGCACACGCATCGGGCCACACAATTCCATGTTAAGAAGATGAAGCACATGCTGAGAGCTGTGTTCCACCTTTGAAGGAAAATGAGCACGAGTGCTTTTCCCTTGTTCACAAGCTGAACATAGGTGATCTTTTTAATACCGGAATGGTGGGAGACCTTCAACTAGTTTGTGTCGAGCAAGATTGGTGATGGTTTGAAAGTTTAGATGTGAAAGACGACGGTGCCATAGCCAGGTTTTTGTTGATGTTGCCTTTGAAAGTAAGCAGATGGGAGATGAAGCAACCATGTCTTGCATAGAGATAGTGTAGAGACTAGAATTACGTGAGCCAGACATAAGGTCGTTTCCTTGTAGATCACGAATGAAACAAGTTTTCTCCCTGAAGGCGACCTCCAAATCTCCATCACAAAACTGACCTACTGTAAACAGATTGTGACCGAGGCCTTCCACAAAGTAAACCCTGCTGATTTCGATGTTCCCATTGACATAGTCTCCGTAGCCCATGATAGCTGCGAAGTGATCATTCCCGAACCTGACAGTGCCAATGAACTTTGCAATAAAGTTTGATAACAGTTTAAGGTTGCCTGTCATGTGTCGGGAACATCCGCTATCAACAATCCAGAGAATGATCTGTATCACCTGCATTACATACAGACGACACAGATGGAATAGAAGTAGATGTGGAACCCAAAATGTTAGAGGGTTCCGAAGCAGGTATATGAGACATACACACATTAATAATTTTAGGAATCCATTTAAATCCTAGTGTGTTATATATCCATTTCTGCCATCTATAACTACTCTTTGCTTTAGTCTTAGTCAATGCACTAGGTGGTACTACATTCTTAGGAGGTGAAACTGGAGCTACAGGGACATCAATGCTTGCCTTAGTATCTAAAGAAGGCGGTCTACCAAGCACAGACTTAGAATGATTAGTCGGCCTAGAGGTATTCCGATTCATAGGATTCCGTAAACGAGAGATTATAGCTTTAGCAACACATTTGTCATGACACTCAGAATTCATACTTTTTCGACAAATAACACAAGGTGCATCAGACTGAATATCAAAAGTGCTTAAAGGTTTAGCATTCGTTACATGACTATTTCTATTACATTTGCCAGACGCAATATCTATAGTGGAAGCAACGTGAGTCTTATTCATTGTCCTAGGGTGTTCTTCTACTTTAGCATTCCTTATTGATCTTTTCTTAGGTCGCAACTTCCTATTCTTCGATTGAGTGCTCCTAGGCTGTGAAGTACGGACGGTTGGAAAAGACGCAACTATTCCTGTTTCAGTAGAAGGAAGCACGTTAGCAACTTGTGATTTGGCAGTAGGGATTATAGGTTCACGATTACTAAGTGTGACTGGTGCTATTCTCTTAATCACGGTAGGCGGAAGTAGTTCATACTTTCCTAACATTTCTCTTAACTTAAAGATAGTGTGAATCAAATCTTGATTTTTAGAACGGATATTTCCAGCAAAATTCATGACTTCTCTAGTGTGTGCAAGATAGTGATCAAGTTCGTTTGATGCTTCATGACAAGTCTTATTGAGTAAATCAAATATGACACCATATTCCTGTTTAACTTTTACAAGTTCTTGTTCATATTTTGAGACTTGACTTTTCAAAGACACGTTTTGATCATCCACTTTCTCAAAATTAGGATCAGAAGATTTAGTATGCAACTGAGTGATTTTGTTTTGAAAAGCAAGTTGTTTATTGTGAATATCTTTTTGACACCAATTAAGACGACGTTTTGCATAGGAAAGTTCGTTAAGCAATCGTTCATTTTCAGATTTTAAAGACTCGATCTGAAGCACATTATCGGTGTTCTCAACAGTTACACTCTTATCAATAGTATCAGCAGAGATATAATCAGATGCATGTGGCAAAGAAATGAATAACACAACATTATGGATATCAGCACAGATAACATCTTTCAAGAGTCGATCAACATCTTTTCTCAACATTTTCTTTTTACGTTTAGTGTTAGAAATAGATGTTTCTGTTTTCTCGAAAACGACCTTCATCACTCCAAGTTCCTTATGAAAGTCCCGTTCCCAAGACAATGCACAATGTTTCAAATTTTTAACATTTGGTAAAATATTTTTCTGAAAAATGTCTCTTTGTTCTCGCGCCGGAGGCGATTGAAAATGTTGAACTTTGATTTCAGAATGATATTCTATCTCATGTTGTAAATTTTTGAGGTCAGCCATGAAAATGTCAAAATATCTAAGAATTTTTCGATTTTCAGGTTTTGAGTTTACTTCACTAATGGAAGGTAAAGGACCATAAATTTGTGCATAATCTGGTTGGGGATTAACATTAGAAGACTCAGGTGTTTTTATGATAACCCTTGGTGTGTTAGAAGAATCCGTTGGTGTGACAAAAGTGACCGGTTTTGAATAATTAAAAGGTTTGTTGTAAACAACAGTTTTTAATTTTGATCGACTCTCGTCTTCTGCATCTAATTCCTCTTGACGATGATATTCAACAACACTCATAACAGTATCATTAATTTTATATTCTGCACTGGAAACTTCAGGATTTGGTTTGAATGTTTTAAGTGAAAGCTTAGGTTTGTAATCAACAAGAGTTGGTCCATATCCTTTTGGATTGCTTTTTGTATGCAGAGAACTGTTTTTGACAAGTTAACAACTCAGCCTTAGCTTTTTGATTTTCCAAGGTAAGAGCGTTAATTTGCTTTTTATGTTCATGTTTCAGTTGTTCTATCTCAGACAACAAAGCATTCTTCGAAGCGGCTAGATCACGCATCTGTCTCTCTAAATATTTTTCGTTTTGATGAGATTTAGTAAAAGCGGCTTCAAAACCTTTTTCACGGTTTTCTTGAGTTTTAAAAAAGTTGAGTTGCATTTGTAAGCATTCAAAATCCTTGGTTAGCAGTGCATTTTTACTTTTTAAGTCCTTATTTAATGCACAACATTCTTCAATTTGGGATTGTTGGTCTTTAAGTAAGAGAGCAAGATCTGGATGAGGCAAAAGTTCGGTTTGTTCAACGGGAGTCACAACATGATCATTATTTAGATCCTCAAGTATAACCACGGAGTTAATTTGATTATCAATGGAAACCATAAGGTCATCTTGATCGTCAAATGTAACTACGGGGTTTAGTTGAAAATCGTTGGAATGTGATGTAGATGACTCATTTTGAACATTCTGAGCCTTGCCGGATTCAGATATTGGCGGAGATATTAGATCAGTGATAAATATGGTTTGTTCGGGTACCTGAGACAAGCCATCAGTGTCATACAATAGGCCTGTGTCACTCATGTGTAGCTCATGCATATTAGCCATCAACATAACTGCTGCATTAGCCTGCAAGTTCTCCATATCATCATCTGAGTCTGCATTTGCCATAAAACTCTGTTCTTTGTCTGTGAGAGATCCACCAGCTTCATCCTTAAGAGCCAAAAGAAGAGCCTCTTTGAAATAAGCACTACCCCTAGTCCTCGGCTTTGGGCATGCATTAGCCAGGTGTCCCTTCTCATTGCAGTTGTAGCATCGAAGACCAGTTAACCCATTCTGAGCATTTCCCTGTTCCACCACTGGAGCTCTGTTGTTGTTCCTACCCGTAGCATTAAACCCTTGACCACCGCCCATCTGACGACCATATCCACGATTCTGAACTTCAACTCGTCCATTGTTCACAACAGCCTGATTTCGTGTGTTAGATGAGGAACGAATACGATTGTTTGATTTGTTGGTATAACGGCCAAAAGCATTAGCAATCATAACAAATCCTTGTTGCAATGCTTCGAACGGATCGATGTCCTCATTAGCTTCACTGACAATTGGTTGAGCATTGGTGTTGTTGTATGGAACCAATTGATTTTGTTGAGATTGTTGCTGTGAATGATCGTTTTGTGTGACTGAGGCAGTTGGTTGAGTTGCTTGTTGAGGAGGATAACTTTGTTGAGCATATAAGCAAGTTGTTGATTTTCCGGATGTGTAGGTGGAGCAATTTGAGCACGGAGAATCCTTTCCCGATCAACTTCCTTTTCATGAGGCTTCAAGTAATCGTACAACAATCCATATGTAGAATGATGCATATTCTTCGCTTGACGGAGAAAAATGACATACTTCTCCCATTCAGGACCAAGACTACTCAGGAACTTAGTATTCACTGCAATTCTTGGCATGATGATGTTGTGTTTATCCAAATCATTGATGATGTCTGAAAATCGATGATGATAGGACTCTAGTTTCTCTCCAGGTTCAATCATGAAGTGTTCATAAGCCAAGTAAATTTTGGATTCCAAATCCTCCTGATTGAGTACAGATCCTTCCATAAGAAGACGAATATGATCCCACATTTTCTGTGCAGTCTTTTGAGCATCAACACTACGAAGAATTGGGTTTGGTAATCCTAAGAGGATATATTCCATTGCAAGCTCATCTACTTCATAGTGTATAAGTTCTTGAGGATTCAAGTCTGCAACAGTAGCAATGTTCGTTTGTTCATCTCTTGGTGGAATAGCATTTGGATCTCCGGGTACAATGACAGTAGGCATCTCAAATGGACCTTCCAAGATAACCTTCTTTAAGAACTTTCCATGTGGCTTCTTCAGATCACAAAACCTAAAGAACATTATCACCCATTGATCGTAGTTTCCTGGAGTTAGCATTGGAGGTCTATCAAGTGATCTAGTCTCATGAATTGATTGTTGGCTGCTTAAAGCTTCACACATCTTTGCAAACCAAGTGGGTTCCTTCATAGTGTTCCTTGATGGATGTTGATTGAAATCGTTTATGTAGGGTTGAACTTGAAGGCTTGGAGGTGTTTGAACCATTTGTGGTAGAGGAATTGCTCCAAGTTGTGGAGTATGTTGTTGATTAAATTGTTGTTGATAAATTGCTTGTTGTTGATTCCATTGTTGATGTTGTGGACTTAGTTGTTGTTGTCGTTGAGAATAAGTGTAAGGGAAATAGTTAGAGTATGGTGGTTGAGACATATAGATTAACTTCTGTTATAAAAATGGATCTTTGTAGTCGAATGAACCTTAGTTGTTGAAGTGTCCTTAGGCGTAGAAATCACAATAATCCAAGTAGCACTTATGCATAAAAACACCAACGTTACGCGTAACAATCACAAGTTACGCGTAGAATTTAGATTACGCGTAAGTATGGAAAAGACTCTAAAGTTATGCGTAGACACAAAGTTAGGCGTAGAAACTTATGCGTAGGATTACCTTATGCGTAAGACTTGGCTTAGGCGTAAGATGAATCTTATGCGTAGGATTTCTACGCGTAAGCTTTATGCTTATGCGTAAGATTATGGTTTTGCCCAAATGATCTTTTACACTATCACAGTGCAAAAGATATCCAAAGTCGACGTATTTTCAGGCTTATCCAAGCAAGAAACACGGAGTAAACCACAAAACTGAAGATCAAACCACGGATAAAGTTAAGCATAAGATTAGGGTTTTGATACGCGTAATCTTACTCGTAAAAATGATTATGCCCAAATTTATTTCTAAACCAGATTTTTGTTATGGAATAGCGTTAATAGTACCAAAATAACACAAAAGTGTGAACCTTGATGAACCAAAACGGCTAAACGGGTTACGCGTAGAACTTCACCCACGAACAAAAACAAGCTTAAAAACTTAGATCCACGCGTAAAGTTTGAAACTTTTTGCCAAAAACAAGTATTTTAACACCTTAAAACGTTGAAAGTACAAGAATCTTGGATTAAAAAGTGTAAAAAACAAGTTTTTAAGCGAACCAAAGTATCTTGTTATTCTTACGCGTAGGACCAAAACCCACTTCAAGAAATAACGATTCACCCAACTAGTTAGGCGATTGATACCACTGTTAGGTCACTAGTTTTACAACACAAGCTTAATAGAAAGAGATAGAGAGGCAATTGAACAAGATTCACACACACACACGATATAATAGAGACGGTTATGCGTAGAGTGTAATGAAGAGAATAACTTGAACAACCAACCTTCAAATGAAGGTTTACAAGAGTATTTATAGGCAAGGAGCTAGGGCAACACTCCCACTCCTTCCCTTTTCCTTATTGGACATGGGCCTAAGCTTATGGGCCTTCTACATAAGCTTGACCTTAAACAAACATAAAGGCCATAATAAGCTACCTATTACATATGAGTAACAAACACTTGAATTAAGGTTTAGGAGTGATTCCAACATATTCTTACTTTCCACATTGTGTGAAACATCAAGTTTTCATTAATTTTGTGTCCTAATGAGATATTGTGGACGATCTCTTGGCTCTAGACTCAATAGTGCACATTTGGTTCCTATGCCGGAGACTAGGGAGAGGGTCTCCTTCTTCAATATCAACAATCTCTAAGAGAAAGTAGATAGATTATGTAGGTTCCCCGTGAGAATGAAACATGCCCTTTTAAGAGGAGCTTGAGTAGCTTGGGAAGTTTAGTGCAGTGCGTCACTGGGTCCATGACGTCTTCTCTTCAATACCAGTGTTACCTTGGTAACAACCAGTAGCATATGTATTGAACCCGGTTTCTGCCCTAAGGTTGAATTGTTGGAGGGCTATTTCTTTTCACCCTTTTTCACATTCATTTCTTTTTCATTCTTCAACCCTTTCAGTGCTTACCGAGACTTCATAACTAGAACCTTGTTGGGTTTATTCCAGTTCTAGCTCTATCTCAGTCCGCACTCTTCCCATATCTCACTTTTCTCCTTTTTTCATCATACCTAAGGACTCTACACTATCTAGTGGATTGTCCCTGGGTAGATCCCTCCGGTTCTGGCGAGATCATGGGAACGAATACCTAACCTAACCATCCTTATAACTCCATGCATAAAGTAAAATGGTTGGTCTTTTGGTACAGTTCATTCTTCCTTGAAACCAATTGAAAAATCGTTTGGAAAAATAAATCAAGGTACTTGTGATACGAGATCAAAGCATTTTGTACCTTAATAGTTTTGATCATTTGGAAATGCTCCCCCTCATCATGTGCATATGATATTGAAATTGTTTAGCACATGGAGGCAAGAGTTCTTTGAAATAATTTCTTGATCACAATTTCCATAGAAAAAGCCATTTGATTTTCTTGGTAAATTCTCCCCCTAAATATGTGCATAGGATATTTTAAATCATTTTATCACATAGAGGAAAGAGTTCTTTTGAAGTACATCCACGATCACAAAAGCCATTAAGAAACCATTAAAAAAATCAATCAAGGTACATTATGTTGAAACATAGAAATCTTTGTACCTTGAAAGTTTATTTTCTTTTTGAAATGCTCCCCCTCAATATGTGCTTCGAGATTCGAAAGCGTTTAGCACATATGGGAGAGCAGCCTGTACTTTTGAATCAAATCGATCATCATTTATCAAATTTCATTATTAAATCACAAATTCTCCCCCAATCAAAAATATCAAACCCTTTGAGATTTTGGATCCCAAGTGATTTAATAAGGTTTTGGAAAACATGGGAGAATATGTGGCCTTGTTTAAAACTCGTCTTGTTTTTGGATAAATGCTCCCCCTCAACATGTGCATTATGTATATTGAAATCGTTTGGCACATGGAGGCAGGAGTGCCTTTGAAGGACTAAAACCAATTATATTTAAAAGAGATTTGAGATTTAAATCACGATCTCTCCCCCGATCAAAAATTTCAAACCATTTGAGAGTTGTGATCCCAAAAGATTTAAATCATTTAGAAAATTTTGGGGAAAGACGTGGCAAGATTTGATTTTGAAAAATGACAGATAAGGACCATTTTAAGACATTAAAGATTTTTAGTGTCAGGTATGATTGTTTTAAGAGATCTTTAAGTAAAATAAAACAATTTCACAATCAAAGAAGAACAGAAAAAATTTCATTTTGACAGATCTTTGATTTTTAAAGAAAATCATACCATGGCATAACATTAAATCTTTAGATCACCACATTTTAACGTACAAACGGACTTGATAGATGAAATATCGTTTGAAAATATTTAATTTGAAATCACTAAAGATTTGACAGAATAAAGTCCGGTTGATTTCAAAACTTTGAATCCGATTTATTTTCAAAACAATATTTTTCCATTTTCAAAACAATATTTTTCAAAGTTTTAGAAAAATGGTATGATCACTATTATCCCTGCACAAAGATACGTTAGGTGGTTAAGATGCTTTTTTTGTTGTTGTTGTTGTTGAGGGTTGGAAGAAAACCGTCTGCTGATGCAGTGAGACCTCTGACGTTGCATTTGTTATGCCAACTATTCATAGAGGTCAAGTTAAGATCCGTTTCTTCATTTGTCAACCCAAGATATAGTTTCCCTTTCCTTTCGGCATCCAATCATCTTGATTTGTGGGATCCGGATTGGGAACATTCTTATAATCCATGATATATGCATACGTTAGTAGAAATACACAGATATATGGTGGCCGACAACACCCAAACATCAATCGACTAATAAAGGTCAATTCAACATATCAATCAGATCATATAAAGCATGGGATTTTATGTGATCAAACTCTAATCATCTAAACCTAACAATCATATCCTAAATTCCTAGTCCTTCGACATAGGCAACTATCATTTTTAATTAAGCACGCAGGATAATTAAGAAAGCCCATTAGATGATGTAAACTTGAAGAACATTCTCCCCCTCAATCAATGACTCATTTTCTGAAAAGTTTTAAAAGCGCTGAAGTCATTGATTAAGTTTGCAAATTTTAAAAAAAAACTTTGATTCTGATTGTTATCAAGCAACTCATTTACCATCATTTTTGAAAACAAAAAATATTTTTCTGAAGAATTTTAGACGGAAAAACATTTGTGTAGGAACAGCAGTCTTTTTGACAACATGCTTTCCTTGTTTTGTTTTTAGGATAAGTGCACGATTTTTTTTTTTTTTTTTTTTTTTAAATTTGTTTAGCGCAGCACTTTTCTTTCTTGAAGAGCGGGTTGCTATCAGAAATAATAGCAAACCATTGTTTAAGCACGGGTTACAGTCCGAAAAACTGTAAGCCATTGTTTTGAGACATGTTTAGAAACAAATATTTACACCTCCTGCTCGAACTTCATCTAAAGTCCCGTGCCATTATTGAATGACATTTCTAAGACCGTAGATGTTATCGATACCAGAAGACATGTCTTGAGAAAACATATTTTTGGTATTTTTCAATTTTCTGATTTTGATGGGCTTTTGTTGATTTTATATTTTTCTATTTTGTTTTTTTGAAAATTATTTACAGATAGAGTAATAGTTTAAGAAGATAATGATACAAGTACCGAGATAGGGAAATCGTTCAGCACTTTGTAGAAGAAAGAAATCAACATCTCTTAAACTTTCACCACTAAAGCATTCGAGGCTTCTAAACATGAGCCTTCTCAATTTGAATCTTTGGTAGCTTCCCCCCAAACCAACAAACATCGAATAAAGACCATTTTCCAAAGAAGTAGAGTTGAAAACAAAGCGGTCTCATTGAATGAAGCTCAACACCCCGAAGAAGACGAAAACACCGAAGTAACAAGTTGAAACATGGATCATCGTTGTGCATCCCCGATGTACACATTACTCTTCGAGATTGAGCAGTTGTCTATTCAGGGGAACCATATATCAACATCTTCATTTTACCAAGTGCATTCCAGTTATCTTCCATATAAACAATCATCCCATAATGAAGCAATAACCAAAAGCATTTTATCATAACCATATCGAAGATGTCGATAAGCAATATCATCTCACGCTCCAAATATTCTTATCATATTTCTTCCAACTGAACACGGAAGTAACACATACCAAAAGTCTCCAGAGGTCACTTCACCCAAATAGTTGGAATAATACATCCTTCCCCCAAATAGTTGGAATAATATATCCTTCCCCCAAATAGTTGGAATACACCAGAAGCCACGAGTTAAACACTGAGTTTCTCTGCGGTTATGACATTTGTCTCCCTAGGATAACTTCAATATAGAAGAAGTATTTAGTTCAGCACGTGTACTTGTTGTGTGTTTAGATGTATGTCCCCTTCCCCCTTGCTGGTTTTGATACCTCAGAATCAGCAAAACATAATACACGCATATAATTGAAATAGAGAAGAACACAATTAGCTCAAATAAATCTTGTGAGAATCAACTGCTATAGAAACTCTCTCTGACTATCCTTATCAACCCATATGAAGACAATTTGAAGTGACCACTGAAGAAGAAAACCCGATATACCAAACTTGAAACTGAAGTCGAATTCTCCACATTTGTATCTTAAGCTTGCACTTAATGATGGAAGAACGGTGTCGAGAATCTATGCTTCAAGCAAGTCTCTAACTACTCACTACTCAAACAAAGTATGAGACATTAACACCTCTTGAGATTATCCACATCGTCGGTCTTTAACCATCCACCCCGACTGCTGGTAACTAGATAAACCAAGTCTTCAACTCAAATTCTTAAGCCCGAGCAAGTTATCAACTAAGAACACGCCTTTGTGAAAGTCAACTTCAATCTCAAATAAGTGATAAATGATTAACTCCAATGTAATTCACTTGTGTCAAATGTCTAACACGTGAATAAATATACAACCGGATGTACATTGACTCACTGAATGAACCGGAACAAATGATTCCTCAACATCAATGCATTTTTCCTAAGGTATACATGTAGAGACTGATCTGGAAGATTCACCAATAATGTTTGCGAGTAGATGAGGTAGTCATTTTCCTTAATGTTCATGTGGTTGATTTATAGCGTGCACATTGAGAGGAACAATAATCTGTGAAGATTTTGGCAAAGGAATACCAAAGAGTGGATCATTATTCAATAGTGCAACTGCAATATTACGATAGTCATTATCAACGCCTCGAGGAATAACTGGAGATTGGGTTTCTCGAGTAGTATGAGTTGTACTTCTGAGATGGAGAACCAGTTGAGTCAGCAGGAACCGGAGCAGGAGCTTCAGGAACTGGATGAACAACATTCTTTGGAGGTTGGAAGTACTCATCAAACATATCTTGAAAAACAATGAATCCCAAATAGTAAATCCCAGTTATCCTTAGTGAGCGAAACATAAGGCATTGGAGAGTCGTATGACCATAATTCAAGCATCCATCAACATGTAGTATATACACTCTTCTCCCCCTAAAAAATTGCAAATGAAGTTTGCCATTTTTGATTGAGCAAGTGAATAAGAATATATACCAATGAACGAAGATCCACTTGAGGATTGAATGAGCATGGAAAAACATGAAACTTGTTGATGAAGAATATCGATGAGGATGGTCATAAAAATGAAGATTTCTCTTCTTCTAAAGATAAAACGCACTGAGGAGTACACTTTTCTTTTCTTTGAGGAACGGGGCCTGAACTGTTGTGTTCAAACGTCATAACTGATTGAATATCAAGGTTGAGTTACTTGAACCCGTGAGTTATGAGATATCAATCCTTGTGTTATCCATACTTTAAACCAGTCCATGTATTGAAGGATTAAAGTATCTGCAACTGAGTAAGGACTACCTGCACTGAAATTACCAGCTTGATTGCATATATATTGGTTAGAGACATTAGTATCCAAACCCTTTGGGGTTTCACGGTCAACCTTGATTTTGTCATCAGAAAACAGCTTTCCGGTAGGTATCCACCTAAGTCCAGCATCCTTAAACATTCTACCAGACGGTATCCACTTATGGCAAGGTCTAGGATTGTTAGGCTTCTTATGCATAGTGGAAGACTTATCTTTATTCCTAGTTTCCAAAGATTTAGAAGTTGGTATCCATCTAGGCGAAGTTTTTGGTTTGTTTTGCTTCACAACATGTTGAACCTTAGTCACGTTAGTAGTCTTAGTGGATTGTACCTTAGCATATGAATTAGGAAAATGTTTCTTATTCGGAAAAGACTTAGAGTTTCTAGTTTCTTTTTCTACATGCTTAGTATTCTTCTTCATATAACTACTCTTATATGCAAGCCAACCCCTAGTCTTTTGAGTGTTCCTAGGTAATGGTTTACAACTATTAATAGTGCCTTGAAATCTTGTAGAATTCATCACCCTAGGTCTTGTACCTTAAATTCCGTCTTTTCTAATTTGTGCCTTCTTCCTAGCTTCTTCTAGGTAATAGTTCTTCCACAAGTCATTCATGTCATATGAATTCTGGGTTTTAATGCATGGTTTTGACACTGTTTTCGAACTAATCCTAGAGGTTCTGGGAGTAAAAGTAGCAACTTGTTGAGGGTTAACAGAGCTAGAAGCATTATTCCTAGGTAACTTAGTTGAAGTGACTGGTTTTGACAAAACTTGTATCGCATCAACTTGGGAGGCAAGCCTTTTCTTTAAAGATTTTGTTCTTTTAGATATAAATGCAGAAGGCTGCCTAACAACGGACCGGTCTCTAGTGGGATGAGAAACTGGCTTCCCCAAGGTTGATGGTTTTGTAAACTTAGTGTTGACACTTTTCCCTACGGTTTTTCTAAGCTCATTCTTTAAGGCAACAATAGCCAAACTCTTTTCCTGAAGTTGAGCTTTGAGATCATCAATTTTTGCTATCAAAGAGTTTGTTTGTTCCATTGACTTAGTTCTAGCTTCTTTGATAGAGTCACTTAGTTCTATGTAATGCTTTCTTAAAGACTCATTTTCCTTTAGTAATTTGGCCACACAAACCGCTAATTCATCATTTCTCATTTGAATATCATCAATAACATTAACATCAGAATTACTTGTAACCAAATTACTTTTTACATGCATGTCAGAAATATGTTTCTTCAAGTTGTTGATAGTCGAGTTTTTGGCTTGAAGCTGAGCTTTTAAATATTTTATTTCAAAAAATTCACGAAATTCAGGAAATTCCGGATTTTTATATGGTTTCTTAGTTTGAAAACTTTCCTCTTTTCTTTGTATTGCAATTTCAAGCGAAATGCAATGTTTTTCAAGGTTTGAGAATTTGTTTGAAAGTTCATCAAAAACCTTTTTATCAACCATATCATTTGTTTTGAAATTATTAGAGTCAGCCTCAACCAAGGAACATTTATCAGAATCATGTTCAGCATTAAGATCAGTATGGTTAGGTACATTAGTAGATGCACTATGTTGAACATTTAAGGGTACCTCATCACATGACACCTGTTCATTTATCTGTCTGATATCTACATCCACATAATGTGTAAGAAGCGTCACTGAACTACTGGTTGTTTCAAGCTTATCTGCCTCTGAGCCCATGTATTCAGTACCAACTGATCCATCGTCTGGTGCTTTACCCGACTCAACACTACTATCTATCAACTGCACCAGATAGTCATCCACTTTTTCATCTTTCTTAGTAACTTCCTCAATATACTTCTCCACATTATCTATGAGATGGATAATTGTCTCTATGAACACGCTAATTTCCATTCCAGTGTGTCTCTTGAAAGATATTTCAGTCAGGTCTTGATCATAATCTGATGTAAATTCCCCACTTTTAAAAGACTGAAATTGGTTGTGGATCACTTGAAGTGCAG
The DNA here is from genome assembly GCA_019973895.1 of Chrysanthemum seticuspe. Lineage (NCBI taxonomy): Eukaryota > Viridiplantae > Streptophyta > Magnoliopsida > Asterales > Asteraceae > Chrysanthemum > Chrysanthemum seticuspe. Next base: position 166,885,904 of record BPTQ01000005.1, on the reverse strand, counting down.
CACTGGAACAATCCTTTTGAACCTTTTCTTTATCAAGTTGTTGTTCTAATTGTTCTAAGTTCAATAGTAATGTTCCCGTTAATGTGGATAATTCTTGATGGAAAAGGGCAATACACGTTCGTTCCATTGATGTGGGTAGAAGTAACATGAGGTGAGAGTGAATTTTGTTGATATGGTTCAATGCTGCTTTGCTTTTTCATGGCATTCTGTAGCTTTAGCAGGTGCAATTCATTCTCATTGTACTCAAAACATGAAGATCTCACATCCTCATTGATTAATTCAAACATCTTTAGTCGTTCAGTGTAGCATTCATTATCATTGTTGTCCACAGCATCATACAATTTAAGTACTTCCGAAATCACTTGGTCAGTAGAGCAAGACATGATGTTGAAGTCTACATGGGATTTTACAAGTCTATGTTTTAAACCGAGAAATAGAATCTTTCGCGGGATTTTACAAAAATCAAGACAAAACCGTGAGACAATGAGAAATAGGATGTAGTAAGGGAACTAGGAGATGATTTGGTGTTAAAGATATATATGGTGTTATGGTTGATTTTGTGATATTCCCTAATTCTTTATAGGCATAACTTCATGTATATCCTTGTAAATTTCAAAAATTACATATATATCCTTTTTACTAGTTTTTAATGCATAAAGTACAATGCTTTTAATGCATCAAAAGGATATATATGTAATTTTTGAATTTTGCAAGGATATATATGTAAATGCCCCTTCTTTATATATATACCCCCTGTTTTCGGAGAATTAGGGTTTGAAAACAAGGGTTTTGTATGTTAGGTTTAGAGACAAATCGCAGGAATAGACAAAATCTCAGTCCTTGACAAATCGCTTTGATTACAAATCGCTTAAAGGGACAAATCGCTTAAGTTGACAAATCGTTTAAGTTGAAAAATCGCTTAAAGTGACAAATCGCTTAAAGTGACAAATCGCTTAAGTTTGACAAACCGCTTAAGTTGACAAATCGCTTAAAGTGACAAATCCCTTAAAGTGACAAATCTCTGAAAGTGACAAATCGCTTAAAGTGACAAATCGCTTAAGATACATCGAATCTAGACAAACCACTTCTTTGAAACTGACAAATCGCTTCAATAAGCAATCTCAGAGGAGACAAATCACTTCCTAGAAATATCCAAAAAACACCACTTTTCAATCCAAAAACAACCCAACCACGATCATTCAAGCCTTCCAACTCAAAACCTAAACACATATAATGATTCTAAATACAAAAGTACTATCAAAATCTAAACTTTAACACAAGAAATGATCCAAATGATGCTAACCACTCTAAACTCATTCAAACCCAAAAACCTTATGAAAACCACAAGAAATCCAAGAACATGAAAGATGAGTGATCAAACCATGGCTCTGATACCAATTGTTAGATATTGGTTTTCATAAACACATAACAAGTCACAATATGGTTTGAATGAGATGAAGTATTTTAGAGTGAGAAAGTAGAATGGGAGCCTTTCTAGAGAGAGAAAGTAAACAAAAGAAAGAAGGTTAGATTGAAAGGTCCAACCCTCTACCTTGGGAGGTTGATCTGCGCAAAACCGTCAAGTCTAATCACACAAGCTGGCCACTTGTGAATGGCCAACCGTAACAGGCTTAAAACAGTTCAGACACAAATACAATGAAGATCAGAGAATATAGTGAATTCCCGGGTCGTTATGTCCCACGGAGACTCAATGGTGTGTAAAACACAAACTCAGAGGATAGAATGATCACTAAGGATAGTGATCTGTAAAGGTTTTGATTAGAATTATTACACTACTGAAAAAGGTTATAAATTAAAGCGACCTAAATACAAATTAAGAAAATTAAAAAGATAAAAGATATTAAATAAACGCTATCACTATATTTAAAGTGATGAACGTTAAAAACTTAAAACTTAAAACTTACGTTTAAATAAAATTACGTAAATGTACAAAATAAAAAGTGAGATCTAAGAAATAAAAGTCCTAAAAATATGAAAAATACATTTTTACAAACCTAATGATATAAGAAAATTATTAGAAAAAGAAAATTATTTTTAAAACTATTATTCTAATTATTATTAATTAAAAACTAATTTAACTATTTAATAAATACTCTAAAATTAAAGAAAATACAAAATAAGGTAAAAAAAAAATAAAATTAAGACTTAGGAAAATCTAAAATATTATAAAACTAATTTTAAAACTGAAAATATATTTTTTAGACTTTTTATGTATTTATTATTGATTTAAAACTATTTAAAACTAATTAAAATGCGAGAAAATACTATTTAAGCTAAGAAAATTATGGAAAAATACTTTTTAGGCTTCTTATATTTATCTAAACTTAAGAAAATTGAAAATTTATTTTTTTGAACCTTTTCTTAATTATTTGTATTTAATGCTAATTAAATATGCTTAAAAACTAATTTAAATTAAGAAAAATAGCAAACAAGCTTGGAAAAATATGAAAATTTCAGGAAAACTCTAAAATAATATTAGGAAGCTAGGAAAAATAGAAAAACAAGGGGCTAAGTGGAGGAAATTGAAACTGATGAACAAAGTGCTTATAAATAAGCACTTTGAAGAAGCAAATGGAAACCAAGAAGCACCAAACCAAAACAGGAACTCAAATATGCTAAAACTACTCTAATACAACTAGAAACAACAAGCCATGACCTCTGATTTGCAAGTTGCTATGATTTGGTTGATAAGACTAAAGTGCAAAAACAGATTTTGGTGGTCTACTTTGAGCTTATGCACAAGATGCTAGATAAGCTGAAATTGAAAAATACAAATTGGAACCTAGACTAGACCTAGGTGAGAGCTTGTAAACCAAGAATCAGACCTAGAAGAGTTCTTGGGAGCTCTGTGGAAGGGCTGCTTATAGCTGAGAAAACTCAGCTTATGCTGAGTTTCTAAACAGGGCAACTAAGTCCCAAAAGAGAAGCAGTTTTGATGGTTATAAAAAAAATCACAAAAATATATAAAAATGACCATAAGAAATTAGACCAGCTCAAGTTTTTAAAACAACAATTTTCTCTGATTTTGGTCCAGAGATGAGTCCAAGAAAATTCTTCCTAATTGGGCTAAAAACTGATTTTGCAACATTTTGACTTTTTGAAAGAAATGGAAAGTTGACCTTTTCCAACTTTGAGCTTGATTCAAGGACTGAATATGATGTTAATGTATGAAATAAAGCTACTACAAGCTTGACCTATGAATTTTGAACACAAAATAAGTTTTAGATTTTTGAAAATCCAAGCAGTTAAGCTAATGGGACAGAATCAAATGGAATTTGACTTTGAGGGGTTGCAGAAGAAATAAGATGACAGCAAAGAGTTCAATTGAGCTAAATAAGCATGAAACAAAAGACTTTAACTACTGAATAGACCTATAACTCAGTTTACCCAACTGATCCAAACACCCTTTTAAAACTGAAATGCAAACTTATACTGACAAAAACACTGAACCAGACAGAGATACTGATCAAACTAAGTTACAATGACCTAATTACAACTATTTAAGCAAGTTTATACTAATGATGACCACAGTTACACAGATAAGCAAGAAATACAAAAATGGCTTAAAAATGAAAAGTGGAAAATCTTACTCACATGAGTCCACTGCTATTGCAGGCTAAACCAAACCCAATCCTACTCTATGCTAATCTAATCCAACCCAAATTCACCACTGCATCTCCCATTTTCCATTACCAAGCCCCATTTTGCATCACAGTTGACTTTAGTTGACCAGCCATGGAATTTACTTGAAAATGAATTACAAGCTTATCAAAAGCTTATAAAGGCTTAAACAAACTTATTAAAGCTTAAAATAAGCTACTGAAAACTTGGACAATGTAATTTAAAACTGAAAAATTTCAACAGTTAACCACAAACTTGAAATTTATATAAAACTAGGATTGGAACTTCAAAAACACCTTACAATTAAGAGTTACTTTGAGTGTGATACATAAAAGCTTAAATTACAACATTTGGACTTAAATAAAACATTGATTAAAAAAAACGACATTAAGAAAAACTTAAAAAACTAACTACTGTCTTGCTTGCTTCTTTCTTCCTTCTTTTATACTCCAAGTGGTCTTCCCTTCTCTCTCTTAGCAAATCCCAGCTATATTTGAGGCCATTGGATTGGTTAAATGAATCTTGGCCCTCCATTGGTTTTTGGCGGGAAATGCTTATTTGGCAGTTAAGGTTGAGTGTTTTGGAGAAGGGCACAATTAATGTATCTTGGATTGTAGGAGAGGTGGGGGGGACAAGGAAAGTGATATGGAGAGGAGGGGGGTGGTTTTGTCTGAGTTGCAGAGAGCCAGGTGGGGGAGAAGGAGAAAAATGCGCCAAGGTGTTTGTTTGACCAAGAAGGGTTGACCAGGGCAGTGTTATTGCAAGGGGGTCCAAAATTGGGAAAGGGTCCAAAGGTTTGTTGGCTGGGGTCCAAAATAGGATTGTGACAAGGGGCCAAGGTTTAAAGGGTTTAAAATCCAAGGACTAGATGTGCCAATTCTGAAAATCAAGGGACCATTTCTGCCAATTCTGCAAAGTTTCTCCAAGGACTAAAACTGACAATCTCAAAAAGTACAAGGACTAAACTTGCCATTTTCCAATTTCCAGGGGCCATTTTTGCCACTTTTCAAAGTTGAAGGACCTTTTCCGCCATTTGACCAATAATTCATTCAAGGACCGTTTTTGACAATTTAAAATATTTCAGGGACCTTGAATGATATTTTTCTTTATTTAGATATACCAGGGACTGTTTTTGACAACTTTTGAAACTTGGGGGACTAAAACTGCCAATTTTGCAAACTTGAATCATTTTTCATCTGATTTTGATATTTTTGCATTTAAAACACATAAAACACTTGTTTGTGATATTTTGATCATTTTGATGTGTTTCTGAGTGTTTTCAGATGATTTTGCAGTTTAGATTATACAAAAATGATGAGTATTTAGACACTCATCAATCCCCCACACTAAGATATTGCTAGTCCCTAGCAATGATTTGAACTTTAATGGATTTTAAAAACTCTTTACCAAAAGCCATCACTTCAGGAGTAGCCAAATGTTTCAGTTCAAGTAAGAACCTTGGTACACTGATAACCAAATGATTTTGAGCAAATCATAAGCTGTAAACGGATTTGATGTGTCTTTACCAGAAGCCGTACCCTTCTGGACTAGCCAACTCTTAGATAAATTATCAGAATTATCTTTGGTGAGCTGAATACCAATTATGGATTTTCCACTGCCTTTACCACAAGCCATAACCTTGCGGGCTAGCCAACTCTTCACTTTTTAGGATATGGTGAGTTGAAAACCATACAATTTTGGGAAAATTGCAAGCCGTAAACGGATTTGATATATCTTTACCAAGAGCCGTTTGCTCCTGGATTAGCCAATCCTTTTGTCTTACAGACATGGCGGACTGATAACCAAATGAGTAAGTGTAGAACACTTACTCCAAAAAAAATTTTGGCCAAAAACGGGGGAATTGGGTGGATAATATATGAAATTCGTGAGAATTCCCCCCCACACTTAGAAATGAATATTGCCCTCAATATTCAAAATACCGGCGGTTATGCCGAAACAAAGAACGTAAAAGGGAAATACTACGGCCATTATTTTAAAAGGATTTTTTTTTTTTTTTTTTTTTTTTTTTTTTTAGAATATATATATCTATATAACATGTGGGGTATCACCCCCACACTTAGGTGGTAGAAAGGTGTGAGAAGTCAGAAATATGGGTGAAAACCCATATGGTGTGTGCTACTGTTTTTGGTTACCGAGTCGCTAGCTTGACTCGACCCCGTATTCATTGGTTCATGGGGAAACTGAGTGGAAGAAACAATCTCCATCGGACTTTCATTCAAGATGTTTGGACAAACATTTGAAGCACGTGAAAGTTCCACACCGACGAGATATACAGAGAAAGAGACAGACCCGGCTCACAGATGGTACATGAAAATGCCGGGGTCAAAGATAATGTCTTCACTCCCGAACCCGAAGGAGTGAAGAAGAGAGGAAGTCACCGAGTAGGTGAAGAAAAGAAGGAAAATCATGATAACAATCATGACTAGATCTTCTTCCTCGGGATTAAGTGCAGTTGCACTTATTTGGATTTTATTTGTTGAGCTCTTTGGGTTGGAAGGCATCTCGGTTGGGAGGGTGGGAAGATTTGTCATAACTATGCAAATTGAGATTCTCTCCCCCCGATCATGATTTTTGCCATCCAAGCAATCATACTCCAGCGGAGATATGATATGAGTGAGTTCACTGAAGAACTCCTTGCGAAGAGTATACGGAGGTGGGACATGTGCGGTACTTCGTGGGCTATAAATATGCACCTCGTCCATTACAGTCTTCGTGTCAGACTCATCACTATCAAAGATTGGATTAACTGAATTTAGAGTAAATTCAGAATCGAATTCGAATAAGGGATTAGTGATAGTCGTATTAATTGTTGTGGAAACAACATGGTCAACATCCTCTTCTAAGTTGACGATCTCGGAATGTGGAAGTAATGCATCAATAAATTCTATGTCTTTAGAATATAAAGAATCGGCATCACTATAATCACTATCAAAATCTGAGAAAGTCTCAACAAGATCATTTGTAAGAGGAGAAGACACATCACACTCATTATCAAGAATTCCCTCAGACTCACTTGGGATCGGGATAAGGTTCTCAACATTAGACGATTCCGTTTCCGGAATAGTGCTGAGATGCTTGTCCCCCATAGTGAGAGAGTCTTTGGGATCAAAAAATTTCAAAGAAATAGGATCCTCGACCTCTTCCAAAAGGAATTCACTTCTCTCAACCGGCGTGAGTGAAGGGGAAGAGTCGGAAATGAAAGGCTCGGAAACGGGAGTGGGATTGCCACTCGGAGTCGTAGATTCCTCATCAAAATCATCGTCGTCGTCGTCATCATAGTCGTACACGAGAGGTTTCCAATATTGAGAACTTACTCTAGCTGCTTGTTCTTCAGCATACGTTTTCTGACGAGACTCTTCTTTAACCAATTCTTTTAAATCTTTGAGTGTATCGAGACAATTTTGGAGAAGTTCTTGAGGAATTTGCAGAGGTTGTATTTGAATCGTTTGGTACTGTGGAGGTTGGTCATGATAAGAGTAGTCATAATTGTTACAAGGATTATGCTCATAGACAAGCGTGTTCCCCGTTTGACACTCAAAACTCGGGTGAGGACCTCCACAATACTCACAGCAGTTATATAAGTCGGGCTGTGGTGGGTAGTTGGAAAAGTTTGAGGGGTCGTTAAATGAGTTCGGATTAGGATCATAATCAAATGAATTTCTCGAACCACAAAACAAACAACTCCCGTTATGAATATCATTACCATACTGTACACACGTACACCAGCGACAGGGTGAACCAAAAAGAGGCTCACCACAACCGACACAAGGAATAAACGATTCCATGAGAATAGAAGAAGGTAGAATCAAATGGATAGAGGGTAAAGGAATAAAGAATCAAAAAGGGTAAGAGGGTAAAGAGGAATATTTTTGGCATTTTTGAAAAACATGCTATAAAAACAAAGAAGGAAAATATTTTTGGATTTTCTGATAACTTTACAAAAAAACTTTTTACAAAAGATGGGATATGTGCAAGAATGGGTCTGAAAAAGGCTAAACACACGCTAAAGCCTCCCCGGCAGCGGCGCCAAAATTTGATCTGCGTAAAACCGTCAAGTCTAATCACACAAGCTGGCCACTTGTGAATGGCCAACCGTAACAGGCTTAAAACAGTTCAGACACAAATACAATGAAGATCAGAGAATATAGTGAATTCCCGGGTCGTTATGTCCCACGGAGACTCAATGGTGTGTAAAACACAAACTCAGAGGATAGAATGATCACTAAGGATAGTGATCTGTAAAGGTTTTGATTAGAATTATTACACTACTGAAAAAGGTTATAAATTAAAGCGACTTAAATACAAATTAAGAAAATTAAAAAGATAAAAGATATTAAATAAACGCTATCACTATATTTAAAGTGATGAACGTTAAAAACTTAAAACTTAAAACTTACGTTTAAATAAAATTACGTAAATGTACAAAATAAAAAGTGAGATCTAAGAAATAAAAGTCCTAAAAATATGAAAAATACATTTTTACAAACCTAATGATATAAGAAAATTATTAGAAAAAGAAAATTATTTTTAAAACTATTATTCTAATTATTATTAATTAAAAACTAATTTAACTATTTAATAAATACTCTAAAATTAAAGAAAATACAAAATAAGGTAAAAAAAAAAATAAAATTAAGACTTAGGAAAATCTAAAATATTATAAAACTAATTTTAAAACTGAAAATATATTTTTTAGACTTTTTATGTATTTATTATTGATTTAAAACTATTTAAAACTAATTAAAATGCTAGAAAATACTATTTAAGCTAAGAAAATTATGGAAAAATACTTTTTAGGCTTCTTATATTTATCTAAACTTAATAAAATTGAAAATTTATTTTTTTGAACCTTTTCTTAATTATTTGTATTTAATGCTAATTAAATATGCTTAAAAACTAATTTAAATTAAGAAAAATAGCAAACAAGCTTGGAAAAATATGAAAATTTCAGGAAAACTCTAAAATAATATTAGGAAGCTAGGAAAAATAGAAAAACAAGGGGCTAAGTGGAGGAAATTGAAACTGATGAACAAAGTGCTTATAAATAAGCACTTTGAAGAAGCAAATGGAAACCAAGAAGCACCAAACCAAAACAGGAACTCAAATATGCTAAAACTACTCTAATACAACTAGAAACAACAAGCCATGACCTCTGATTTGCAAGTTGCTATGATTTGGTTGATAAGACTAAAGTGCAAAAACAGATTTTGGTGGTCTACTTTGAGCTTATGCACAAGATGCTAGATAAGCTGAAATTGAAAAATACAAATTGGAACCTAGACTAGACCTAGGTGAGAGCTTGTAAACCAAGAATCAGACCTAGAAGAGTTCTTGGGAGCTCTGTGGAAGGGCTGCTTATAGCTGAGAAAACTCAGCTTATGCTGAGTTTCTAAACAGGGCAACTAAGTCCCAAAAGAGAAGCAGTTTTGATGGTTATAAAAAAAATCACAAAAATATATAAAAATGACCATAAGAAATTAGACCAGCTCAAGTTTTTAAAACAACAATTTTCTCTGATTTTGGTCCAGAGATGAGTCCAAGAAAATTCTTCCTAATTGGGCTAAAAACTGATTTTGCAACATTTTGACTTTTTGAAAGAAATGGAAAGTTGACCTTTTCCAACTTTGAGCTTGATTCAAGGACTGAATATGATGTTAATGTATGAAATAAAGCTACTACAAGCTTGACCTATGAATTTTGAACACAAAATAAGTTTTAGATTTTTGAAAATCCAAGCAGTTAAGCTAATGGGACAGAATCAAATGGAATTTGACTTTGAGGGGTTGCAGAAGAAATAAGATGACAGCAAAGAGTTCAATTGAGCTAAATAAGCATGAAACAAAAGACTTTAACTACTGAATAGACCTATAACTCAGTTTACCCAACTGATCCAAACACCCTTTTAAAACTGAAATGCAAACTTATACTGACAAAAACACTGAACCAGACAGAGATACTGATCAAACTAAGTTACAATGACCTAATTACAACTATTTAAGCAAGTTTATACTAATGATGACCACAGTTACACAGATAAGCAAGAAATACAAAAATGGCTTAAAAATGAAAAGTGGAAAATCTTACTCACATGAGTCCACTGCTATTGCAGGCTAAACCAAACCCAATCCTACTCTATGCTAATCTAATCCAACCCAAATTCACCACTGCATCTCCCATTTTCCATTACCAAGCCCCATTTTGCATCACAGTTGACTTTAGTTGACCAGCCATGGAATTTACTTGAAAATGAATTACAAGCTTATCAAAAGCTTATAAAGGCTTAAACAAACTTATTAAAGCTTAAAATAAGCTACTGAAAACTTGGACAATGTAATTTAAAACTGAAAAATTTCAACAGTTAACCACAAACTTGAAATTTATATAAAACTAGGATTGGAACTTCAAAAACACCTTACAATTAAGAGTTACTTTGAGTGTGATACATAAAAGCTTAAATTACAACATTTGGACTTAAATAAAACATTGATTAAAAAAAACGACATTAAGAAAAACTTAAAAAACTAACTACTGTCTTGCTTGCTTCTTTCTTCCTTCTTTTATACTCCAAGTGGTCTTCCCTTCTCTCTCTTAGCAAATCCCAGCTATATTTGAGGCCATTGGATTGGTTAAATGAATCTTGGCCCTCCATTGGTTTTTGGCGGGAAATGCTTATTTGGCAGTTAAGGTTGAGTGTTTTGGAGAAGGGCACAATTAATGTATCTTGGATTGTAGGAGAGGTGGGGGGGACAAGGAAAGTGATATGGAGAGGAGGGGGGAGGGGGGTGGTTTTTTCTGAGTTGCAGAGAGCCAGGTGGGGGAGAAGGAGAAAAACGCGCCAAGGTGTTTGTTTGACCAAGAAGGGTTGACCAGGGCAGTGTTATTGCAAGGGGGTCCAAAATTGGGAAAGGGTCCAAAGGTTTGTTGGCTGGGGTCCAAAATAGGATTGTGACAAGGGGCCAAGGTTTAAAGGGTTTAAAATCCAAGGACTAGATGTGCCAATTCTGAAAATCAAGGGACCATTTCTGCCAATTCTGCAAAGTTTCTCCAAGGACTAAAACTGACAATCTCAAAAAGTACAAGGACTAAAATTGCCATTTTCCAATTTCCAGGGGCCATTTTTGCCACTTTTCAAAGTTGAAGGACCTTTTCCGCCATTTGACCAATAATTCATTCAAGGACCGTTTTTGACAATTTAAAATATTTCAGGGACCTTGAATGATATTTTTCTTTATTTAGATATACCAGGGACTGTTTTTGACAACTTTTGAAACTTGGGGGACTAAAACTGCCAATTTTGCAAACTTGAATCATTTTTCATCTGATTTTGATATTTTTGCATTTAAAACACATAAAACACTTGTTTGTGATATTTTGATCATTTTGATGTGTTTCTGAGTGTTTTCAGATGATTTTGCAGTTTAGATTATACAAAAATGATGAGTATTTAGACACTCATAAGAGGTAGAGGGTATTTATAGTTACATACTACACGTCCTCCTTCAGACCGTGGATCAGGCATACAGTGGGTAAAGACCCGTCCGTCCTCCACGGTGTTACTCTAAACTAAATAACTAACTAAATAACTAATAAATAACGTAATGTCTACGAGCTAACATATGCTAGACTAGAGTTGGGGTGACCGACTCTTCACTATGGATTTTTTAAATCCTAACATTCCCCCATACCCTTGCGTTGTACTCATCTTTAGCACACGATACCCCTAGTTAACCCCTCAGAGCCTATCTTTTTCGCGGTTCTCGTGATGTTTCGGTTTTCCGGAATATCAATGAAGAGCATTGTTCACAATCCACCCCCAAATGTACACCCAAATCGTCTTAGCCTACCTTTTATGTACTCACTTTTAGTACATTATTGTTATCATACTAAACCCTTAGTTCAATTATCTAGTTACTTTCATAAGTTGCTAAGTCGAGTCATATCCTTTGTATACAGTTTTGGGACGATTAGGACTCATGGGAAAAGTTAAATTTTATGGTGTGACGGGAAAGAACATTAAATTCAAATTCCCTTTATTTACGTAATAATGTACTCCAAGTGTTTTGATCTTTTCAATTCGGGTCAAATTAGTGTTAGAGTAATAAAAACTTAAGTGTAGGGATGTTCCTATAAATCCCTTATATTTTGATGTTATCGTAGAGGATGGTAGAGTAAAAGTGTATGGAAAAAAAAAGAAAAAAAAAAGAAAAATTAAATAATATACGGGTTACCATCCTGCATCTATCTTTATATTTATGTTTGTTTGTTTCAAAGTTATCTAGAGTTTAGAGTATCAAGTCTTGGCTTAGCAACACCATTCTTCTCATGCTTGTAACATAAATATTTTTTACTTGCCACCACTACATCGCCTATCCAACCAAACCCTTTGTTTTCCCTACCATAAGCTTAATGTTACAACCCTTTAAAGGACCTCTTAGATAATATTTTTTCCTAGGTGCTTACGCCAAAGCGGTGGAGGTTTGATCTAGTCTCAAGCCTATGGTAATCTATGTACTAGGACCGGTTAATGAGTGTTTATCTTCCATTCCAATTTGATATATTTCATATACACCTGAGAGATGAGAGTATCTAAACACCACTTGTGAGGTGCTAGTATGTAATTTCTGGGCTTGTTATGACTTTTGCGGGGCTTATACTTGTTGTGAATTATTCTAAACCAATGCTTCATGCCCCCTAACTTATAAATTGATTGGCCAAAAGCACATTTGCTTAAGGACAAACAAATACCAAGTGTAGGGATATTTGATAAGGATTTAAAAGGTACACTTTTGAGAGGTCATTTAAGCCCTTAATCGACCACTTTTATATCTGTTACTGCTTAATTTCGTTCCTTTTCACTTTTTAGGGCTCTTGAAGGCAAAATGCTAGAATGACACTTATTTGGACGAAAAGGCGTGAATATCTGAAGAAAATGGCTAAAGTCAAGATCAAGACACTCAAGCTGCTGGAAGTGCACTCGACGGCGTCACAGATAAAGGGCGATGCCGTCCATCTAATTGCGACAGCTCAGGAGTGAAATTGCTATTTTGTACCTGACGGCGTCAGGATTTAAAGAGTAGGGCGTCACAACTCAGACGGCCTAGATCCAGATTCAGACGGCATCAGAAGATGAAGCCGACGACGTCACAACTACAACGTGATGCCGTAACAAAGTTGACTTGGTCAAGACGAAACCCTAATGGTGGCGATCCGACGGCGTAACAATTAAAGACTGACGCCATCGCAGTTGTAACTCTATATATAGAATTAGAATTTTCTTACTTTTAAAGAGGTAGAATTGTGAAGTAAAAACCTAAAACAATTTTGGTTTGTCTTGGGCAGTAACTTAGGGTTCTCATACCCTATTTTACATCAAGATAAGTAATTTACTTCATTGATTTCATTATGTCTTCGATTGTATGTGTGTATGCTTGAATGTTTACCATGTCTGGCTAATTTACTTGTGTGTTTGCTTAGATCTATGAAACCTAGTTATTGAATATTGATTGGTTGTCTCTTATCTTAATTGTAATTGGCTTAGGATTGCAATAGGCCATCGTTTTGTTTTTAATGCTTGAGTAATCTTTGTGAACATTAGTTTATAATCGCCTAGAGTTATTGTAGGCTAAAAATTCAAAGATAACCTTAGAGTTAATTTATGAATCCTAGAGATTTTTTAGGCAATAACCTTAAGGTATCCTCAAAGAGTTAGGGAAAAAAGTATAACCTACGACCTTAGAAGACACAACGCGTTAAGAATAAGGAGGTGACAATTCAAGTATCAATAAAAGATAACTAGGGAGTAATAGTATCTAGGTTGACACATTTTTAATCATCATACGAGCACACATCAATTAGACATAGACTACCCCTTAGCTTAGTTAATTATATAATTAGAATAGTAGAGTAATTGGTAGAAGTACCACCCCCCAAATCCAAACCCCGAGATCGTAACTTTCAATTTTATAAAAAATATAAAAAAGAATCTTCCTCAACTCCAACCTTAGCGTAGTAATTTCTCACTAGCATTCCTATTCCCCTAGAGAATGATATCAATCCCGAGGCTTACCCTAATACTACACTACAACGATTAGGTTCACTGCCTAGGTGGTTGAAAAACTTGCTCGAAGAAAAGGAAGTTTCCTTTGACCCCGAACGCGCGTTGTACGCGTATCATGAGTTTTTGTTTTGTGGACTTAGGTTGATCTCTTAGTTTTTGCTCCAAATCACGTCCTTTTCCTTAACTTTCAAAAATTTCTCTGTTATTCACTGTAATTAACAAAAGTAAGTAATTAAGTGTCATATCTTACATAAACAACATAAAATGAGCAATAATTATGGGATAAATTACGCATAATATTAGTCCTTATTTGATGTCATCAATCATAAGCGGGGTACCGAGGAAAATACAATTGATAGCACGAGGTGCAAGTTTATGAGGGGAATGAAGGTGTGGATAATAAAGGAAACTAAAGATACATGATTTTGAGTAATCAGGTTATTTTATAAATAGTTTATTGTAAGGTATTTCATTTTGAATGGCTGATAAGGGTAGGAAATTATGTAGATAAGAAGCCATATGTAATGCCTTGATCCAAAAAGTGGGTGGAAGGTGAGCTTGGAAGAGAATGGTGCGAATAAAATTATTATTAATGCAGATCATTCACTCCGCCTTTCCATTTTGTTTTGCGGCTTTTGGGTAAGAAAAACAGACTTGAATGCCTTTTTGAGAAAATAGTTAAAGGAGATCGGTGTTGTTAAACTCACCACCATGATCACACTGAACAGTCGCAATATCACACTTAAACTGATTATTTACATAAGAAAGAAAATATAAGAATTGTTAAAAAAAATTGGATTTAGACGTAAAGGATAAATTCAAAAATAATGAGAACTAATTCTCTAGAAAAAAATACATAGTATTTAAAACCACCAGCACTAGCAATGGGAGAAGTCCAAATATCAGAGTGCACAATCTCAAAAGAATGAGTATCAATAGAATCTGAACAAACAAACGGAAGTCTCACATGTTTGCCAAGCTGGCACACATGGCAAAGATGTGAGGACTTCTATTTAGTACAAGAAAAACTGACGAGACATAAGAGAATGTATTACATCTTCACCAGGATGTTGCGGCATTGATGCCATGGACTAGGACTCACAGAAAGAAAAGCATGGGGAATAGAAGAAGGAGGTATATGTGAAAACTGGCAATTAGGGAGTCTATTTTAGGTAACCGCATTACGTTAAACTAAACCGATTATTTGCCTTTATAATTATTTTAATCGACCATGACTTGATTTGATATCGTTTATTGGTTTTTATGATTTATTTTATTATTGTATGAGTTATCGTGTGAGTTTTAACTCTTTTTGTTAGGCACTATTCGATTCAGCACAATAAAATCCTAAAACAAGAAATAACGTAACTTTTATACCGTAACTCGAAACTTGTCAAATAAAAAAACTGTGGAAAAACGTAAATAAACACAATAGAAAGTTGAAGGAACGTCGTGGGACATGTTAGGAATTATTGTAACAGTATGGTTCCTGCTGATCAGGTTCTTGCTGATAGTATTTTTGTTTCTGCTGTTAGTAACAGTTACTGCTGATAGTGTAGTTACTACTGATAGTTAGTTTTGTTTCTGCAGATAATAGTATCCGTATTATTAGCAATTAGTTAGGATACGCATGAGCTATTTTAGGAAGAGATAATGCATATCGTTTACGTGTTTTGTAAGCTGCAGAATTAGGGTTTCTTATAGTATAAAAGATTATTAGTAAAATAATATAGATCCATAGTGGATCAAGAGTTTCGTGTTTATTGTCTTCTTTAACTCTTGTGTTCATATTCCGTGTAGACATAAGTTTAACAGAGATTCTCTATAGTTTGATTGTGATTACACAGGTGTACTATTTGTTCATTAAGGCTTGTGAGATCTATCTGGGACTGATCAAACAAGTGGTATCAAATCCTGGTGAGGATCTCTAAAAGAAGATTTCCTTTTTCTCTCAAAACCCTAAACACTCTCTAACAATGTCAACTTTAGGCTAAGACAATGAGAAGGAAAATCCTGAGTCATCCAATAATTCAGCAACTCAGTCTCAAACAATTCAGCAGGTTGTTACCACCATGTCAAGCAACAATGTAAAGTTTCCCTATCTGAAGAAGAATGAATACGACATCTGGGCAATGATGATGGAAAATTATATCACCAACAATGATTACCATCTCTGGAATATTGTTCTGAAGGGCAACAGTAAGAAGAAGACTGGAAGAGATACTGATGGGAATGTGTTAATTCTTCCAGCAACAACTTCTAAAGAACATATTGCTCTTCAGAGGGAAACAAAGGCTAGGACTACCTTGATCCAAGCTTTACCAGATGAACATATGAGTGACTTCCATCATCTTGATGATGCAAAAGAGATATGGAGAGCAATCAAGGCAAGGTTTGGAGGAAACAAATAATCCAAGAAGATCAGGAAGACTATGCTCAAGCAAAGCTTTTAGGATTCTCAATTTCTAAAGAAGAAGGCATACACAAGGGTATGACAGGTTTCAGAAAATCTTGAGCCAGCTTAATCAGATGAAGGCCAAACCTGACAATAAGGAATGCAACACCAAGTTCCTGCATGCTCTACCTTCTTCCTGGAGGCAGGTTGCTCTTACTCTCAAGGCAAAGGGTGGCCTCGATTACTTAAGCTTTGATGGTTTATACAAAAAGCTTAGAACTCTTGAAATTGATATCAAGGGTCATTCCACCTATTCTCTCACTCCAATAAATTTAGCAGTTGTAAGTACTACGAGAACTAACACCAAGAAGTCATATGCTGATAGTCCCACCTCGTCATCAGCAGCAACCACAACATACACCTCTATTACTAGAAAATCAAAATCTAGTAATGTGTTAGAGGATGTGCTTTACTCATTTGTTGCTGAGAGTAAACCTCAACAGCAGCTGGCTTATGAGGATTTTGAACAAATAGATAAATGGGACTTGGAGGAGTTGGACATAAAATGGCAAATGGCTATGCTTGCAGTAAAAGTCAACAGGTTTGAGAAGAAGTCTGGGAGGAAGATCAGTTACCAAGGAAGGGAGGCCGCCAAGTTTGACAGAAAGAAGATTAGGTTTTTTGAATGTAATCAAATTGGTCACTTTGCCAGAGAATGCCCAGATAAGAAGGGAAGTGACGGGAGAAGATACTCTACATTCAAGCTCAAAGAAAATGAAGAACTTAAACCTGCAGCTCTGGTGTCTGTAGATTCACTGGTTGACTGGACTGACCATGAAACTGAAGGACATGAGGATAGTTCTCCTCAGACTGCATTGCTTGCTGAGACTAGGGATGCTGCTGAGACTGGAGATACTGAAGAGTTTGCACTGATGGGGATCACATCTCAGGTACATAATTGTATATTTTGTTGTAATGATATATATGATGCCCTTAAAAGAGAATTTGATGACATTGATGGCCAATATAAAGAAAATTTTATTCAGGTTCAAGCCTATAAGAAAACTGTTCAAACTTTTGAAAAGCAAAAGGTTTGGTAACAACAAAATCAATTGGCCCTTGAAGAGAGAATTAAGGTGTTAGAGAGAGATTTAGAGAACACCACTAACTTGTTAAAATTCTCTGAGAAAGAAAATGTAAAAGTTAATGTTGAAAAAGAGGATCTAAAGGCTAAATTAGGTAAAGAGGTGGCTAGACATAAAGAGTGGCAAGAACAAGCTAAAAATCTAGACAAATTAAGGAGGATTTCTATGTCTGTAAAAACTAAGATGGGGTTGGGCTTCAAGGACTATATTCATCCAGATGAGGTATATGACCCTAATGACTATAGTGTTTTTAATCTTGTCACTGATGATGAGGAAGAAAAATATCGAAACCCTTTTAAGTTTGTAAAACAAGGTGAAATGCATATTGTTACTTCCTCAATCAATGGTATTGTTAGGCCACCTAACCCAGACTCAGACTTGGATGAATCACATATAACCTATGGCCAAAAGTCTGATGACTTATCTGAAACTGGTAGTGATACTAATGATTTTGTCTCTTGTTCTTCCAGTGATAGGACCTCAGAGACCCATTTTAAAGACTTTGCCAGTTGTGATTCAAGTAAAGAGTCTACAACCCCCAAGTCTGCCTCACCCAAGCCTTTACCAGTTGACCCAGTTGACCTACCCCCAAGAGTTGCTGTTAATGAATCTTCTTCAAAGACAGCTTATTTTAAAAACATTTCTTGTTCTTTTGATTCTGTTAAAAACAATTCTGATTTTTGTTTGGGTTGGAATAAGTTTGTTTATGATAATACTTCTCATGTTATGAACAAGCATTTTAAGAAAAAATCATGTTTTGTTTGTGGTAGTACATTTCATCTTATCAAAGATTGTGATTTTTATGAGAAACAAATGGGTGTTTGTACTAATCAACAGAGACATAGACCAATAAGGAATGATGTGACTAATATTGATCAATTTGTTTCTTCTAGAAAACATGTGAGGATTGGCAGAACCAATCCTGCTGGTAGACCAGTTCCTGCTGGTACACCAGTTTATGCTGGTAACCCAATTTCTGCCGATAGACCATCTTCATCATGTTGGAGAAGAAATGTTCCTAGGCCATTAATCAGACCAACAAGTACTTATTTTCAAAATGGGTATAGGCCTGTTAATAATGACCCATTGAATAAAAGGGGGGCAAGGTGGGATTCCGCTGTTAAGACCTCAGCAGGTTTCTCTTGGAGACAAAATAAACCATCTTTCATGAAGGATTCCAAGAACAATGGTGGATCTCATCAATCTGCAGGTTTTTCTAATAAGATCTACAAGGCTGGCCCAAGTCAGTAATGACTTGGGTCTCCATGTATACTAATGTTGTTGTATATCTTTTAACTTTTAGGATGATCCTCATACAAATAAAGATTTAGGTATTGTTGATAGTGGGTGTTCTAGGAGTATGACAGGGAACAGGGAAAGATTGCATGATTTTGTCCCTATTCATGGAGGCACTGTTACTTTTGGAGGAGGAGATGGTAGAATAATAGGGAAAGGAACCATTAGAACTTCCAAGCTGGACTTTGAAAATGTTTACTATGTGGAAGAAGTTAGAAACTTCAATCTATTTTCTGTGTCTCAAATATGTGACAAGAAGAATAGTGTTCTTTTCACTGATACTGAATGTCTTGTGCTTTCTAAAGACGTTCAAATACCTGATGACAGTCAAGTAATGCTGAAGGTACCAAGGAAACATAATCTATATACATTCAATCTTAATGATGTCCAGCCTGAAGGAGAGTTGGCTTGTTTTATGGCTAAAGCATCCTTGGATGAATCTAACAAATGGCGCAGAAGGATGGCTCATGTTAATTTCAAAACTATCAACAAGCTGGCTAAACATGGTTTAGTTCATGGTCTTCCTTCCAAAGTCTTCACTAATGAGCATAATTGTGTGGCTTGCAACAAGGGAAAATAGCACAAATCTTCTTACAAATCCATTACTACTGTGAGCAGAATTTCAGAACCTTTGCAGCTTCTTCACATGGACCTATTTGGTCTCACATTTATCAGAAGCATTGATCACAAATACTATTGCCTGGTGGTTACTGATGACTACAGCAGGTTTTGCTGGGTATTGTTTTTGGGAACTAAGGATGAAACATTTCAGGTTCTTCAAAACTTTATTGCCCTAGTTGAGAACCAGCAGAATAAAAAGGTTAAAGCCATAAGGTGTTACAATGGGACAGAGTTCAAGAATGCCAAATTAATTGAACTTTGTGGAACTAAGGGGATAAAAAGGGACTACAGTAATGCCAGGACTCCACAAAAAAATGGAGTTGTTGAAAGGAAGAATAGAACCCTCATTGAAGCAGCAAGATCTATGCTTGCTGATTCTAAGTTACCTACCATGTTCTGGACTGAAGCAGTCAGTTCTGCCTGTTATGTTTTGAGCAGGGTTTTGATAACTCATCCTCACAATAAGACACCTTATGAACTTCTGACTGGGAAGATTCCTACCATTAGTTATTTTAAGCCTTTTGGTTGTCATGTGACTATCTTAAACACCAGTGATCATTTGGGAAAATTTGAAGGGAAAGCTGATGAAGGTTTTGTAGTTGGATACTCTGCTTATAGTAAGGCTTATAGGGTGTACAATATATCTGCCAAGAGGATAAAAGAAACACTGAATCTAATATTTCTGGAGGATAAACCTAAGGTTTTGGGTGCTGGTCAGGATTGGTACTTTGATCTTGACTATTTAACTGATCACTTAGGTTACACTCGTTTCAAATCTAATCATTCTGCAGGTCCCCAAGTTCCATCAACTAACATTGCAGGTTCCTCAGATGATGATTCAGATTCAGATTGTGATGAACAACTTATAGTTGTTCCTTCCTTTCCTACTAACCACTTTTCGGGTACTGG
The DNA here is from genome assembly GCA_019973895.1 of Chrysanthemum seticuspe. Lineage (NCBI taxonomy): Eukaryota > Viridiplantae > Streptophyta > Magnoliopsida > Asterales > Asteraceae > Chrysanthemum > Chrysanthemum seticuspe. Next base: position 166,865,818 of record BPTQ01000005.1, on the reverse strand, counting down.
GGACAAGGATTCTTCTGGTGAAAAACAAAGTGATTTAAGGTATGTAGACGAACTTATGAAGCTTCAATGCCAAGAGCATGCAGCTAAGGATGATGCTGAAAAGAATGGTTATGAATTCTCCAAAGACACTGAGAAACTCTTAAGGCAGTCAACTATTGAAGCCCGTAGAAACCTGGAAGCTGCTGATAATGCATCTATTCCTGCTGGTAATGTTACTGATCCTGCTGGTCAGAATGCTGCTGATAAAGTTGTTTCTGTTGGTAATGGGTCAGTTGCTGCTGCACGTAATTCTGCTGGTAGTGTTCTTGTTCCTCCTGCTAGTGATATTGTTCATGCGGTTCCCTCCAGTACTCCATTTGTTGATACTATGGGTTTAGATGATTCTCCTTCTAGATTTCCAAGTCCATCTGATCTGGCCAATTCCCAATATTCAAGCTCTGAATTGGACGGCATTCATCATTTGTCAAGAACATGCATATTTGATTCTTTTTCATATGATGACGACTTTGGCCCAACGCTTAATAACTTGGCCACCTCATTTGATGTTAGTCCTAATGTTACAAAAAGGGTTAACACTGTTCATCCACAATCTCTGATTATTGGTGATCCTATTTCATCTGTACAAACTAGAAGTAAGGTGAAGCAGACAAAGTGTAGGATATTGGATTTCACATACACATCAAACCATAACACAAAGTGGGCGTATAAAGGTGAGTTCTAGAGAGAGAAAGTTAGAGGTTTAGGGAACTTTAGTGAGAGAAAGAAAATTCTTATTATGAGCTCCAACTCTCTACCTTGGAAGGTAGAGAGTATTTATAGTCTTTCAATAAAATGCCACACAACGGGCTGTGGATCAGGCATACAGTGGGTAAAGACCCGTCCGTCCTCCACGGTGTTACTTAACTAAATACTACTTAGCTTAAATGAACTACGACTACGAGCTTTCTAACGATTACATATACTTGAGGTGACCGACTCTTTTATACCTGGAATTTCTAATTCCTAACAATCTCCCCCTAAGGGAGGTCACCTCAAACATATACTAAAATTACATTGAATACAAATAGATATTACATTAACAATTGTTCTTGCATTCTTGATGTAGTACTTTGCTCCGAAGCTCGTAGTCATTGATTCCTCTCATTGCATGTTTGGTTAATCCAAGTGGAGGTCTTTTACTGATCCTCGTGATAATAAATTTATGCCAGCTTTTGAGATCATCAGCAAACAAAAATCTCTGAGACATCCATTGTGGTGTTGGTATTATGTGATGTTGTGACTTTCGGACCGACATGCTCACATTTTGGATCATGATATCTTCTCATCAGAGTAGCGGAAGCTTTCGTTGATTCATGATATTGGCAGCAGCGTAGCAGAAGCATGGAGTGAAAATATCAGAGTCATTGATGCACTAATCATGATTTCTTTTGAGATGAATGTGTTAAGTGAGCATGCGGCTATGGATTGACCGCTTCATTCTGATCAGCTGCAAACGTAGGACGTACCTGCATACAACAGTTAGCAATAAATTGCACGAAAGTGTCTTTGATCACTTTCGTTGAATTGAGGTACACGGCCCACGGTTCCCCGTTGATCAGTACAAGTACTGCCTGTGATCAGGTATAATTTCGAAGAATTTCCTTGACAGGGTTTCGCAGCTGCTCTAGCTGTTCTCAAACCGGAACGTCTCAAAGAAGACAACACGGAGTGAGTGAACCAGCGAATAGAAATTCACTGATTGATGAAAAGATATTTGAAAAACAATCGTGTATTGCAATACAACGAAGGTTTTAATGAACATCAATTATCAATCATAAAACACCTTTTGATTTGAAATATCCGTACACGGTCGATTTGCTAAAGAAAAGAGTTTTTAAGCACAACGACCGGTTTTTCAAAGGTATCCGTCAATCCATAACCTGAACCAGGATTGATTCAAAAGATTGAATCACCCCATTGTTTCTGTTCAGTTGTCACATGGTTGATCTATTTTATAGATCTCACATGCCACCCACCAGGAGCTTGTTTGATGTTGGCTCCAGAAGGCTTTCCATCTTCATTGTGAGTATGTTTGCATATCACTCAGATGTTCTGGCAATACCACCAGGATAATGCGTAGGACTCAAGATATAATCTCTCTTTCCACATTGTGTGAAATAGAGAGTCTTCATAGAAAGTGTCCTAATGAGATTTATTGATGATCTCGTGGCTCTAGACTCAATATGTGCATATTGGGTTCCTGTGCCGGAGACTAGGGAGAGGGTATCCTTCTTCAATATCAAAAATCTCTAAGAGAAAGTCGATAGATTATGTAGGTTCCCCGTGAGAATGAAACAAGCCCTTATAAAAGGAACTTGAGTGGTTTAGGAAGTTGTTGTAGGATCATATATATTATTGTGTTGATGTTTCGGGTGGTCTTGGATGATGGAAATACATGATTGCCATAGTTAGAGAGTTAGTAGAGAGAGAGAGAGGGTGTTCTTGCTAGAGGTTTACACAAATGAAATATTAGATTGAATGAGAAGCACCACCCCTTCCATGGATGGAAGGGGTATTTATAGTTACAAATACACGACCTCCTATCGGCCTGTGGATCAGGGATACAGTGGGTAAAGACCCATCCTTCCTCCACGGTGTTACACTACGCTAAACTAAACTAAAAACTAACTAATAAACTGATAAATAACGTAACCAACGACAAATCTACGAGCTAACAAATGCTAGACCATTATTGGGGTGACCGACTCTTTAACATGGAATTTTCTAATTCCTGAAATACATTTTTGCTTCCTAGCATTCTATCTTTGACTTCGTTCTGGAGCTCGTAGACTTGAATTCTTCAATTTCTGCAATCTTTGTGCTTTTGTAGCGATTCTTCAAAGTCCGCATTGATTTGTACTTTCAGTGGAGGCCTTTTACTGATCCACATCTTTGATGATCTTCGAGCTTTCTTTGAGATCATCAGCCACAGCAAATCTCTCTGGATCATCCATAGTTGTGTTGCCTTCATGTGATGTTGTGACTTTTGGACCGACATGCTCACACTTTTGAATCATGACATCTTTCCATCAGAGTAGCGGAAGCTTTACTGGTTCATGATATTTGCAGCAGCGTAGCAGAAGCATAGTATAAAAATATCAGAACCAGGTTATGTAGATATGCACCAGTCATGATTTCTTCAAATTAAGTGTGGATGCTGTGAGCATGCAACTTTGTATTGACTCCTCAATTCTGACCAGCTGCAATCGTCGGGGTGTACCTGCATACGACAGTTAGCAATAAAGCGCACGAAAGTGTCTTTGAACACTTTCGTTGAATTGAGGTACACGGCCCACGGTTCCCCGTTGATCAGTACAAGTACTGCCTGTGATCAGGTAGGATTCCTAAGAATCTCCTTGACAGGGTTTCGCACCTGTTCTAGCTGTTCTCAAACCGGAACGTCTCAAAGAAGACAACACGGAGTGAGTGAACCATCGAATTGACATTCACTGATTGATAAAAAATTGATTTGAAAACAATCGCGTATTGCTTGAAGAAAGAGTTTTGCAATACGACGAAGGTTTTATGAGAAAGATCAATTTTCAAACAAAATACTTTTTGTATTAGAGAATGAGTACACATTCGACGTGCTAGCGAAAAGAAGAGATTCGCACATCGAACGGTTTTTCTAAAAGTATTTTTCAATCAGATATACTTTTTGAATTTGAAATGAATACACATTCGACGTGCTAGAGAAAAGAAGGTTTGCACATCGAACGGTTTTTCCAAAAGTATTCGTCAATTCCATTCCTGGACCAAAGTTGATTCAAGAATGAATCTCCCCATCGTTTCTATCCAGTTGTCACAAGCTTGATCTTTTGCAAGATTACACATGTCACCCACCAAGAGCTTGTTAGATGTTGGCTCTAGAAGGATTTCCATCTTCATTGTGAATACTTTTACATATCACTCGGATGTTCTGGCAATACCACAAGGATAATGCGTAGGACTCTTAATATATACTTACTTTCCACATTGTGTGAAAAAGCAAGTCTTCAAGAATTTAGTGTCCTAACGAGATATTGTGGATGATCTCTTGGCTCTAGACTCAATAGTGCACATTTGGTTCCTGCGTCAGAGACTAGGGAGAGGGTCTCCTTCTTCAATATCAACAATCTCTAAGAGAAAGTCGATAGATTATGTCGGTTCCCCGTGAGAATGAAACAAGCCCTTTTAAGAGGAACTTGAGTGGCTTGGGAATTGTAGTGCAGTGCGTCACTGGGTCCATGACGTCTTGTCTTCAATACCAGTGTTACCTTAGTAACCACTTAGTAGCATATGTATTGAACCCGGTTACTGCCCTAAGAGTTAAGTTGGAATCCCGTCATTGGCCCAAGTTATGTATACGATGATTCACCAAT
>BPTQ01000005.1:166808545-166857002 GCA_019973895.1 Chrysanthemum seticuspe | reverse complement strand
GATCACTTTAGCTGAATTGAGGTACACGGCCCACGGTTCCCCGTTGATCAGTACAAGTACTGCCTGTGATCAGGTAGGATTCCTAAGAATCTCCTTGACAGGGTTTCGCACCTGTTCTAGCTGTTCTCAAACCGGAACGTCTCAAAGAAGACAACACGGAGTGAGTGAACCATCGAATTGACATTCACTGATTGATAAAAAATTGATTTGAAAACAATCGCGTATTGCTTGAAGAAAGAGTTTTGCAATACGACGAAGGTTTTATGAGAAAGATCAATTTTCAAACAAAATACTTTTTGTATTAGAGAATGAGTACACATTCGACGTGCTAGCGAAAAGAAGAGATTCGCACATCGAACGGTTTTTCTAAAAGTATTTTTCAATCAGATATACTTTTTGAATTTGAAATGAATACACATTCGACGTGCTAGAGAAAAGAAGGTTTGCACATCGAACGGTTTTTCCAAAAGTATTCGTCAATTCCATTCCTGGACCAAAGTTGATTCAAGAATGAATCTCCCCATCGTTTCTATCCAGTTGTCACAAGCTTGATCTTTTGCAAGATTACACATGTCACCCACCAAGAGCTTGTTAGATGTTGGCTCTAGAAGGATTTCCATCTTCATTGTGAATACTTTTACATATCACTCGGATGTTCTGGCAATACCACAAGGATAATGCGTAGGACTCTTAATATATACTTACTTTCCACATTGTGTGAAAAAGCAAGTCTTCAAGAATTTAGTGTCCTAACGAGATATTGTGGATGATCTCTTGGCTCTAGACTCAATAGTGCACATTTGGTTCCTGCGTCAGAGACTAGGGAGAGGGTCTCCTTCTTCAATATCAACAATCTCTAAGAGAAAGTCGATAGATTATGTCGGTTCCCCGTGAGAATGAAACAAGCCCTTTTAAGAGGAACTTGAGTGGCTTGGGAATTGTAGTGCAGTGCGTCACTGGGTCCATGACGTCTTGTCTTCAATACCAGTGTTACCTTAGTAACCACTTAGTAGCATATGTATTGAACCCGGTTACTGCCCTAAGGTTGAATTGATGGAGGGCTATTTCTTTTCACCCTTTTTTTCACATTCAGTTCTTTTTCATTCTTCAACCCCTTCAGTGCTTACCGAGACTTCATTACTAGAACCTTGTTGGGTTTATTCCAGTACTAGCTCTGTCTCAGTCCGCACTCTTCTCATATCTCACTTTTCTCCTTTTTTCATCATACCTAAGGACTCTACACTATCTAGTGGATTATCCCTGGGTAGATCCCTCCGGTTCTGGCGGATCGTGGGAACGAATACCTAACCTAACCATCCTTATAACTCCATGCATAAAGTAAATTGGTCGGTCTTTTGGTATTGTTCGTTCCTTCATGAAACCAATCGAAAAATCATTTGGAAAAACAATCAAGGTACGAGATCAAAGCATTTTGTACCTTAATAGTTTTGATCATTTAGAAAACCTCCCCCTCAACATGTGCGTGTGATTTAGAAATTGTTTGGCACATGGAGGCAAGAGGACTTTGAAATATTTTCTTTGATCACAATTTTCATAGGAAAAAACCATTTGATTTTCTTGGTAAAATTCTCCCCCTCAATATGTGCGTAAGATATTTTAAAACATTTTTATCACATAGTGTTAGGAATTAGAAAATTCCATAGTGAAGAGTCGGTCACCCCAAATGTTATCTAGCTTAAGTTAGCTCGTAGATTTGTCGTTGTTTACGTTATTTAATAGTTATTTAGTTAGTCAGTAGCGTAGAATAGTTTAGAGTAACACCGTGGAGGAAGGACGGGTCTTTACCCACTGTATACCTGATCCACAGGCTGATAGGAGGTCGTATTTCATGTAACTATAAATACCCCTTCCATCCATGGAAGGGGTGGTGCTTTTCAATCTAATATTCTACAATTTGTGTAAACCTCTAGCAAGAACACCCTCTCTCTCTCTACTAACTCTCTAACTATGGCAAACATGTATTTTGATCATCCAAGGCCACCTGAATCATTAACACAATAAATATACGATCCTACAATTGGTACCAGAGCCAAGGTTTTTTGTGTTGTGTTGATTTGTGTGGTTTCATATCATGGTTATTGTGTTATTTGTATCATGAGTAAACTGTCCTTGGTACTTTTTCTTGGCCGGAATTTTTTTCAAACTATTGTGGGTAACGGTTTATCACATGTTTTGCATCTCTTTTGGTCGAAAAAGTAACCTGCTTTATTCATATATGCATATATGTGGTGTCACTTGTGTCAGTTTTATGGTCCAAACATTTTTTGTTATCAATATCATACTTTTGTGACGGTTTTGTTGTTGTTCCAAATCTGTGAAATTTTTGGTGGTCAATCTATGGTCAAACGGGATAAATAACTGAATACCCATATGTTTTTATGGGTTATTCTGGTCATTCATTCTTATGGTCAAACTTTCAAGGTCAAATTGGTTAAGCTTTATATGCATATTTTTCTGGGTAAGTATGCTGATATCGGAAAAAGTGGTGGCAAAACTCATCGAAAAATCTTGCTAGCAACTTGTTGTTTAACAAGTAGCGAGTTGAGTAAAAAAAAAATATATATATATTGACTTGTTACTGAACAAGTCGTAGCGACTTGTCCTAGCGACTTAGTCTAGCGACTTGTCCTAGCGACTTAGTCTAGCGACTTGTCCTAGCGACTTGTCCTAGCGACTTAGTCGTGCTACTTGGCCTAGCGACTTAATCGTGCTACTTGACATAGCGACTTAGTCGTGCTAATTGGCATAGCGATTTGGCCTTATGACCCATAAGCTACTTGAAAGAAAGAGATGAAGAAGAATGACAGAACACAAGACTTGACCACAACAAGACCACGACCAAAAATCTTTAATACCAGACTCTCAATACTCTTAGACCTCAGGTCCAATGACCATCATCAGTCAACAATATCTATATGTAAAAGGTATTCAGTTCCGAACCAAAACCAATCTAAACTCAACCCTATTCGAACCTTACTTGTCCTACATCTAGACTCATCAATGGACCCTCACAATCACTCCCCAACTCACATCTATTCACAAGACTCAACCAGTAATTACATGTAAGATCTCAAAAATGCTTTCGTTTACATCTCTTATGAGATTACAAGACCCGAAGGTAATGCTAACGAAAATCTAGTCTCATCATAGATCTATGAATTGTGATTCTATTCGAATATAAAGAGAGAAATATGACAATAGTGTCACTTTCTTTCTTTCTTTCATTTATGACCACAAGCAAAACATTAAAACAAAAACGATTCTTAAACCTACCCGAGACCTTAATTAAAGATCTTGAAGTCTTAACAATTAGTCGAAGACTTAACTCGTTTATACCAACCGAATCCATGACTCACCATCCCTGTGGCGAGGTCACTTTGTATCTAATGATCGAGTAGCAGTCATATGAGTGAGGTGTTAGTGATGTATGATGCGTTTTTATGTTTGTGGCAAGGTGAGTGTTATTAGGAGATGGGGCGGCTGTGATTTTTGTTGTTGTTAAGGTTATGAAATTTGTGAGATTAGGGTTAGCAGGTTTGAGAGATTATAGGGTTTGATTTCGGATTGAGTATGTGATATTACTGAAGTGAGAATGATGGGGGCGTAGTTTTTGGAGAGGGATTAGGGTTTGTATAGGTTAAGTAAGTGTTTTATACTAACTGTAATGTAGGGTTAATTCATGGATGGTTCGTGGATTGTTTCTTACGTGGGCCAAGTACTAACAGGTGTGAAGGGGCCTCAATATAGGAATGAACTTATATTGGATCAAATGTGAGTTAATGTGTATACGTGATATCATTGGTTTATAATGGATCAACACGTTTCCTTTTGGTCTTTGGATTGGACTAATAATGGGCCTCATTGGTTTATCTAATTGGAACTGATAAGTAAATGTGATATCACACATTATCACTCTTGATAATGTACACGTGAATGGGTATACGTGATTATGTGGTTTGAACATGAGTTTCTATCATGAGATTTGTTGTGCTATATGATTTGATGTGTTATGCGGATTGATACTTTGGTGTATACACTTTCACGGAGAATATTACGTCACGACTTGATCTGATGTTGAAAAATGTTGTGTACGGGGTTGTTTGAACAATATTTCTTATTTGGATTTGAAGTGAAGTTTTTCCGGGCATGTTTACTTATTTCGTCTTCTTTCTTTCTACCCTTCCGCGAAGATGACTTGTTTGGGCGTTTAAAGAGTGTGATAAAGACTTGACTATTTAGTTACGGTTGTGATTACTTTCTCGCTTAACCCACAACGTAGTTATCACTTTGGTGTCTCACGCAGTTGAGGATACGTCAAGAGGTTTTGTACATTGGGTACACCGTTTCTTCCTCACAAGGATTAGTACAAGTTTAAGTAACAAATCTGAGGAATTTTACTTCATGATCAAGTTTGGTATATCGAGCTTACTTCTCAATGTGGTCACTGCATTAGCCGACAGATTGCGTGAATGATGTGTTTACCAAAGTGTTGATTGGATAGTTGATGATGTTGATTGATAAGATCGTTTATAAGCTCGGCTAGGGATCAATAACAAAGATAATAATATTGTACGCAGCGGAATAATCAAAACAATACTTTGTTATTGAACAAGGTTTTTCATTCACTAATACTCTAATAATCTTAGACGTTTATAGAAACATGTCTACTAACTAAACTAATAACCTAGACGTTTACATGAACATACGTCTAGGACACACTCTAATCTAAAACCCTAAGCGTTCTTCCCTAACGCCTAGGCTAAACACACACCTTTTAGTCGACTACATTATTGGAAGACTTAATTAAAAACCTACACCTATGTCCTCTTTATATACTAGAGGATAAGGACTAAATAATAAAACTTCCATTGCAAGCAAGCCCTTCCATCTATTAGTAGGTTTCCTTCTTGTCATATTAAGTCCCTCTTGTTTCATTCTTTTTGTCTTTATCAACTCAAACTTGTAATTCCCAACAATCTTCCCCTAGTTGATAATGACAAAACCATTCTTGAACGAACTTCCCTAGACGAAGTAGAGAAATTGAGATCAATAAATCTCGCCATAAATGAAACAAGTATGTCTTCCTCTTAATACATGCCACGTCACTCAAACATCTCTTCCCCTTTTTGTTATTATCTAAATAGGGAACGTATGCTAATAATGATCTTGACCATCACGAACCAATATCATACTTCCAATCTAAGACTTCTAATGCTTCAAATCGCCCACCATTACGCATCATAAGAAAAATGGATCCAAAACAGTAGAAAACTTCAACTAGTCGTAGTAATAATGATCAACAATAGTAAAAATCAAAAACTTCCCCTTGAGTGATGCATGTAGATGGTTAAACATTTAACAATAAGCTTCTCCTAAAAACCATATGTTAACCATCTTCTTGATTCTTCAAAATCTGTAAGCTCCTTGTAATGATCACTTTGTGAAAAAAAAAAAAAAAAAAAAAAAAAAAAAAAAAAACCGAGTATAACGAATTTGATGAAGAAGTAAAATTTCCCAAACTTGTGTCTTAAATCGTTTACTATCCACGGAACTCCATACTTATACGAACAAAATATAAGTAGACCGCAATCCCTTGACAAGAATCCTCAACTATATGAGACACTGAGCACTACAATGTAACTCCTTTAAGTGATAGCCAATGTGTGCATAAAGCATCATAAGAAAAATCACACATTGCTAGATTCATCAAGCTTATATGATAAGAACACAAACCAAGTAATTTCACTTCACCTTCAAATAAGTGATAAATAATCCTCTTCGTAATCAATTCTTCAATAAATCTCCAAAACGAGCCTTTTTTAAATCCTTTTAAGAACAAAACACCAAACTCCTTGTGTGTGTGAACAATAACCTGTGTGTGTGTCATCCAAAAATCATGCTCGACTTCCCCTTAAATCAAAAATCTTTTCGTAATAAACCATGAGCAGTACGTTAGGAAGGAGCAGTACTTTCATAAAAATCTGCAGTACTTTCATATAAACTGCAGTACCTTGAAGAAAACGCAGTACTTTGAATTAACAGTACTTTCTTTGAAGCGCAAGCAGTACTTTAAAATCAATGAGCAGTACTTTTAAAAAATCACCAGTACTTTCGAAAAATTTCAATCAGCAGTACTTTAACAAAAATTCTCGAGCATCATCAGTACCTTTAAAAATCTCCTAGCAGTACTTACATAAACATCGAACAGCAACAGCAGTACTTTATAGACAGTACTTTCATTGATGCACAGTACGTTGAATTTACCAGAGTAGTACCTTGAAAAATATAATCTCAACATGCTCAATCTTGCGTACAACCCAAAAACAATTATAATCTCCAATCAACGTTGATAGTATCACGTGATCATCACTTTAAAGTCAACGTTCAAACTAACTTTCTCGTCTGAGCACATCACGTGAATGTAAATAATCGTGCCGCCATTCCATCCAATCATAAATCACATACACCATAACAATCATGTATTGCGTTATACCATATCAAAACCAAAAAATCTTGGCCTGCGAAGTAGAGGATTAAAACTCAGTCCCAAAGCCAATTAAAAAATACTAGTAGCAGTAACATGTAAGTCCCATAGCCACGTGATACATCATTCTTACACTCCAAATCAATTCTTTCAAACCTTCGATTGAATATAATTCCTTGTGGGACCGATATTAATTCGTTCAATCATTCATACACCTCACTTAACGTTGGATAAACAATTGCGTAGACCAGTTGCAATAAATTCGTATAATATGATTAATATAAAATAGGAAGTATCACCAATCGGATAGTACGGCCCTTAACCAGAATTCGATTATCATCAAACTGCTTCACTTCGATTTTTTTTAAATCTGTATTCTTCGACAACGTTTACTGCTTCAATAAAACCTTGAATAAACCCTATATCGAGAGCTCCCCTCTCTGATACCAATTGATAAGATCGTTTATAAGCTCGGCTAGGGATCAATAACAAAGATAATAATATTGTACGCAGCGGAATAATCAAAACAATACTTTGTTATTGAACAAGGTTTTTCATTCACTAATACTCTAATAATCTTAGACGTTTATAGAAACACGTCTACTAACTAAACTAATAACCTAGACGTTTACATGAACATACGTCTAGGACACACTCTAATCTAAAACCCTAAGCGTTCTTCCCTAACGCCTAGGCTAAACACACACCTTTTAGTCGACTACATTATTGGAAGACTTAATTAAAAACCTACACCTATGTCCTCTTTATATACTAGAGGATAAGGACTAAATAATAAAACTTCCATTGCAAGCAAGCCCTTCCATCTTTTAGTAGGTTTCCTTCTTGTCATATTAAGTCCCTCTTGTTTCATTCTTTTTGTCTTTATCAAGTTCTTTCTCCTTATCATGTTCTTTCTCCTTATCATCTTCTTTCTCCTTATCATCTTCTTTCAATTTCTGTTCTTTAAATTTCCTCCCCAAATGGACAGAAGATGATTTAGGAACCTTCTTACGTTGTAATTCCTTACGAAGTGCTTTTCGACGTTTATTCTCCTCCTTAACCCATAAGTTAAAACCTTGAATATAGGGTTTAACAAAATTTCTCAACCAGAAATAGTTACGCTTCAACTTCTGAATAGTTTTAGCTTGACGTTCTACTGTCTTGTTCAACCGAGCAAGCGCCTTTGTCAAAGCATAGTTATCCATAGTTAAACCTTCACGAGGAATTGTAGAAGCATCACCTTGAACTTGTGAATGTTCCTCTGAACCAGAAACAAATGGTTGAGGAGATGGAGTAGGTGTTCTCTCAATCTCTGCTTGAAACTCAGGACTTGGAGAAACATCACGTTGCAAAGATGCAGTACCTTCACGAGAAGCAGTACTTGCAGACGCAGTACCTTGTGAAGCAGTACCTTGTGCAGAAGCAGTACCTTCACTTTCTTCATTCTCTTCAGCACGTACAGCTTGAACAACCTCCATCATGGAAGTAGTTAAGGGAATATCTCCACCTCTGAACAAATCACTGCGCCTAGCCATAAATGTATAGATTTTGGCTTGTTGCACAATAACAGGTAGTAAAACCGTAGGTTTAGGAATATCAGCCAATTGCTTGTTTAGGAAAACCTAGACGTCTAAAGGTGTGTGTGTATGGGAACCTAGGCGTAGGGATTGGGAAAACGCCTAGGGTTTAGTGGTTTAGTTAGTTAGTGTTAAAGATCAAGTCTTTGATCTTTATTATTGTTTAGTTAGTTTATGATAATGAAAAACCTTGTTCATTATAACGTTAATTCTTATTGAATATTCCGCTTTCGTTATTATGTGTTCCTAGATATAATATTAGACCTCGTCTAAGAGCTACAACGATCTTCACAAGTGGTATCAGAGCGGGGAGCTCTTGATATAGGGATTCGCAAGGTTTTGTGTGTCGAAGAATGATGAAAAATAAAAAAAAAACTCGGATCTCAAAATTTTCGTATTTTTATACAGCACTGTTTTGTAACGATCATAACTGTTTCGTTACCGTTGGATCGTGACGAAATTTTAGGTGGACGTTCTCTATATACTAATCTAACTTTCCACCGAAGGGATCTTCGATCTGAGCTTCCAGTAAAAAGATATAAGGCGTCGAAGTTGGCTGCTGAAGGGTTTTTCAAAAAGTCGAATTTTTATGGTTCTTAGGGTTTTGGTCTTAAACTTTGCTCACTTTTGAAACCCTAACACCATGAGATTTATTTTGCTTTGTATTCTAATGCATGGTCACTAATTAGAGATTAGTTAGTTGGGGCGTTTGTGTACTGCTCGTATTGACCGACATATCCTCAAAGTACTGCTATCTTTGTACGCTATTGGGTAACACATGGTTTGATTTCTCGGATGCTTTATGGTTATTATTTTTGAGAATTCAAGAGCCGGTTAATATAAATTTCAGGGGAAGTGTATACCAGTTTCTTATCTTCACAGGTTCCTTATTCGATGATTACAAAAAGGGGAAGAAGTTAACATGAAGATTATTTGCAGCTTATTTATGTGTGTTTGTTTCATTTACGGAGATGATTACATCTCAACTTCTCTATTTAAGGGGAAGTTCGTACACGACTTTGTTTATTTTGTCATCATTAAAAAGACAAAATAAATACAAGAATAAGTTAAAGGTTAAAGATCCATACAACAACAACTGTCTACGAATTGGGATCTACATGTGGTATCAGAGCAATTGGCTGATGTTGGATAATGGACCGCTGATGAACCGCTGCATGTTCCCCTAAAACAGATATTCTCTGAAACCAAAGTCGTCATAACACATTCAAGCTGACATTGTTTACGGTTTTGTCTTGATTTTGTAAAATCCCGCGAAAGAACCTATTTCTCGGTTTAAATCATAGACTTGTAAAATCCTGTGACAATGGAAACATCCTGGTATTTGTAAAGTGCATTTCCGGATCTATCTTATGGTTTATTCTTGGTTTTGTAAAAATCCCGCGAAAGAAACTATTTCTCGGTTTAAACCATAGAGTTGTAAAATCCCGTAATGATGGAACCATCTTGGAGAAGAGAAAGTGTAATTTTGGATCTTACTTGATGCTGATGCTACGATTTCTGCTTCAAAGAAGGGATAAAAGGGTGTAATTCATGAATTGGGTGTGTGTTTGGGTTTTCTTTATGGCAATTTGGTTATTACATGGTTTTACGGGGTTATGTGCTTTTAACCATGGTCGGGATGATACCATTATCAGAGTTCGTTTAAATGTCAAAGAAGGCTAGATTGAGCAGTTACCAGAGGATGTGACAACGGCGTTAATTCAATATTATTTATTTGAGGTTGAAGTGAAATATCACGGGCGAGTGTACTTAGTATCTGAAGGTATCGGGGATGGTTGGATGAAGATTCTTCATGATCCTTGTTCAAGCTTATTATCAAAAACGAAGACTTGGAAATCTAGTTATTGTTGGGTGTCTTTTACCTTTTCTTTTACCACTTGGGGGAATTGGGCTCATACCACTACAAAATAACTATCACTTTAAGGAGTTACGTTGTAGTGCTCAGTGTCACATTCAATTGTGGATTTTCAAGAGGTAATGTACGTCTTATACTTGATGGTTGGTTGGTTGAAGAGTATAGAGTACTTAAGAGATTCAATGGAGCATGAATTCTCGGCACCGCTCTTTGCTACATATGTGCAAGTTTAAGTCACGAGTTCGGGTTAGTTTACTTGAGGGTCAAATTCATCATATTGGGTTTTCTCCATCAGCTGTCACGACAAAGAGCCTACTGAATGATAATGGGGTTGATTACATGTTTTGCTAAAGAGAGCTGAAATGAGAGAGATTATGACGTCTGTTCACATCAGTTCAGGCCTCGTACTCTAATGAAAAGAAAAGTGTACGTTTCAGTGCGCTTTATCTTAAAAAGAAGAGAAATCTTCTTATGACGTATGAACACAACAGTTCATGCCTCGTACTCTAAAGAAAAGAAATGTGTACGCTTCAGTGCGCATTATCTTCGGAAGAAGAGAAATCTTCTCATTATGACCATTCTCATCAACATGCTTCACACTTTTTCCATGCGCTTCAGTCATCAAGTGAACAGGGCTACCATTGATTGTTTTCTTATTCCACTTGCTCAACTATAATGACGATGGCGACATCATGTGCTAATTTTCCGAGGAAGAAGTGTGAATTGACTACATTTGGATGATTTTCACTTGTTTAATCAAGAATGGCATCTCCGTATGCAATTCTTGAGGGGGAGAAGAAGTGTGATAATTTTGCATGGTTGATTGATATATGAGAATAAATGGTCAAACGGCTCCAAACTCATGTAAGAACCGAGCTTCTACTGATCGGATCATCTTTACATGGTGTTTCTTCGAAGAGCCGTTGGTTGACATCTTCACTCGGATTGATGAGTTTATCGACAAAGTGCTTCCGGTTAATGCTTCACGTATACATCAACATGATGATTCCGAACAATCTCTCTGTTCTTGTTTGATGTGATTGGTAGTTTGGTGTTACCATCTTGTGTGTTCGTTGGGGCCTGATTGCTGTTTTTCTTGATGAACATCCTTCTATTCTTGTTTTGATTGGGAGGGATTTTAGTTAAGGGGATTTGCAAGATGTAAGTTGATTGGGATGCTTTTTGGTGATGTTCTTGTTTTTGGTGAGTTGAAGATGTTAACTTTCTATTCCCCAACTGGACAATCTTGAAGAAGGTCGAGTTTACAGTCGGTTCTACATTTTCTGCTACATGTTAGAAGACTAAGGACGAGTTGCATATAACAATCTAAAGACTTCTTCATAATTCATGGGATTTATCAAACAAATTGTCGGTTTAGGGGAGAGCACTAATTGGGGGAGAGTGATATGTCGAATTTAATCCCCAATTAGACTTGCTCATATTCTTCAGCAAGTTGATTCTCACAAAGACTTCTAAGGTTCTTCTCAACAGATTTCTTCTATTTGGGCTTTCAAAGTGTTGCTGATTCTGAAGTGTCAAAACCAGCAAAGGGGAAGGAGACACGTATCTAAATGCGAGTAAACTTGATGAACTTAATACTTCTAAGTAATTGAAGATATCCCGGGAAGACAAATGTTATTACCGCAGAGAAACTCAAGGTTTGACTCATGGCGAGTAAACTTGATGGACTTAATACTTCTAAGTGATTGAAGTTATCCCGGGAAAACAAATGTGTAGGATCGTTATTTTATTGAGTTAGATGATTCGGGTGGTCTTGGGAGATCAAAATACATGTTTTCCATTTTAGAGAGAGAAAGTAGAGAGAGAGAGGGTGTTCTTGCTAGAGAGTTACTTAAAAGTTGAATATTAAATTATGAAGCACCACCCCTTCCATGGATGGAAGGGGTATTTATAGTTACAGACATAACGACCTCCTATCGGCCTGTGGATCAGGGATACAGTGGGTAAAGACCCGTCCTTCCTCCACGGTGTTGCACTAAGCTAAACTACGCTACAAACTAATAAATAAACTACTAAATATCGAAACTAACGACAAGTCTACGAGCTAACTTAAGCTAGATAACATTTGGGGTGACCGACTCTTCACTAAGAAATTTTCCAATTCCTAACAATCTCCCCCTAAGGGAGGTCACCCCATGTTTTACATTTCGAATCCTAGCATTCTATTCTTGACATTGTTCTTGAGCTCGCAGACTTGAATTCTTCATTTCCGCAATCTTTGTGCTTATGTAGTGCAACTTCAAAGTCCGCATTGATCTGTACTTTCAGTGGAGGTCTTTGAACTGATCCACATCTTGATGATCTTCGAGCTTTCTTTGAGATCATCAGCCACAGTAAATCTCTCTGGATCATCCATAGTAGTGTTGCCTTCATGTGAAGTTGTGACATTTGGACCGACATGCTCACACTTTTGAATCATGACATCTTTCCATCAGAGTAGCGGAAGCCTTACTGGTTCATGATATTTGCAGCAGCGTAGCAGAAGCATAGTATGAAATATCAGAGCCAGGTTATGTAGATATGCACCAGTCATGATTTCTTCAAATTAAGTGTGGATGCTGTGAGCATGCGGCTTTGGATTGACTCCTCAATTCTGATCAGCTGCAATTGTCGGGGTGTACCTGCATACGACAGTTAGCAATAAAGCGTACGAAAGTGTCTTTGATCACTTTCGTTGAATTGAGGTACACGGCCCACGGTTCCCCGTTGATCAGTACAAGTACTGCCTGTGATCAGGTAGGATTCCTAAGAATCTCCTTGACAGGGTTTCGCAGCTGTTCTAGCTGTTCTCAAACCGGAACGTCTCAAAGAAGACAACACGGAGTGAGTGAACCAGCAAATTGAGATTCACTGATTGATGAAAAATGATTTGAAAAACAATCGCGTATTGCTTGAAGAAAGAGTTTTACAATACAACGAAGGTTTTATGAGAAAGATCAATTTTCAATCAAAATACTTTTTGTATTAGAGAATGAGTACACATTCGACGTGCTAGCGAAAAGAAGAGATTCGCACATCGAACGGTTTTTCTAAAAGTATTTTTTCAATCAGAGATACTTTTTGAATTTGAAATGAATACACATTCGACGTGCTAGAGAAAAGAAGATTTGCACATCGAACGGTTTTTCCAAAAGTATTCTTCAATTCCATTCCTGGACCAAGGTTGATTCAAGACTGAATTGCCCCATTGTTTCTATCCAGTTGTCACAAGTTTGATCTTACGAGAAGATCTCACATGTCACCCACCAAGAGCTTGTTTGATGTTGGCTCTAGAAGGATTTCCATCTTCATTGTGAATATTTTTACATATCACTCGGATGTTCTGGCAATACCACAAGGATAATGCGTAGGACTCTTAATATATACTTACTTTCCACATTGTGTGAAAAAGCAAGTCTTCAAGAATTTAGTTTCCTAACGAGATATTGTGGATGATCTCTTGGCTCTAGACTCAATAGTGCACTTTTGGTTCCTTTGCCGGAGACTAGGGAGAGGGTCTCCTTCTTCAATATCAACAATCTCTAAGAGAAAGTCGATAGATAATGTCGGTTCCCCGTGAGAATGAAACAAGTCCTTTTAAGAGGAACTTGAGTGGTTTGGGAAGTTTAGTGCAGTGCGTCACTGGGTCCATGACGTCTTGTCTTCAATACCAGTGTTACCTTAGTAACAACCAGTAGCATATGTATTGAACCCGGTTTCTGCCCTAAGGTTGAATTGATGGAGGGCTATTTCTTTTCACCCTTTTTCACATTCAGTTCTTTTTCATTCTTCAACCCCTTCAGTGCTTACCGAGACTTCATAACTAGAACCTTGTTGGGTTTATTCCAGTTCTAGCTCTATCTCAGTCCGCACTCTTCCCATATTCTCATTTTTCTCTTTTTTTTTTCAATATTCCTAAGGACTCTACACTATCTAGTGGATTATCCCTGGGAAGATCCCTCCGGTTCTGGCGGATCGTGGGAACGAATACCTAACCTAACCATCCTTATAACTCCATGCATAAAGTAAATTGGTCGGTCTTTTGGTATTGTTCTTTCCTTCATGAAACCAATTGAAAAATCATTTGGAAAAACAATCAAGGTACTTGTGATACGAGATCAAAGCATTATGTACCTTAATAGTTTTGATCATTTTAGAAATGCTCCCCCTCAACATGTGCATATGATATAAAATTGTTTGGCACATGGAGGCAAGAGTTCTTTGAAATAATTTCTTTGAAATAATTTCTTGATCACAATTTCGTACGAAAAAGCCATTTGATTTTCTTGGTAAAATTCTCCCCCTCAATATGTGCATAGGATTTTTGAAATCATTTTTATCACATAGAGGCAAGAGTTCTTTTGAAGCACATCCACAATCACAAAATCCATTAAGAAAAAACTTTTATCAAATTTCATTATTAAATCACAAATTCTCCCCCGATCAAAAATATCAAATCCTTTGAGATTTTGGATCCCAAGTGATTTAATACGGTTTATAAAACATGGGAGAATATGTGGCCTGGTTTAAATACTCATCATGTTTTTGGATAAATCCTCCTCCTCAACATGTGCATTGTGTATGAAATCGTTTGGCACATGGAGACAGGAGTGCCTTTAAAGGACTAAAATCAATTCCATTTAAACAGATTTGAGATTTAAACCACGATCTCTACCCCGATCAGAAATATCAAACCATTTGAGATTTGTGATCCCAACTGATTTAAATCATTTAGAAAAATTTGGGGAAAGACGTGGCAAGATTCAATTTTGAAAAATGATAGATAAGGACCAGATTTAGACATTAAAGATTGTTAGTGTCAGGTATGATAGTTTTTAAGAGATCTTTAAGTAAAATAAAACAATTTCACAATCAAACAAGAACAGAAAAAATTTCATTTTGAAAGACCTTGATTCTAAAGAAAAAATCATACCATGACATAACATTAAATCTTTAGATCACCACATTTTAACGTACACACGGACTTTTATGAAGAAATATCGTTTGAAAATAATTTATTTTAAATCACTCTCCCCCTCAATCGATGACCGAAGTCGATAATTGAGTGACTCAAGTTTTGATAAAATGAAGTCCGGTGATTTTCAAAATTTAGTCCAATATATTTTCAAAACAATATATTCCATTTTCAAAACAATTTATTCAAATTTATTCAAAATTGTTTAAAAATGGTATCCTGCACAAAGATACGTTAGTGGTTGAGAAGCTTCCGTTGTTGTTGCTGTAGGGTTGGAAGAAAAACCGTCTGCAAAAGCAGTGAGACTTCTTCTTACGTTGCATTTTGAATGCCAACTGAGGTCCAATTAAGCTCCGTTTCTTCACTTGCTGAAGAAAACCATCTGCTGATGCAGTAAGACCTCTTACGTTGCATTTCATGCCAACTCTCCATTGAAGTCCAGTTAAGCTCCGTTTCTTCATTTGTCAACCCAATATATCGTTACCCTTTCCTTGCGGCATCCAATCTTCTTCAATTTTGGGATCCGGATCGGGAACATTCTTAAATACCAATATACCTGCATACGTTAGTGAACACACATACAAATATATGGTGGTCGACAACACCCATAACAGCAATCGACTAATTAAAGTCAATTAATCATACCAATCAGATCATATAAGCATATCAAACTCTAATCATCTAAACCTAACAATCATATCCTAAATTCCTAGTCCTTCGACACAGGCAAATATCATTTTTAATTAAGCACGTAGGATAATTAAGAAAGCTCGTTAGATGATATAGATTTGAAAACATTCTCCCCTCTCAATCAATGACTCAATTTGTGAAAAGTTTAAGAGTGCAGAAGTCATCGACTGAGTTTTTGCGAATTAATACGAAAACTCTGATCCTGATTGATTTTTCAAGCAACTCATTTTACCACCATTTTGAAATACAACAAATATTTTTCTGAAGAATTTTAGACGGAAAAACATTTGTGTAGGAACAGCAGTCCTTCGACATACTTTCCTCATTTGTTTTTAGGAAAAGTGCACGAAATATTTGAAAAATTGGTATAGCGCAGCACTTTCCTTTCTTTTGAAGAGCGGGTTGCTATCTGAAATAATAGCAAACCATGGTTTAAGCGCGGGTCACAGTCAGAAGTAACTGTAAGCCATTTGTTGAAGCGCGGGTTACAGTCTGAAATAACTGTAAGCCATAATTTGAAGCCCGGGTTACAGTCTGAAATAACTGTAAGCCATATTTTGAGACATGTTTAGAAAAGAATATTTACACCTCCTGCTCGAACTTCATCTATGGTCCCGTGCCATTATTGAATGACATTTCTAAGACCGCAGATGTTATCGATACCAGAAGACATGTCATGAGAAAATATATTTTTGGTATTTTTGAAATTTTCTGATTTTTATGGGTTTTTGAAGGTTTTATATTTTTCTATTTTCTTTTTGTTGGTTTTATATTTTTGTATTTTGTTTTGCTGGTTTTATATTTTTGTATTTGGTTTTCTGATAAATATATACAAGGATAGAGTAGATGATATAGTTAAAGAAGATGATGATACGAGTACCGAGATAAGGATATCGAGCAGCACGTCGTAGAAGATAGAAGTCATCAACTCTTAAACATTCACCACCAAAGCTTCCAGGGCTCTAGAATCGAAGAAAGAAATTGAACCATCTGAAAGTGAGACTCTGGCAGCTTCCCCCCAAACCGAAAATCCTTTGGATGAGCAGATTCGAAGCTCCATTTCAAGCTTTCCTTAGCCAGGTGCACAGAGAAGCACACCATTATCATAAATCCCGCTGCTCCTTTTAAGACCGATAATCGAGAATCTCCGTTCGGGGTTATATCATCCATAAGAACAGCAACGTATCATCGCACACATAAATAATCTTCTCAAATTTCATAACCACTGAAGTCTGAAGCGATCCATTCCAGAAGGTGTCAAGAGAGCAATTCCCTCAAGTAGTTGAAATGTTGCAGTCAGCCTCTTTGTATAATGCTCTAGAACTCTCCCAAATACACTTCATGAGGGGAATGAAGAACACCTTCCCATGTTCACATTTTTCATCCCTGATGAACGTGTATGAAGCTCAAGAACCCGAAGTACACCAATATCCAAGAACTCTCCCGAATACACATCAAGAGGGTAATGTAGAACACCTCCCCTATGTTCACATCTTTCGTCCCTGATGAATGTGTATGAAGCTCAAGTATCCGAAGTATACCAATACACAAGGAATGAATAACTGATAACATTGAAGAAGCAGGCCAAGTCACTGATTATCTCTGCGGGTGACAATCTCTGCGGATGTCAACACCGGAATAAGTGATTATATCTCTGAATCACTGATTAAGCACTCAAGTGAAACAGCTGAGCATCCCCAATGTACACGATCTCTCTCCCCTGATCATTGCGATACCATCGAAATCACCACACACTAGTGTACCTCTTTTATCTTCAAAAACTTTTTCTAACATCACTTCCCCCACGTAGTTGGAATAATAACACTTAACGCCTTAATGAGTAAAACCTTGAGTTTCTCTGCGGTCATGACATTTGTTTTCCCGGGATATCTTCAATCACTTAGAAGAATTAAGTTCATCAAGTTTACTCGCCATGAGTCAAACCTTGAGTTTCTCTGCGGTAATAACATTTGTCTTCCCGGGATATCTTCAATTACTTAGAAGTATTAAGTTCATCAAAGTTTACTCGCGTTTAGATGCGTGTCTCCTTCCCCTTTCTGGAAATGATACTTCAAAATCAGCAACTCATTGAAAGCCCGTATACTAGAAATTTGTAGAGAAGAACACTTGAATTCTTTGTGAGAATCAACTTGCTGAAGACTCTCTTTGACAATTTTTTATCAACCCTTATGTAGACAATTTGAAGAGACCACTGAAGAAGAAAACCTGCTATACCATACTTGAAACTGAAGTCAACTTCCCCACATTTGTATCTTAAGCTTGCACCTAATGATGGAAGAACGGTGTAGAGAATTTATGCTTCAAGCAAATCTCTAAGTACTCACTACCCAAACGAAGTATGAGACATTAACACCTCTTGCGTTTATCCACACCGTCATATGCGTGTGACACTGAGTAAAACAAAGTAACTCCTAATAGTGATAGTTAACCAGGTCTTCAACCATCCACCTCGACTGCTGATAACTAGATAAGCCAAGTCTTCAACTCAAATTCTTAAGCCCGAGCAAGTTATCAAATAAGAACACGCCATTGTGAAAGTCAACTTCAATCTCAAATAAGTGATAAATGATTAACTCCGAAGTAATCACCTTGTGTCAAATGTCCAACAATAGTCAATATCAACGTCTCGAGTAGTCTCTGCTAAAGAATCTGAGCACGTCTAATTGGGAATTGAATATGACTTATAACTTTCTCCCAATTAGTGCTCTCCCCTAAACCGACAATCTGTTTGATAAATGCCCAAATTAAGAAGAAGTCTTTAGATCGTTAAATGCAACTCGTCTTTTAGTCTTCTAACATGTAGCAGAAAATGTAGAACAGACTGTAGACACGACCTTCTTCAAGATTGTGCAGTTGGGGAATAGATAGTTAACATCTTCAACTCACCAAAACAAGAACATCACCAAAAAGCATCCCAATCAACTTACATCTTGCAAATCCCCTTAACTAAAATCCCTCCCAATCAAACAAGAACAGAAAGATGTTCATCAAGGAAATCAGCAATCAGGCCGCAACAAACACACAAAATGGTAATACCAAGCAAACAATCACATCAAACAAGAACAGAAGGTTGTTCGGAATCATCATGTTGATGTGCACGTGAAGCATTAACCGGAAGCACTTTGTCAATAAACTCATATCAGCTTGTGAAGATGTCAACAAACGGCTCTTCTCAAGAAACTCCATGTGAAGATTACCCGATAAGAAGAAGCTCGGTTCTTACATGAGTTTAGAGCCGTATGACCATTTGTATTCTCTACTATCAATCATCAATGCAAAAATTTACACTTCTTCTCCCCCTCAAGAATTGCATATGGAGATGCCATTCTTGATTAAACAAGTGAACATTATCCAAATGTAGTCCATTCACACTTCTCCCCCGCAAAATCAGCACAGGATGTCGCCATCGTCATTATAGTTGAGAAAGTGGAATCAGGAAACAATCAACAGTAGCCCGGTTCACTTGATGACTGAAGCGCATGGAAAAAGTATGAAGCATGTTGATGAGAATGGTCATTAATTAGAAGATTTCTCTTCTTCAGAAGATAAAGCGCACTGAAACGTACACTTTTCTTTTCTTTGGAGTACGAGGCCTGAAGTGTTATCTGCAGACACCATAATCTCTCTCTTTTCAGCTCTCTTAGCAAAACATGTAATCAACCCCATTATCATTCAGTAGGCTCTTTGTCGTGACAGCTGATGGAGAAAACCCAATATGATGAATTTGACCCTGAAGTAAACTAACCCAAACTCGTGACTTAAACTTGCACATATGTAACAAAGAGCGGTGACGAGACTTCATGCCCATTTGAATCTCTATGTACTCTATACTCTTCAACCAACCAACCATCGAGTATAAGACGTATATCACCTCTTGAAAATCGACAATTGAATGTGACACTGAGCACTACAACGTAACTCCTTAAAGTGATAGTTATATTGTTAAGGTAAGAGCCCAGTTCCCCCAAGTGGTAAAAGAAAAGGTAAAAGTTACCCAATAATAACTAGATTTCCAAGTCTTTGTTTTTAATGGTAAGCTTGAACAAGGATCATGAAGAATCTTCATCCATCCATCCCCGATACCTTCAGATACTAAGTACACTTGCTCGTGTTATTTCACTTCAACATCAATTAAATAATAGTGAATTAACCCCGTTGTCACATCTTCTGATTAAAAGCTCAAATCTAGCCTCTTTTGACGTTTTAATTGAAATCTGATAATGGTTTCATCCCGACCATGGTTTAATGAGCATAACCCCGTAAAACTTTGAAATAACCAAACTGCCATGACGAATATCCAAACACACATCCAATTCATGAAGTACACCCTTTTATCCCTTCTTCGAAGCAGAAACCGTAGCAGCAGCATCAGATAAGATCCCGAAATACACTTTCCTTTCTCCAGGATGAGTCCATCATTACGGGATTTTACAATTCTATAGTTTAAACCGAGAAATAGTTTCTTTCGCGGGATTTTACAAAACCAAGAATAAATCATAAGATAGATCCAGAAATGCACATCACTAATACCAGGATGTTTCCATTGTCACGGGATTTTACAAGTCTTATGATTTAAACCGAGGAATAGGTTCTTTCGCGGGATTTTACAAAATCAAGACAAAACCGTAAACAATGTCAGCTTGAATGAGTTATGACAACTTTGGTTTCGGTGAATATCTGTTTTAGGGGGACATGCAGTGGTTCATTATCCAACATCATCAACATCAACAATCATCCAGTCAACACTTTGGTAAATACATCAAACACGCATTCTGTCGGCTATTGTAGTGACAACATGGAGAAGTAAACCCGATATACCAAACTTGATTATGAAGTGAAAATCCCCAGATTTGTTACTTAAACTTGTACTAATCCTTGTGAAGAAGAAACGGTGTACCCAATGTACAAAACCTCTTGACATTCTCAACTGAGTGAGACACCGAAGTGATAGTTACGTTGTGGGTTAAAGGAGAAAGAGTCACAACCGTAACTAAACAGCCAAGTCTTTATCACACTCTGTAAATGCCCAAACGAGTCATCTTCGCGGAAGGGTAGAAAAAAAAAAAAAAAAAAAAAAAAAAAAAAAAAAAAAAAAAAAAAACGGAATAAGTAGACATGCCCGGAAAGCTTCACTTCAAAGTCAAATAAGAAATACCGTACAAACGACCCCGTAGTCACCCTAGTTCCAATAGAAATTCAAGCCGAGACAAAATATTCTTTGTGAAAATGCATGAACCAAAGTATCAACCCTCATAT
This sequence comes from Chrysanthemum seticuspe, assembly GCA_019973895.1. NCBI lineage: Eukaryota > Viridiplantae > Streptophyta > Magnoliopsida > Asterales > Asteraceae > Chrysanthemum > Chrysanthemum seticuspe. The sequence goes on along the minus strand of BPTQ01000005.1, from coordinate 166,836,102 downwards.
CACAACATCAATCATCATCATACCAAATCTCATTATCAAATCTCATGATCAAATCTTATCATCAAAACGCATGATCGAATTACAACTCGCATCCTATGAACAAGATAATAACACCTGATCCAAAAGTCTTAATATTACATCCAGTCCAACTAGGATTAACTCAACATCACAAGTCTCGATCCAATTAGAGAGGCCTAACCGCAACTTTGAACCCAATCCAATATAAGACAAAACCTGATCAATTCTTGGAATTTTCATAAAGGACTGGTCCAATATATGAGTGTATATTCTTAAAAAAAAGTTGGAAAAGGATATCACACGTAGAGATTTAAATGTGTTCCCACGATCAAACATTTTACCATACAATGTGTTCCCACGTAGAGATTTAAATCTCAAATTAGCCCATATGAGGTCCAATAATCTGATCACAACCAAAATCCAAATCCAATCAATTCTCTTAAGAATCGAAACATAGGCCCATGTGAACAACGAGTTATACCCAATACACACTACAGCTGCCCAAATAACACAGATATAAAACGCACACCAAATCCACCATTTACCCTAAACTATCTCACTTCAAACCCTAAACACTTACTCGTTTTTTTTGTCCGCCCCTCTCTAAAAAACGCTCTCACATCTAGTCACCAAACCCTAATCACAATCCTCTAATACTCTCACAAGATACATCGCCTCTCATCTTCTTTCTTACTCAACGCCTCTCACACATTGTTGAATAACCACTGAGACACCGAAGTGTTTGTACAAGTTTAGTCAATTTGACTAAGCCACAGAGATGGCATCACATGAGGAATCACACTCGAATAGGCCACAGGGATGGCTTCAAGATCGATATGGTCTCGGGTAGGTTACTTAATTTGATGTTTAGTTTTCCATTTAACCGAAAATGAGAAAAGGATGAAACCCTAAATGGTTTTGTTCTTTCATCAATTTTTATTTTTCGGATATTGTCAAAAAGTTTTGTTTTGATCTATGATGCAATCGTTATTTCGTGTGACATGGGCTTAAAGGTCTCGATAAATCAGTAGTAACCACGAAACAATAGCTGAGATCTAAATACTCCATGTGATTGAGTCTTGTGTGAGAAGTATTGATTATGTTATGAACGAATTAAACAAAGGGGATAACATATTTGTTAATACTCCTTTGTTTTACATTCGAATATATAACAGAAGCAACGCATTAACGGATTTATGATGATATTTCATTCGTGTTTTAATGACCTTTAAAGGTCTAATATGCACTGGCTAGTACACGAAGAAAATCTGAGATCTGTTTATTTATCCTTTTGATACTTGATGGTTGAGAGTTGAGGAGTGGGTGAGGGTCATGGGTTGAGTCTAGGTCTAGGATTTTGTGATTGGATTTGATATTTCAGCTTCGAGTCTTATTGATTTCATTAACTTGAAAAACCATAGACCAATGATGGTTTGTAGATTGATGTCGATGTTGATGGTATATGGTATGTGGTCTTGTGTCAACTCTCCTTCTTCCTTTCTGTAGTCAATTCGCCACGACTAAGTCGCCAGGCTAACTCGCCACGGCTAAGTGGCTAGGCTAACTCGCCACGGCTAAGTCGCTAGGCTAACTCGCCACGGCTAAGTCGCTAGGCTAACTCGCCACGGCTAAGTCGCTAGGCTAACTCGCCACGGCTAAGTCGCTAGGCTAACTCGCCACGGCTAAGTCGCTAGGCCAAGTCGTAGCGACTTGTAAAGACAAGTCGCTATAAGAGGTGCAATGCATCTGGTCAGTTTTGTGTCAAATCGCCAGCAAGATATATGACTTTTCCGATGAGTTTTTCCGATTACTTTTCCGGCCAGCTTCAAGTTTACCCAGAAAAATAGTTTTGACCCAGTTTTGACCAAGAAAAGTGACCATTTGACCACAAAGATAACACATATATGACTCAAAAGTATGTCTAACAGATGATACTATGACCCATTTTGACCTCAATAAAGAGACGCCAGAAAAATAGTAGTTACTGTTTTTACAATAGCAGCTTAATGGACTTTAGACACAAAAACATATGTAACATTTGACCAAATCAAAGATACGCAGAAACAGTAAAAACTGTTATCACTAAAAGGCAGCAAAAACTTTTATTCTGACCAGGAATGAAAACAGCTTAAACATTAGATACGAACCACAAAAACATCACTAAACACAAACAACCACGGTACGAAACCACACAAATCAAGATAACACAATAACCTTGGCTCTGATACCAATTGTAGGATCGTTATTTTATTGAGTTAGATGATTCGGGTGGTCTTGGGAGATCAAAATACATGTTTTCCATTTTAGAGAGAGAAAGTAGAGAGAGAGAGGGTGTTCTTGCTAGAGAGTTACTTAAAAGTTGAATATTAAATTATGAAGCACCACCCCTTCCATGGATGGAAGGGGTATTTATAGTTACAGACATAACGACCTCCTATCGGCCTGTGGATCAGGGATACAGTGGGTAAAGACCCGTCCTTCCTCCACGGTGTTGCACTAAGCTAAACTACGCTACAAACTAATAAATAAACTACTAAATATCGAAACTAACGACAAGTCTACGAGCTAACTTAAGCTAGATAACATTTGGGGTGACCGACTCTTCACTAAGAAATTTTCCAATTCCTAACAAAATGTCATGACCGCAGAGAAACTCAAGGTTTTACTCATCAAGGCGTTTAGTGTTCTTATTCCAACTATGTGGGAGAAGAGATGGAAGAGTTAGTTTCAGAAGATGAAAGAGGTACACAAGTGTATGATGATTTTGATGTTATCACAATCATCAGGGGAGAGAGATTGTGTACATTGGGGATGCTCAGTTGTTTTACTTGAGGGCTTAATCTGTGATTCAGAGATATAATCACTTATTCCGGTGTTGACATCCGCAGAGATTGTCACCCGCAGAGATAATCAGTGATTCAGCTTGCTTCTTCAATGTTATCGGTTATTCTCTCTTTGGGCATTTGGGTACTTCGGGTTCTTGAGCTTCATACACTTTCTTCAGGGGGAGAGAAAAGTATACATCGGGGTTATTCTTTGGCTATTGGACTTAATCTGCTACTTCGATGGTATAAGTTTCTTTGTCTTCGAGTATGTGTATTCGGGTTCGTGAGCTCTAGTCTAAGAGACTGACTGTATCATTTCAACTACGTGGGGGAAGTGGTCTCTTGACACCTTTCGGAATGGATTGCTTCAGACGTCAGCAGAAAAGAAATTTGAGAAGAGTTATTTATGTGTGGGATGATACGTTGCTGTTCTTGCTGATGATATAACCTCGAACGAAGAATCACGGTGATTATTCTTGAAAGGAGCAGCGGGATTTATGATAATGGTGTGCTTCTCTGTGCACCTGGCTAAGGCAAGCTTGAAATAGAGCCTCGAATCTGCTCAGCTAAAGGATTTTCGGTTTGGGGGGAAGCTGCCAAAGTCTCACTTTCAGATGGTTCAATTTCTTTCTTCGATTCAAGAGCCCTGGAAGCTTTGGTGGTGAATGTTTAAGAGTTGATGACTTCTATCTTCTACGACGTGCTGCTCAATATCCTTATCTTGGTACTCATATCATCATCTTCTTTAACTATATCATCTTCTCTATCCTTGTATATATTTTTTAAAAACCAAATAAAAAAATATAAAACCAACAAAAAGAAAATAGAAAACTATAAAACCAACAAAAACCCATAAAAATCAGAAAATTTCAAAAATACCAAAAATATGTTTTCTCATGACATGTCTTCTGGTATCGATAACATCTACGGTCTTAGAAATGTCATTCAATAATGGCACGGGACCATAGATGAAGTTCGAGCAGGAGGTGTAAATATTCTTTTTTTCAAAACATGTCACAAACTATGGCTTACAGTTATTTCAGACTGTAACCCGGGCTTAAACTATGGCTTGCAGTTACCTCAGACTGTAACCCGTACTTAAACCATGGCTTGCTATTATTTGAGATAGCAACCCGCTCTTCAAAAAAAGGAAAGTGCTACGCTAAACCATTTTTCAAATATTTCGTGCACTTATCCTAAAAACAAATTTGAGGAAAGTATGTCGAAGGACTGCTGTTCCTACACAAATGTTTTTCCGTCTAAAATTCTTCAGAAAAATATTTGTTGTTTTAAAAAATTGGTGGTAAATGAGTTGCTTGAAAAATCAATCAGTATCAGAGTTTTCATATTAATTTGCAAACTCAATCAATGACTTCTGCGCTTTTAAAATTTTTTCAAAAAATGAGTCATTGATTGAGGGGGAGAATGTTTTCAAATCTATATCATTTAACGAGCTTTCTTAATTATCCTACGTGCTTAATTAAAAATGATATTTGCCTGTGTCGAAGGACTAGGAATTTAGGATATGATTGTTAGGTTTAGATGATTAGAGTTTGATTAACACATAAACCCCATGCCTTATATGATCTGATTGTTATGTTGAATTGACTTTAATTAGTCGATTGCTGTTTTGGGTGATGTCGACCACCATATATCTGTATGTGTGTTCACTAACGTATGCAGATATCATGGCTATAAGAATGTTCCCGATCCGGATCCCACAATTGAAGATGATTGGATGCCGAAAGGAAAGGGTAAATATATCTTGGGTTGACAAATGAAGAAACGGAGCTTAACTGGACTTCAATGGAGAGTTGGCATGAAATGCAACGTAAGAGGTCTTACTGCATCAGCAGATGGTTTTCTTCAGCAAGTGAAGAAACGGGGCTTAATTGGACCTCAGTTGACATTCAAAATGCAACGTAAGAAGAAGTCTCACTGCATTTGCAGACGGTTTTTCTTCCAACCCTACAACAACAACAACGGAAGCTTCTCAACCACTAACGTATCTTTGTGCAGGATACCATTTTTAAACAATTTTGAATAAATTTGAATAAATTGTTTTGAAAATGGAATATATTGTTTTGAAAATATATTGGACTAAATTTTGAAAATCACCGGACTTCATTTTATCAAAACTTAAGTCACTCAATTATCGACTTCGGTCATCGATTGAGGGGGAGAGTGATTTAATTTAAAATATTTTCATACAATATATCTTCAAAAAAAGTCCGTTTTGTACAACAAAAAGTGGTGATCTAAAGATTTAATGTTATGTCATGGTATGATTTTTTCTTTAGAATCAAGGTCTTTCAAAATGAAATCTTTTCTGTTCTTGTTTGATTGTGAAATTGTTTTGTTTTACTTAAAAGATCTCTTAAAAACTATCATACCTGACACTAACAATCTTTAATGTCTTAAAATGGTCCGTATCTGTCATCTTTCAAAATTGAATCTTGCCACGTCTTTCCCCAAATTTTTCTAAATGATTTAAATCAGTTGGGATCACAAATCTCAAATGGTTTGATATTTCTGATCGGGGTAGAGATCGTGTTTTAAATCTCAAATCTGTTTTAAATGGAATTGGTTTTAGTCCTTTAAAGGCACTCCTGCCTCCATGTGCCAAACGATTTCAATATACATAATGCACATGTTGAGGAGGAGGATTTATCCAAAAACCAGATGAGTATTTAAACAAGGCCACATTTTCTCCCATGTTTTCTAAACCTAATTAAATCACTTGGGATCCAAAATCTCAAAGGGTTTGATATTTTTTATCAAGGGAGAATTTGTGATTTAATAATGAAATTTGATAAAAGGTGATCGTTTTGATTTAATTGTGCACGCTGCTCGCTCATATGTGCTAAACGCTTTCGAATCTTGAAGCACATATTGAGGGGGAGCAAATAAACTATCGAGGTACGAAAGCTTGTTAAAGTGATTTATAAAGTACCTTGATTGAGTTTTCAAATGGTTTCTTAATGGCTCTTGTGATTGTGGATGTGCTTCAAATTAACTCTTGCCTGTATGTGATAAAATGTTTTCAAATATCCTATGCACATATTGAGGGGGAGAATTTTACCATGAAAATCAAATGGCTTTTTCGTATGAAAATTGTGATCAAAGAAAATATTTCAAAGTCCTCTTGCCTCCTTGTACTAAACAATCTCTAAATCATACGCACATGTTGAGGGGGAGGTTTTCTAAATGATCAAAACTATTAAGGTACAAAATGCTTTGATCTCGTATCACAAGTACCTTGATTGTTTTTCCAAATGATTTTTCAATTGGTTTCATGAAGGAAAGAACAATACCAAAAGACCGACCAAATTTACTTTATGCATGGTGTTATAAGGATGGTTAGGTTAGGTATTTGTTCCCACGATCCAGCCAGAACCGGAGGGATCTACCCAGGGACAATCCACTAGTTAGTGTAGAGTCCGTAGGTATATTGAAAAAAGGAGAAAAAGTGAGATTTGGGAAGAGTGCCGACTGAGATAGAGCTAGAACTGAAATAAACCCAACAAGGTTCTAGTAATGAAGTCTCGGTAAGCACTGAAGGGGTTGAAGAATGAAAAAGAAATGAATGAGAAAAGGGTGAAAAGAAATAGCCCTCCATCAATTCAACCTTAGGGCAGTAACCGGGTTCAATACATATGCTACTGGTGGTTACTAAGGTAACGCCGGTATTGAAGACAAGACGTCATGGACCCAGTGACGCACTGCACTAAACTTCCCAAACTACTCAAGTTCCTCTTAAAAGGGCTTGTTTCATTCTCACGGGGAACCGACATTATCTATCGACTTTCTCTTAGAGATTGTTGATATTGAAGAAGGAGACCCTCTCCCTAGTCTCCGGCATAGGAACCAAATGAGCACTATTGAGTCTAGAGCCAATAGATCATCCACAATATCTCATTAGGACACTAAATTATTGAAGACTTGCTGTTTCACACAATGTGGAAAGTAAGTACATATTAAGAGTCCTACGCATTATCCTTGTGGTATTGCCAGAACATCCGAGTGATATGAAAATATTCACGATGAAGATGGAAATCCTTCTAGAGCCAACATCAAACAAGCTCTTGGTGGGTGACATGTGAGATCTTCTCGTAAGATCAAACTTGTGACAACTGGATAGAAACAATGGGGCGATTCAGTCTTGAATCAACCTTGGTCCAGGAATGGAATTGACGAATACTTTTGGAAAAACCGTTCGATGTGCAAATCTTCTTTTCTCTAGCACGTCGAATGTGTACTTATGTTTTCAAAATTCAAAAAGTATCTCTGATTGAAAAATACTTTTAGAAAAACCGGTCGATGTGCGAATCTCTTCTTTTCACTAGCACGTCGATTGTGTACTATTTTCAAATACAAAAAGTGTTTTGATTGAAAATTGATCTTTCTCATAAAACCTTCGTCGTATTGCAAAACTCTTTATTCTAAGCAATACGCGATTGTTTTTCAAATCAATTTTTCATCAATCAGTGAATCTCAATTCGCTGGTTCACTCACTCCGTGTTGTCTTCTTTGAGACGTTCCGGTTTGAGAAAAGCTATAACAGCTGCGAAACCCTGTCAAGGAGATTCTTAGGAATCCTACCTGATCACAGGCAGTACTTGTACTGATCAACGGGGAACCGTGGGCCGTGTACCTCAATTCAACGAAAGTGATCAAAGACACTTCCGTGTGTTTTATTGCTAACTGTTGTTTGCAGGTACATTTGGACGGTTGCAGCTGATCAGAATTGAGAAGTCAATCCAAAGCCGCATGCTCACAGCATCCACACTTAATTTGAAGAAATCATGACTGGTGCATATCTACATAACCTGGTTCTGATATTTTTATACTATGCTTCTGCTACGCTGCTGCAAATATCATGAACCAGTAAGGCTTCCGCTACTCTGATGGAAAGATGTCATGATTCAAAAGTGTGAGCATGTCAGTCCAAATGTCACAACTTCACATGAAGGCAACACTACTATGGATGATCCAGAGAGATTTACTGTGACTGATGATGTCAAAGAAAGCTCAAAGATCATCGAAGATGTGGATTAGTTAAAGGCCTCCACTAAAAGTACAAAATATGCGGACTTTGAAGAATCGCTACTAAAGCACAAAGATTGAGAAAGTGAAGAATTCAAGTCTACGAGCTCAAGAACGAAGTCAAGAATTGAATGCTAGGATTCAAAATGTAAAAAATGGGGTGACCTCCCTTAGGGGGAGATTGTTAGGAATTAGAAAATTCCATAGTGAAGAGTCGGTCACCCCAAATGTTATCTAGCTTAAGTTAGCTCGTAGATTTGTCGTTGTTTACGTTATTTAATAGTTATTTAGTTAGTCAGTAGCGTAGAATAGTTTAGAGTAACACCGTGGAGGAAGGACGGGTCTTTACCCACTGTATACCTAATCCACAGGCCGATAGGAGGTCGTATTTCATGTAACTATAAATACCCCTTCCATGCATGGAAGGGGTGGTGCTTTTCAATCTAATATTCTACAATTTGTGTAAACCTCTAGCAAGAACACCCTCTCTCTCTCTACTAACTCTCTAACTATGGCAAACATGTATTTTGATCATCCAAGACCACCTGAATCATTAACACAATAAATATACGATCCTACACATAGAGGCAAGAGTTAATTTGAAGTACATCCACGATCACAAAAGCAATTAAGAAAACATTTGAAAACTCAATCAAGGTACTTTATAAGTCTCTTTAAAAAAAACTTTTGTACCTCGATAGTTATGCTCCCCCTCAATATGTGCTTCGAAATTCGAAAGCGTTTAGCACATATGAGAGAGCAGCCTGCACAATTAAATCAAAACGATCACCTTTTATCAAATTTCATTGTTAAATCACAAATTCTCCCCCGATCAAAAATATCAAACCCTTTGAGATTTTGGATCCCAAGTGATTTAATAAGGTTTAGAAAACATGGGAGAAAATGTGGCCTTGTTTAAATACTCATCTGGTTTTTGGATAAATCCTCCTCCTCAACATGTGCATTATGTATATTGAAATCGTTTGACACATGGAGGCAGGAGTGCCTATAAAGGACTAAAACCAATTCTATTTAAAACAGATTTGAGATTTAAATCACGATCTCTATCCCGATCAGAAATATCAAACCATTTGAGATTTGTGATCCCAACTGATTTAAATCATTTAGAAATATTTGGGGGGAGACGTGGCAAGATTCAATTTTGAAAGATGACAGATAAGGACAATTTTAAGACATTAATGATTGTTAGTGTCAGGTATGATAGTTTTTAAGAGATCTTTTAAGTAAAACAAAACAATTTCACAATCAAACAAGAACAGAAAAAAATTCATTTTGAAAGACCTTGATTCTAAAGAAAAAATCATACCATGACATAACATTAAATCTTTAGATCACCACTTATTTTCATACAAACGGACTCTTTTGAAGATATATTGTTTGAAAATATTTATTTTAAATCACTCTCCCCCTCAATCGATGACCGAAGTCGATAATTGAGTGACTAATGTTTTGATAAAAAGAAGTCCGGTGATTTTCAAAATTTAGTCCAATATATTTTCAAAACAATATTTTCCATTTTCAAAACAATTTATTCAAATTTTTCGAAATTGTTTAAAAATGGTATCCTGCACAAAGATACGTTAGGTGGTTGAGAAGCTTCCGTTGTTGTTGCTGTAAGGTTTGGAAGAAAATCGTCTGCTGATGCAGTGAGACTTCTTCTTACTTTGCATTTTGAATGCCAACTGAGGTCAAATTAAGCTCCGTTTCTTCAATCACTTAGAAGAAAACCATCTGCTGATGCAGTGAGACCTCTTACGTTGCATTTATGCCAACTCTCCATTGAAGTCCAATTAAGCTCCGTTTCTTCATTTGTCAACCCAAGATATCGTTACCCTTTCCTTGCGGCATCCAATCATGTTCATTTGTGGGATCCGGATCGGGAACATTCTTATATACCAATATACCTGCATATGTTAGTGAACACACATACAAATATATGGTGGTCGACATCACCCAAACAGCAATCGACTAGTAAAAGTCAATTCAACATATCAATCAGATCATAAAAGGTATGGGAATAAATGTGTTCATCAAACTCTAATCATCTAAACCTAACAATCACATCCTAGAAAACCTAGTCCTTCAACATAGGCAATTGTATTTTACAGATAAGCACGTAGGATGATTAAGATAATCTCGTTAGATGATATAGATTTGAAAACATTCTCCCTCTCAATCAATGACTTAGATTTCTGAAAAGTTTAAAAGCGCTGAAGTCATTGATTGAGTTTTCAATTTTAACGAAAACTCTGAAACTGATTGTATTTCAAGCAACTCATTTACCACCATTTTTAAAAACAGCAAATATTTTTCTGAAGAATTTTAGACGGAAAAACATTTGTGTAGGAACAGCAGTCCTTCGACATACTTTCCTCATTTTGTTTTAGGATAAGTGCACGAAATATTTGAAAATTGTTTAGCGTAGCACTTTCCTTTCTTTAAAAGAGCGGGTTGCTATCTGAAATAATAGCAAGCCATAGTTTTAAGCACGGGTTGCAGTCAGAAATAACTGCAAGCCATTATTTGAAGCGCGGGTTACAGTCTGAAATAACTGTAAGCCATAGTTTGTGACATGTTTAGAAAGAAATATTTACACCTCCTGCTCGAACTTCATCTAAAGTCCCGTGCCATTATTGAATGACATTTCTAAGACCGTAGATGTTATCGATACTAGAAGACATGTCTTGAGAAAACATATTTTTGGTATTTTTCAAATTTTTCTGATTTTTATGGGTTTTTGTTGGTTTTATATTTTTCTATTTTGTTTTGCTGGTTTTATAATTTTGTATTTGGTTTTTGATAAATATATACAAGGATAGAATAGATGATATAGTTAAAGAAGATGATGATACGAGTACCGAGATAAGGATATCGAACAGCCCCATTGTAGAAGATAGAAGTCATCATCCCTAAAACTTTCACCACCAAAGCTTCCAAGACTCTTGAATCGAAGAGAGAAATTGAGCCACTTGAAAGTGAGACTTTGGCAGCTTCCCCCCAAACCGAAAATCCTAATGTTGAGCAGATTCGAAGCTATATTTCAAGCTTGCCTTAGCCAGGTGCACAGAGATGCACACCATAATCATAAATCCCGCTGCTCCATTTAAGACCGATGATCGAGATTCTCCGTTCGAGGTTATATCATCCAATAGACGAACAGCAACGTATCATCTCACACATAAAATAATCTTCTCAAATTTCATAACCACTGAAGTCTGAAGCAATCCATTCCAAAAAGGTGTCAAGAGACCACTTCCCCCACGTAGTTGAATTGATGCAGTCAGTCTCTTGACTAGAGCTCACGAACCCGGACACACAAACCCGAAGACAAAGAAACTTATACCATCGAAGTAGTAGATTAAGTCCAATAGCTAAAGAATAACCCCGATGTATACTTTTCTCTCCTCCTGAAGAAAGTGCATGAAGCTCAAGAACCCGAAGTACCCGAATGCCCAAAGAGAGAACAACCGATAACATTGAAGAAGCAGGCCGAATCACTGATTATTTCTGCGGATGAAAATCTCTACGGATGTCCACTCCGGAATAAGTGATTATATCTCTGAATCACATATTAAGCCCTCAAGTGAGACAGCTGAGCATCCCCAATGTACACAATCTCTATCATCACACACTTGTGTACCTCTTTTATCTTCAGAAACTTTCTATTACATCACTTCCCTCATGTAGTTGGAATAATAACACCAAAAGCCTCGATGAGTAAAACCTTGAGAATCTCTGCGGTCATGAAAAATGTCTTCCCGGGATATCTTCAATCACTTAGAAGAGTTAAGTTCATCAAGTTTACTCGCCATGAGTCAAACCTTGAGTTTCTCTGCGGTAATAACATTTGTCTTCCCGGGATATCTTCAATCACTTAGAAGAATTAAGTTCATCAAGTTTACTCGCTTTGTGTTTAGATGTGAGTCTCCTTCCCCGTTTCTGGTTTTGATGATTCAGAATCAGCAACACATAATAAGCCCGTATACTAGAAATTTGAGAAGAACTCTTTAACTCTTGTGAGAATCAACTTGCTGAAGACTCTCTCTGACTATTTTTATCAACCCTTATGTAGACAATTTGAAGTGACCAATGAAGAAGAAAACCCGATATACCCTACTTGAAACTGAAGTCAACTTCCCCACATTTGTATCTTATGCTTGCACCCAATGATGGAAGAACGGTGTCGAGAGTTTATGCTTCAAGCAAATCTCTAAGTACTCACTACCCAAACAAAGTATGAGACATTAACACCTCTTGCGATTATCCACACCGTCATATGCGTGTGACACTGAGTAAAACAAAGTAACTCCTAATAGTGATAGTTAACCAGGTCTTCAACCATCCACCTCGACTGCTGGTAACTAGATAAACCAAGTCTTCAACTCAAATTCTTAAGCCCGAGCAAGTTATCAAATAAGAACACGCCTTTGTGAAAGTCAACTTCAATCTCAAATAAGTGATAAATGATTAACTTCGAAGTTATCAACTTGTGTAAAATGTCCAATACGTGAAATAGTCAATAACAACGTCTCGAGGAGTCCCTGCTAAAGAATATGAGCAAGTCTAATTGGGGATTGGATCTGGCATTTAAATCTCCCCCAATTAGTGCTCTCCCCTAAACCGAAATCTGTTTGATAGATGCCCAGATTACGAAGAAGTCTTTAGATCGTTAAATGCAACTCGTCTTTAGTCTTCTAACATGTAGCAGAAAATGTAGAACAGACTATAGACTCGACCTTCTTCAAGATTGTTCACTTGGGGAATAGATAGTTAACATCTTCAACTCACACCAAAAAGCATCCCACCAAAAAGCATCCCAATTAACTTACATCTTGCAAATCCCCTTAACTAAAATCCCTCCTAATCAAACAAGAACAGAAAGATGTTCATCAAGGAAATCAGCAATTAGGCCGCAACGAACACACAAGATGGTAACACCAAACTACCAATCACATCAAACAAGAACAGAGAGATTGTTCGGAATCATCATGTTGCTGTATACGTGAAGCATTAACCGGAAGCACTTTGTCGATAAACTCATCAATCCGAGTGAAGATGTCAACCAACGGCTCTTAGAAGAGAAAAAATCCATGTGAAGATGACCCGATTAGAAGAAGCTCGGTTCTTACATGAGTTTAGAGCCGTATGACCATTTATATTCTCAAAAATCAATCAACAATGCAAAAAATTCACACTTCTTCTCCCCCTCAAGAATTGCATACGGAGTTGCCATTCTTGATTAAATAAGTGAAAATCATCCGAATGTTCTATTCACACTTCTCTCCCACAAAATCAGCACATGATGTCGCCATCTTCATTATAATCGAGCAAGTGGAATGAGAAAACAATCAGTGATAGCCCGGTTCACTTGATGACTGAAGCGCATGGAAAAAGTATGAAGCATGTTGATGAGAATGGTCATAATAAGAAGATTTCTCTTCTTCAGAAGATAAAGCGCACTGAAGCGTACACTTTTCTTTTCTTTAGAGAACGAGGCATGAACTGAAGTGTTCATACGTCATAATCTCTCTCTTTTCAGCTCTCTTAGCAAAACATGTAATCAACCCATTATCATTCAATAGGCTCTTTGTAGTGACAGCTGATGGAGATAACCCAGTATGACGAATTTGACCCTGAAGTAAACTAACCCGAGCTCGTGACTTAAACTTGCACATATGTAACAAAGAGCGGTGCAGATTTCCGTTAGCATCTCTAAGTACTCTCTAAGTACTCTATACTCATCATCCAACCAACCATCAAGTAATAGACGTACTTTACCTCTTGAAAATCCACAATTGAATGTGACACTGAGCACTACAACGTAACTCCTTAAAGTGATAGTTATCTTGAGGTGGTATGAGTCCAATTCCCCCAAGTGGTAATAGAAAAGGAAAAAGACACCCAACAATAACTAGATTTCCAAGTCTTCGTTTTTAATAATAAGCTCGAACAAGGATCATGAAGAATCTTCATCCATCCATCCCCGATACCTTCAGATACTAAGTACACTCGCCCGTGATAATTCACTTCAACCTCAAATAAATAATAGTGAATTAACTCCGTTGTCACATCTTCTGGTTAACTGCTCAAATCTAGCCTTCTTTGACATTTAAATGAACTTTGATAATGGTTTGATCCCGACCATGGTCAACAGCACATAACCCCGTAAAACCATGTAATAACCAAACTGCCATGACGAATATCCAAACACACATCCAATTTATGAAGTACACCCTTTTATCCTTTCTTCGAAACCGAAACTGTAGCACCAACATCAGATAAGATCTCGAAATACACTTTCCTTTTCTCCAGGATGGTTCCATCATAACGGGATTTATAACTCTATGGTTTAAACCGAAAAATAGATTCTTTCGCGGGATTTTACAAAACCAAGAATAAACCGTAAGATAGATCCGGAAATGCACCTTACTATTATCAGGATGTTTTCATTGTTACGGGATTTTACAAGTCTATGATTTAAACCGAGAAATAGGTTCTTTCGCGGGATTTTACAAAATCAAGACAAAGCCGTAAACAATGTCAGCTTGAATGTGTAATGACAACATTGGTTTCGGTGAATATCTGTTTTAGGGGAACATGCAGCGGTTTATCAATGGATCATTATCCAATATCAACAACATCATCAACCAACCAATCAATACTTTGGTAAACACATCATTCACGCATAATGTCGGCTATTGTAGTGACCACATGGAGAAGTAAACCCGATATACCAAACTTGATCATGAAGTAGAATTCCCCAGATTTGTTACTTAAACTTGTACTCATCCTTGTGAAGAAGAAACGGTGTACCCAATGTACAAAACCTCTTGACATTCTCAACTGAGTGAGACACCGAAGTGATAGCTACGTTGTGGGTTAAGCGAGAAAGGAATCACAACCGTAACTAGATAGCCAAGTCTTCATCACACTCTTTAAAAGCCCAAACAAGTCATCTTCGCGGAAGGGTAGAAAGAAAGAAGACGAAAGAAGTAAACGGGCCCAGAAAACCATACTTCAAATCCAAATAAGAATTACCGTCTGAACAACCCTGTCGTCAACTTTGTTTAACCATTAATTCAAGCCATGTCATATTAATCTTCATGAAAATGTATAAACCAAAGTACCCATCCGCATACGACAACGAATATCATCATCAAACCAAATCTCATTATCAAAAGTCGCATCAACAACAAAACTCATATTTACGATCCAATTTTGAGAGGCTCATGAGTCCATTATCTTAAACCAAATCATCACATATACTTACTCAAGCCCAATGACAATTCTCAAAGCGCACTATATCAAAGTCCCCTCAATGGATTTACACTCCTTAAATCACCAAGTTATTAACAAAAACAATATCAATAAGAGTCATCCCAAATTAATTACACCTCAACTCTCACGTAAATAACTAGTAGCTCATTTTGATATCATAAGATTCGGACCCAAAAAAGAAACAAGTGTGTCATTGACCGGCCCCATTGTTGATCCACGGCTCATTCCATTATACATAATGTTCGGCCCAACAACAATTCAAATAACAACACAAGGGACACATGGCCCATTCAAATTAATACACACCTGATCCAAAATACTTACACATAACCGGTCATAAGTCAAACCCTAATCACATGGGTATATAATGCAAAGTAATCACACACACTAACCCTAAACACACTAACTCATCCGACCCCTTCCTCTCACATACCCTAAACATTCTCTAACAAGTGCAGTCAATCAATACTTTGCCAAACCTAAAACACACGTACAATAACTGCCTCCCTTCATCCCTCAAACACATACATCACCAGACCCTAACACATCTTAAAAATCAAGCCGCCTCCATCATGGATCCACGAATACTTATGACAAGCATGAGCTCACCACAGGGATGGTTGGAAGCAAATTATTAATGCCACAGGGATGGCAATAGTGCTTAGACACGGCTACAAGGTAAGTTTGATCCATCATGTTTTTAGTCAAAACCGAACCAAAGATAGGTGTTAACAATATCGTTAAACACATATCTTTTATGTTGTTCGAATAAAAACTGAGGCATAGCTTCACACAAGCATTTAGATCTGTGATGATTATCTATTTCGTGTAATAGACCTTTGGTCTTGATGAAGCTTTTAAGTTCCACGAGTTAAGAAAAATTGAGATCTAATAACATAGTTTGGATCTTTTCTTTCATTTTACATTCATGAATGAAATAAAAGAAACGAGATAACATTGACGTTAAACTCTTTCTTTGTCTTCGAATAATATCACAATAGGATCTATGATGATGAGTTTTCGTGAATAAGACTTTAGGCAGTCTTGATGTATCAATTAAGTGCCACGAAAAATATCTGAGATCTTTTACCATTTATCATTGATATCGTGTCTTGAAATATGTCATAAGATCTGTGATGTGTGAATCAAACATGTAAATCAGATTTAGATTGGAATAAGGTTGAATGTGACTGAGATCTTGTGTCTTTATTATTAAGAATGAGTCTTGATGTTGTTGGGTTCAGAGTTGTAGAACTTAGTATTGTGGCTGTGGTATACATCTCCTTTGCATTCCTTAAGATTTGTATTTCAATCTTGTTGATATTCCTGGACTGATGATGGGTTTATATTGAACCTGAGTTCGATTGATGTCATATCTGGTATATGGTTAATGAAAAAGTAGTCGTGGTCAAGGTCTGTTCTTCTTCATCTCCATTTCTGTACCAAATCGCTAGTTTACTGGTCAAGTCGCTAGCCAATTCGCTAAGCCAAGTAGCTAGCCAAGTCGCTAGCCAAGTCGCTAGCCAAGTCGCTAAGCCAACTCGCTAAGCTAACTCGCTACGACTTGTTAAATAACAAGTCGCTAGGTCAATAACAAATCGCTAGCTTTATCAGTTTGACTCAAAAGTCAAACCGTTACCAAGTCGCTATATTCAAACAACTCGCTACAGCAATACAATGAATCAGGACAGTTTTGTGTCTAAGTCGCTAGCAAGATTTTTATGTTTTCCGATGAGTTTTCCTACTACATTTCCGACCATCTTCATACTTACCCAGAAAACATAATATGAAACTGCTATGAAATATTTCTTTTTTGACCCATTGTTTGGACTATAAAACATATGACCACTTTAGACCAAAAAAAACATATTCATATAACCCATAACAGATATGACCACATATATGACCATCAATTTTTGACCAAAGTAAGATACAAAAACAATGTTTAAAATCTGTAACCAAAACAATAGCAGAAAAATCTGACCACAAAAAGGTATACAAAACAGTTTTAAAAAGAATTAAAGACCACAATAAATCGACAGAAAACAATAAACCTTGGCTCTTGATACCAATTGTAGGATCATATATATTATTGTGTTGATGTTTCGGGTGGTCTTGGATGATGGAAATACATGATTGCCATAGTTAGAGAGTTAGTAGAGAGAGAGAGGGTGTTCTTGCTAGAGGTTTACACAAATGAAATATTAGATTGAATGAGAAGCACCACCCCTTCCATGGATGGAAGGGGTATTTATAGTTACAAATACACGACCTCCTATCGGCCTGTGGATCAGGGATACAATGGGTAAAGACCCATCCTTCCTCCACGGTGTTACACTACGCTAAACTAAACTAAAAACTAACTAATAAACTGATAAATAACGTAAACAACGACAAATCTACGATCTAACACATGCTAGACCATTATTGGGGTGACCGACTCTTTAACATGGAATTTTCTAATTCCTAACAGTTGTAGTGCAGAGCGTCACTCGGTCCATGACGTCTTGTCTTCAATACCAATGTTACCATCAGTAGCATATGAATTGTACCCGGTTTCTACCCTATGGTTGAATAAATGGAGGGCTATTTCTTTTCACCCTTTTCTCATTCAATTCTTATTCATTCTTCAACCCCTTCAGTGCTTATCGAGACTTCATAGCTAGAACCTTGTTGGGTTTGTTCCAGTACTAGCTCTGTCTCAGTCCGCACTCTTCCCATATCTCATTTTTCTCCTTTTTTCAATATACCTAAGGACTTCTACACTATCTAGTGGATTGTCCCTGGGTAGATCCCTCCGGTTCTGGCGGATCATGGGAACAAATACCTAACCTTATCATCCTTATATCACCATACATAAAGTAAAGTTGGTCGGTCTATTTGGTATTCTTCATCTGCCATTGGAACCAATTGAAAACCATTTGAAAATCAATCCAGATACTTATGATATATTATCAAAGCATTTTGTACCTGAATTGTTTTTGATATTTTTAGAACAAGAGCTCCCCCTCAACATGTGCATCAAGTATTTGAAATCGTTTTGCACACGGAGGCAAGAGAAAGAATTAACTTCTTTGATTACCATTTTCTAAAAGATATCAACATCACTTCCCTAATCAAATCAATTAGATAAAGCATTTTTGGGAAGGATGAGGTTTTCATAAGTTTTCTCCCCCTCAATATGTGCCTCGAGATTTGAAAAGAGTTTTGCACATACTAGAGGGAAATTTGAAATCGTTTGTCACATGTGGGAAGGAGAGTTGTACATCCTTATAAAACCATTTACCGAATTATCAGTTTAAATCCAATTTAAATCACACATTCTCCCCCGATCACAATTATCAAATCATTTGGGAAATTTGAAATCGTTTGTCACATGTGGGAAGGAGAATTGTGACTTGATTATGAAAGCGTTTTAACTGATAAGGATCGGATTTTAAGACTTTAAACTCCATTGATAAAACATGCATGAATATCTTTTGAACACAATTGAATGCCAAATAACTTTTTAATTTAATTGAAATCATTCTCCCCCTCAATCAATGACATAGGTTGTTGATTGAGAGATTGATATTTTGACAAATAAGTCCAGATGATTATCAAAAATAGAGACTGAGTTATTTTTTCAAAGCAGTTAGTTTTCAGCAGATAAATGTTTATAGAATCAGAGCATGGAATTTTGAAAACATGATAAAGTATGGCTCTGTTCTTTCTTTGAAAAGCGGGTTACTGCCTGAAATGACAAAAAACTATTTATTCTCTTTCTCCCAAAAATATTTTTTTGATTTTTTATTTATTTATTTATTTATTTATTTATTTTTTATTTATTTTTTATTTATTTTTTATTTTTTTTAAATTCGAACAAACATCTAAAGTCCCGTGTCATTCTTTGAATGACAGCACAAAGACCGTAGATATTATCGAACCGAGAAAAACATGACAAAATGACAATATTTTTTAAAGATTTTTCGAATTTTTTCAGATTTTTATGGATTTTGAAAGTTTTATAATTTTCTATTTGATTTTTGAGGGTTTTATAATTTTGTATTTTGTTTTCTCGAATAAATATTTACAAGAGATAGATGAAGGAAACCTTTTACTCCTCGTCTTCCTCCTGAAGATGTTTGAGTGTTTCTGGTTGAAGGCTTTTCAAGCCAAGACGTGGAAGAATAAACTCAAAACGTTCTCTTGGAAGAGCTTTGGTGAAGATGTCTACTAACTGGTATTCAGACCTCACAAAATAGAGTTCCACCACACCTTTTTCCACTTGTTCCCTGATGAAATGATGTCGAATGTCGATATGCTTAGCTCTTGAGTGTTGAACGTTATTGCATGAGAGAGAAATAGCACTTTTATTATCACAGTACAAAGGGATTTTGTTGAATACAAAGCCATAGTCAGTTAATTGAGATCTCATCCAAAGGATTTGAGCACAACCAGATGACATGGCTATGTATTCCGCCTTTGTAGAGGAAATAGAAGTACTCATTTGCTTCTTTGATGACCAGCTCACAAGCTTATCACCCAAAAACTAAGCACCTCCAGACGTACTTCGACGAGTATCTTGACACCCTACATGATCTGCATCTGCATATGCTATTAGTAACATACCGGTGTCTTTTGGGTACCAAAGTCCCATATTGATGGTTCCTTGGAGATACCGAAAGACCCGTTTAACTGCTTCAAGGTGCTTTTTAGTAGGCTTAGCCTGGTGTCTAGCACACATACAAACAACAAACAAGATGTCTGGTCTACTAGCAGTGAGGTACATCAGGGATCCAATCATACTGCGATATTTCATTTGGTCAATCATGATCTCTGAGTGGTCCTCATCTAGTTTGGTTCGATCAATCATGGGAGTGTCAACAGGGTCACTTGAATCAAATCCAAATTTCTTTAAGATCTCAGTTGCATATTTAGATTGATTTATGAAAATGCCTCCGGGACTTTGTGAAATTTGTAATCCCAAGAGAAATGACATTTGTCCCTGTTAGGAATTAGAAATTCCCGGTATTAAAGAGTCGGTCACCTCAAGTATATGTAATTGTTAGAAAGCTCGTAGTCGTAGTAATTCTTAAGTTAAGTAGTATTTAGTTAAGTATCACCGTGGAGGACGGACGGGTCTTTACCCACTGTATGCCTGATCCACAGGCCGATGTGTGGCGATTTATGTAAGACTATAAATACTCTCTACCTCCCAAGGTAGAGAGTTGGAGCTCATAATAATATCTTTCACTTTCTCTCACTAAGTTCCCTAAACCTCTAACTTTCTCTCTCTAGAATTCCATCTATATGCTACTTTGTGTTATGGTTTGATGTGTATGTGAAAAGTTATATCTTACAATTGGTATCAAGAGCCATGGTTAGATCATATCTTGCACATCTTTGGATTTCTAGTGGTTTTTAGGTGGTTTTTGAGTTTGAAAAAGTTTAGTGGTTTGTGCATCATTTGGTTGATTTCTTGTGTTAAAGTTTGAATTTTGTTAGTACTTTTATGTTTAGAATCATCACAAGTGTTTAGGTTTTCATTTGGTAAGCTTGAATCATCTTGGTTGGGTTGTTTTTGGATTGAAGAGTGATGTTTATATGGTTTTTTCTTGCTAGCGACTTAGCTCACGGACTACTTTCTTCATAGCGACTTGCTTTACAAATTTGTAGCGAGTTACAGTTTTAGACCTAGCGAGTTAGATCTAGTGATTTACAGTACAAGTAGTGGACTCTCCACTACGGGTAGCGACTTGGTGGTAGCGACTTGGTCTGTAGCGAGTTGCTCTTTAGCGACTTGCATCTTTAGCGACTTGAGTAGCGAATTGCTGCCAAAATTTTGCTAGCGACTTGAGTCTTAGCGAGTTACTACTTAGCGACTTACATCTGGCTAGCGACTTGGAACTCTAGCGACTTAGTGGTGTAGCGAATTAGTTGTTAGCGACTTGGTTCAAGAATTCGTAGCGACTTGGTTGATTTTTCCCGTCAAAACTTCAAACGGCCATAACTTTTGAACCGTAACTCCGTTTTCAGCGTTCTACCCATCAAAACGACCGTGAGAACGAGGAGAATGGCACGCCGAAGAAACCAAAGTTGATTCGGGTCAATCTTCAAGGTCTAAATCCGCTCCGAACAGAAGTTATTGAGGTTTTTAAGTTTTTAGACCTTAATTTCTCAGGAAAAACGGGCATAAACCAATCCGAATCACAACCAAACAACATCTCTGCTAATCCTAAAAACAATCATATGTCCTATCACACAATTTTCTATCATTCCATTGGTCATTGCTTAACGGTTTGGTCTTGATTTTAGTAAAATCCCGCGAAAGATTCTATTTCTCGGTTTGAATCATAGACTTGTAAAATCCCGTGCATTCTACCACATCATGTCTTACTCTACTGACCCAGTGATTTCAGAAGTGCTTAAATTGTATGATGATGTAGTCAACCCTGAGAATGTTAGCTACACTGAACGATTAAAGATGATTGAATCAATCAATGAGGATGTGATATCTCCGGGTTCAGACTTTGAAAAGACTGAAATGCACCAGTCAATGCTACAAAATGCCATGCTAAAGGAATGTAACATTGAGCCCTTTCAACTACTTTATCAGCACCTCAAACTACTTTTATCTACAACTATGGATCGAACAAGCAGTGCTCTACTTCGTCAGGATTTTCCCATCTTGACAAGAACTGTGCTACTAAACTTAGAACAACTGAGGTTTCAAATTACTAAAGAGAAGTTCTCAACTGATGAATCTAATGCAGCTCTTCAAGTAATCTTCGATCAATTTCAGCCATTTATCCGGGGGGAATATTCCTCAGATTTTGATGATGAAATGACTGAAGTGTCTTTCAAGAAACACACTGGAATGGAAATTTGCGTGTTCATTGAGACATTCATACATCTCATGGATAATGTGGAGAAGTACATTGAGGAAGTTACACAAAAAGATGAAAACGTGAATGAGTGTCAGGTGCAGTTGAGAAATAGTTGTGATAAGTTAGGTAATGTATCTGTTAAAGAATCGGGTGTTGTTGAATGCAGAATGTCAGAGTCAACATATAATGATGAGTCGGGTAAAACACCAGATGATGGATCAGTTGGCACTGAATACAGAGGCTCAGAGATTGATAAGCTTGACACATCCAGCGGTCCAGTGACTCTCGTTACACATGTTGTGGATGCAGATAACAGACCAGAAATTGAGCAGGTGTCATGTAATGAGGTACCCTTTACTGTTCAACATAGTGCATCTGCTAAAGCACTTAAACAAACTGATCATAATGTTGAACATGTCTTTCATAAATGTTCTGTTACTGAGGCTGAGTCTGAGATTAAGTGTTTCAAAACAAAAGATTTGGTTGATAAGAAGGCTTTTGATGAACTTTCAAACAAATTCTCAAATCTTGAAAAATATTGCATTTCACTTGAAATCGCGATTCAGAGTAAAGAAGAAAGTTTTCAACTTAACAAACCATGTAAAAAACCGGAACTTCCTGAATTCCGTGAACTTTTTGAAATTAACACTTTGAAAGCTCAGCTTCAAGACAAAGAGTCAACCATTTACAATCTGAAGAAACATATTTCTGTCTTGAATGAGAAAAGTAATTTAGTCATGAATACACAAGACATTGATGCTATTATAACAAGAAATAATGAACTGTCAATTTATGTGGCTAAATTACTAAAGGAAAATGAGTCTTTGAGAAAGCATCATGTAGAACTTAGTGAGTCTGTCAAAGAAGTTAGAACTAAGTCAATGGAACAAACAAACTCTTTGATAGAAAAAATTGATGAACTCAAAGCTCAACTTCAGGATAAGAGTTTCGCTATTGTTGCTTTAAAAAATGAGCTCAGAAAAACAACAGGGAATAGTGTGAACACTAAGTTTTCAAAACCATCAAACTTGGGGAAACCAGTTATTAGACAACCGAATGCGTTTAGATCTGAACGACCAAAATTTTCAAAAACGCGGTTTGCCTCCCAAGTTGATGCGAAACAAGTTTTGACAAAACCAGTCACTTCACCTCACTTGCCTAGGAAAATTGATATGAATGACTTGTATAAGAACTCTTATCTTGAAATGGCTAGAAAGAAGGTACATAATCGTAAAGATGGAATTTTAGGTGCAAGACCTAGGATGATGAATTCTTCAAAATTTCAAGGTACTGCTAGTAGTTCTAAACCATTACCTAGGAACACTAATCTAAAGACTAGGGATTGGCGTACATCTAAGAGTAGTTGCGTTTCGATTAAAGCTATTCCTATAGAAGATCACTCTAAGAAATCTAGATCTATTTCTGAATCCAAACAAGTTGTTTGCTCAAAGTGTCTGAAATGTATCTTTAATGCTAATCATGATAAATGTTTCACAAAATCCCTGAAGAATGTAAATGCTCATGCAATGGTACAACCTGTTAAGTCTAGGATTCACACTAAGTCATCTACAGTGCATATGAAGCAAATAAAACCAAAAGCCTCACCTAGATGGTTACCAACTGCTAAATCTTTGGAAACTAGGAATAAGGATAAGTCTCTCACTATGCATAAGATGCCTAACAATCCTAGACCTTGCCATAAGTGGATACCATCTGGTAGAATTTTTAAGGATGCTAGACTTAGGTGGATACCTACAGGAAAGATGTTTACCAATAGCATTCTCAATGTTGACCGTGAAACCCCAAAGGGTTTGGATACTGATGTCACTAAGCATAATATATGCAATCAAGTTTGTAATATTAGTGCAGGTAGTCCTTACTCAGTTGCAGATACTTCGATCCTTCAATACATGGACTGGCTTAAAGTATGGATAACAAAAGGATTGATATCTCATAATTCACGGGTTCTAGTTACTCAACATTGATATTCAATCGGCTATGACGTCTGTTCAAATCAGTTCAGGCCTCGTACTTCATCATTATGGTGTCTGCAGATAACACTTCAGGCCCCGTTCCTCATAGAAAAGAAAAGTGTATGCTCTTCTGTGCGCTTTATCTTCAGCTAATGAGAAATTCTCTCGTGAATGGCCATACTCATCTACATTATTCATCAACAAGCTTCATGTTTTTCCACGCTCATTCAGTCATCAAATGGATCTAAGTTCATTGGTGTATACTCTTATTCACTTGTTAAATCAAAAATGGCAACTTCAGAAGCAATTTTTGAGGGGGAGAAGAGTGAATATACTACATGATGATGGATGTTTGAATAATGGTTATACGACTTAATTTTTGATGATGATGAGTGTATATTCTTTTTGATGAAGAGTGAATATACTAAGGATAATTGGGAATCAATGTTTGGGATTCATGTTTTTCAAAGATATGTTTGATGAGTACTTTTAACCTCCGACGAATGTTGATCATCTAGCTTCTGAAGCTCATGCTCTGGTTTGTATTGACTCAACTGGTTCACCATCTAAGAAGTACTTCTTGGAAGTCTCAAGAAACCTTATCTCCAGTTACTTCACAAGGCGTTGTTAATGACTATCATTGCAGTTGCACTCATGAATAGTGATCCGCTCTTTGGTACTCCTTTGCCAAATCTTCACGGATCATTGTTTCATTGTTCTTCTCCAAATGTGCACTCTGTAAATCAACCACATGAACATTAAGGAAAATGACTTCCTCATCTGCTCGAAGACATTTGTGGTGAATCTTCCAAATCAGTCTCTACATGTATACCTTTAGGAAGAATGCATTAATGTCGAGAAATCATATGTTCCGGTTCATTCAGTGGATCGACATACATCCGGTTGTACGTTTATTCACGTGTTGGGCATTTGACACAAGCTGATTACTTCGGAGTTAATTAATTATCACTTATTTGAGATTGAAGTTAAAATTCACAAAGGCGAGCTTAAGATGCAAATGCATGGAATTCTTCTTCAGTTTCAAGTTTGGTATATCAGGTTTTCTTTATCAGTGGTCACTTCAAATTGTCTACATATGGGTTGATAAAGATAGTCAGAGAGAGTTTCTATCGCAGTGTCCTATGGCTCCTGGACACTCCAGTTCAGGACCCGCACTTCAAGACAGTCCCATTAGTTCATCCCTTATACCAAATTCTTCTCCAGAAACTCCATATGTACCTCCATCTGAAGATGATTGAAAGAAATTGTTTGATCTCATGTTTGATGAACATTATGAGCCAAGTGCTAATGAACTGACAATTCCTACTTCAGAGGCTGCTCATATTCCTGTGAATGACGTCAATCCTTCAATCTCAATATCATTAAGTCAAGAAGCGCCTGCTGCTGATCACTCTGTCTCATCAACAAATCATCAAACTTCGAGGGTACATCATGGAACTATGTCTGGTATCAATGATGAAGTTAATCCCTTTGCTACTCCCGAAGATGCCCCCTTTGAAAACATATTTGCTCCTGAATCATTATCAGAACCATCTTCTTCAGGAGACATCGACTCTGCTACCTCAGTCCCTCAACCACTGCCACATGAACACCTCAGAAAATGGACTCACGATCATCCACTGGACAACATCATTGGAAATCCCTCTCGTCCTGTATCCACACGTACAACTTGCAACCGATGCCTTGTGGTGCTTCTTCAACTCCGTACTCTCTAAGATCGAACCAAAAGATGTTAACCGCCATGAATGAAGACAGCTGGTTCAATGCCATGCAAGAAGAAGTTCATGAGTTTGATCGACTTGATGTATGGGAGTTAGTACCTGCTCCAGATTGTGCAATGATTATTGCTCTAAAATGGATTTTCAAAGTGAAACTTGATGAGCATGGTGATGTGTTGAAGAACAAGGCTCGATTAGTTGCTAAAGGATACCGTCAAGAGGAGGGTATAGACTTTGAAGAATCTTTTGCTCCTGTTGCTCGAATCGAGGCAATCAGAATCTTTTTGGCTAATACTGCTAGTAAGAACATGGTAGTCTATCAGATGGACGTGAAGACGGCATTCCTGAACGGAGATCTTAAAGAAGTCGTCTATGTCAGCCAACCTGAAGGCTTTGCAAATCCAGAGCATCCTACCCACGTTTATCGTCTGAAGAAGGCTCTGTACAGTTTAAAGCAAGCTCCAAGGGCATGGTATGATACGCTATCAAAGTTTCTTCTATCTACCGGATTTAGCAAAGGAGCAGTTGATCCAACATTGTTCACCAGGAAGTCAGGCAAACATATAATTCATGTTCAAATTTATGTTGATGATATCATCTTTGCCTCGACCGACCCAATGGAATGTGATCGTTTTTCTAATGAAATGGGTTCAAAATTTTAAATGTCAATGATGGGACAAATGTCATTTTTCTTGGGATTACAAATTTCACAAAGTCCTGGAGGCATTTTCATAAATCAATCTAAATATGCAAATGAGATTTTAAAGAAATTTGGATTTGATTCTAGTGACCCTGTTGACACTCCCATGATTGAACGAACCAAGCTGGATGAGGACCACTCAGGGATCATGGTAGATCAAACGAAATACCGTAGTATGATTGGATCCCTGATGTACCTCACAGCGAGTAGACCAGACATCTTGTTCGCTGTGTGCATGTGTGCTAGATATCAGTCTAAGCCTACTAAAAAGCACCTTGAAGCGATTAAACGGGTCTTTCGGTATCTCCAAGGAACCATCAATATGGGACTATGGTACCCGAAGGACACCGGTATGTCACTAACGGCCTATGCAGATTCTGATTATGCTTGTGATAAGCTTGGAGGTGCTCAGTTTTTGGGTGATAAGCTTGTGAGCTGGTCGTCAAAAAAGCAAATGAGTACTTCTATTTCCTCTACAGAGGCTGAATACATAGCCATGTCATCTTGTTGTGCTCAAATCCTATGGATGAGATCTCAGTTAACTGACTATGGCTTTGTATTCAACAAATCCCTCTGTACTGTGATAATAAAAGTGCTATTGCTCTCTCATGCAACAACGTACAACACTCAAGAGCAAAGCACATCGACATTCGACGTCTTGGATTGAATACGGTGTGGTGGAACTCTATTTTGTAAGGACTGAATACCAGTTAGCAGACATCTTCACCAAAGCTCTTCCAAGAGAACGTTTTGAGTTTATTCTTCCACGTCTTGGATTGAAATGCCTTCAACCAGAAACACTCAAACATCTTCAGGAGGAAGACGAGGAGTAAAGGTCTTTCTTCTTCTATCTCTTGTATATATCTATTCGAAAAACAAAATATAAAATTATAAAACCTTCAAAAATCAAATAGAAAAATATAAAACTTTCAAAATCCATAAAAATTTGACAAATTCGAAAAATCTTCAAAAAAATATTGTCATTTTGTCATGTTTCTCTCGATTCTATAATATCTACGGTCTTGATGTTGTCATTCAAATAATGACACGGGACTTTAGATGTTGTTCGAATTTTTAAATAAAAAAAA